>LR738714.1:152211772-152225137 GCA_902687465.1 Secale cereale | reverse complement strand
CCTTTATGTGATGTCCTTCAGACGTCCGACTGTGGCATTCTTCTTATAAGCCCTTTATGTGATGTCGCTCAGACGTCCGACTGTGGCATTCTTTTATTTATAAGCCCTTTATGTGATGTCGCTCAGACGTCCGACTGAGGCATTCTTGTTATTTATTTTTGCTATAAGCCCTTTATTTGGTGTCGCTCAGTCGCCCTACTGCGGCCTGCTATCATTAATTATTTCACGAGGCGTCACCCAGACACTCGTATGGTCTCCTTCTATTTATCTTTTGGATTTTGGGAGGATTACCGCCCGACCTCCATCATTGCATACATCACTTTAATATTTTATTCCGGTCGCATTTTTGCTGGAATACTCATATGCATCATGTTGGCATTTATTATATCTTAAGTCCGAACTGTCTTGCGAGTTCATTCAAAGTACTCACCTGGCTTGTTGATTAGGCCAGATGTGGACGAAGGCGATCTCATGGATGAAGAGTTCGATAGCGAGTCCGACTCTTAGTGGAGTCCCAGTCAGTCCCTTGCGATCCAGGAGTTGATCACTATTTTATAACCGCTTTCGCCTACCACCAAATAAATTCATCGGGTCTCACTCCGATACTCGATGAGCTGTAATATTTTGGAGTCACACCACCCACTTCACTATGACATATTCCACCACCTTTTATTATGAGTTAGTAGTATGCCACCCTGCCTTGTGTCATATCCTCCTTTATGTGTTATATTGACGCGCTTGTAATAAAATAGTTGAGCAATCCCCAGCTCGACCTTGTATTATGTTCAGTGTACTGGAATTCTATATCAAGGAATTGTCTCCCAGCAAGGAATTATATTCCCCGCTGGTTTAATAAAAAGGCCGGTCTTCTGGTAATTATTTTACTGAAGGACCGGTCCTGACGCTTCGCGGCGAAGCCAAGGGTCAAGTGCAAAGCACCGCGGGCCCCAAAAGCCTGTGGCCTTGACTGACGCGTGGCGATTGACGGGACGTGGGCGTATGCGCTCCCACGCCGCCTCGGCAACTGCACGGCTGACAAAAGGCAAGTGCATGCCGCTGTGCCTTCATTGTTAGCCCTCGCCTTGCCCCAGATCCTCTTTCTTGTTTCTCTCCTCCACAAAGCTCCAGATCTTCGCCGCCTCCCTACCAAGCTCGCACTGATGGCGTCCGGCAAGTCGAAGGCCATCGCTCCGCCCACCTGGTCGGAGCCGGCTTTGAGGGCATCCACCGTCTCAGAGACGAACCATACCGCCTTGCTCTTGATGACGGCGAAGGACACCAACGAGAAGGGGAAAACCGTGGTACGAGCCGCTTCCGCCGTGCCAGAGGACCCCAAAAGTACCTTCTATCCCTTCTTTATGAGCAGTATTGTTGCGGGGCTCATCCCTCCTTTCTCCGACTTCTTTTTCGCCGTTCTCAGCCACTATAAGCTTCATGCCCTTCATCTTCATCCCAACTCCGTCCTTCTTCTGTCCATCTTCGCCTTCTACTAAGAGACATTCGGGAGGGTGATGCCATCTGTGGCGCTGCTTCGCCACTTCTTTTACCTCCGGATCATGGAGGGCCATTGCTCGGGGTGCGCCCACCTTGTTGCGGCCAACGGGACCAATGCAATCTCGAGAGCAGGTGATACATCTCCAACGTATCTATAATTTTTTATTGTCCAATGCTATTGTTTATAACGTTTTGGATGTTTAATGGGCTTTGTCATACACTTTTATATCATTTTTGGGACTAACCTACTAACCCAAAGGCCCAGTCCAGATTGCTGTTTTTTGCCTGTTTCAGGATTTTGCAGAAAAAGAATATCAAACGGAGTCCAAACGGAATGAAACCTTCGCGAGAAATATTTTTGGAGAAACTCACACACAGGAGACTTGAGAACCACGTCAGGGGAGCCACAAGGTGCCCACGAGGGTGTGGGGCGCGCCCCCCTTCCCAGGGTGCGCCCCCTGCCTCGTGGGGCCCTCGTGAGTCCCATGGTGTCCTCCTTCCTCCTATATAAGTCTACGTACCCCGAAACCATCAGCAACAGAGAGAAAAGCCTAATTCCACCACTGTAACCTTCTTTTCCCATGAGATCCCATCTTGGAGCCTATTCTGGAGCTCCGCCGGAGGGGGGATCCATCACGGAGTGCTTCTACATCATCATCATCATCGCCCTCACCATGAGTTGTAAGTAGTTTACCACAGACCTTCGGGTCCATAGCTAGTATCTAGATGGCTTCTTCTCTCTCTCTGGATCTTAATACAAAGTTCTCCTTGGTCTTTGAGGAGATCTATTCGATGTAATCTCTTTTCGCGGTGTGTTTGTCGAGATCCGATGAATTTTGAGTTTATGATCAAGATTATCTACGAGAAATATTTGGTTCTTCTTTGAACTCTTTATGTGTGCTCATAATATCTTTGCAAGTCTCTTCGAATTATTGGTTTGGTTTGGCCTACTAGATCTATAGTTCTTGCAATGGGAGAAGTTCTTGGCTTTGGGTTCAATCTGGCGGTGTCCTTTCCTAGTGACAGTAGGTGCAGCAAGGCACATATTGTATTGTTGCCATAGAGGATAAAAAGATGGGGTTTGTATCATATTGCTTGAGTTTATCCCTCTACAGCATGTCCTCTTGCTTAAGGCGTTACTCTGTTCTTATGAACTCAATACACTAAATGCATGCTGGATAGCGGTCGATGTGTGGAGTAATAGTAGTAGATGCAGGCAGGAGTCGGTCTACTTGTCTCGGACGTGATGCCTATATATAATGATCATGCCTAGATAGTCTCATAATTATTCGCTTTTCTATCAATTGCTCGACAGTAATATGTTTACCCGCCGTAGAATATCGCTATCATGAGAGAGGCCACTAGAGAACACTATGGCCCCCGGGTCTATTCTCAACATATCAATCTACATCTACTTTACTTTTTCCGCTTTTACTTTTTGTTCTTGTAAACAAAAATACCAAAAATATAAACTATCATCTCTATCAGATCTCACTTTCGTAGTTGACTGTAAAGGGATTGACAACCCCTTATCGCGTTGGCTGCGAAGTTCTTATTTGTTTGTGCAGGTGTGAGGGACTCGCGCGTGGTCTCCTACTGGATTGATACCTTTGTTCTCAAAACTGAGGGAAATACTTACGCAACTGTGCTGCATCTCCCTTTCCTCTTCGAGGGAATACAACGCAAGCTCGAGAAGTAGCAAGAAGAATTTCTGGCGCCGTTGCCGGGGAGGCTTACGCAAAAGTCATATACCAAGTACCTATCACAAACCCTTATCCTTCGCGTTACATGTTTGCCTCTTGTTTTCCTCTTCCCCACTGCACCCTGCCGTTTTATTTGCCCTTCTTTTGCCGTGTGTTGACCGTTTGCTTGCTTCTCGTTTGCTTGTGTGCTATGTGCCTTCTATGTGCTTGCATCTTTGCTTGCTAAAAATCTATTGTTATGGATCACCTTAAAGTGTTCTACTTGGATCATCTTCGATCCTTATGCGCTCGTGCTGAAACCCCAACTAGCCGAGTTGATGGGAAATCTTTAGATGAGCATGCTCATTTTGTGCGTCACCGTGTGTCTGAAAAGGGGATACTCTTATGGGATTAGATAAACAGATTGCTGTCACATCCCTAGTCAGTGCTTGCATTAGGACTAGCTAGAGTGTGCATCATGTTTACTTTCTCTAGAAACTTGAAATGGGAATGACAGAAACCCCAGCACCCCTCTTCTAACAACTAGGGTTTAATAAAATCTTTTCCAATGTACCTAAAATGCCCTTCAAAAATGTTCATCATCTTTTCCTTGGTCTTAAACCTCTGACAAAAATGGTGCACAATTTTCTAGGACAACCAAAGGTCACTGGTTTAATTCATATTGTATTTGCATTTGGGCATTTAAATGCTATAAAATATTTTAGGTGCCCAAATAATCATAAAATAAAATGTTCCATGATGTTCATATTATATACAGTGGGCATGACTAGTTTTATGATTTATAAAAATGCTCTAGCATTTTTATTAGTTGAACAAAGTTGAAAAAGAAACAAAACAGAAAGAAAAATAGAAAAAGGGAAAGAGAGGGCACAGCCCACTTACCTGGACCAGCCGGCCCACCTGGAGGCCCAGCACTATGCTGGCCCAAGCCAGCCAGCTGCTATGGCAGCCAGGCAGGCAGGTGACGCCCGCGCACGGCCGCGCGCCACCGCGGCAGCTGCTTGTCGCCTGGCCGCTGCCTCGCCGCGGGAACGGCCTGGACGACCTCCACGTCGCGCCCCAAAGACGCTGGACGCCTCCACTCCTCCCCTGTCTCTCTCCCTCGCCCTCCCCGCGCCATGGCCGACGCAGCCACCGCCGTCCTGCCGCCATAACCGCAGCCACCGAGCTCCTCTCGCCCCGCCGTCATGTTCCCGAGCTCCGCCACCGTCTGCTACGCCTCCCCGACGAGCCACGCAACGCCGGAAGCTCCAACGCGCCGTCCCCGAGCACTTCTCCCCCGTTCGGCCTTCGAGATCGCCGACGACCTCAACGTCGCAGCAACTCTTTCCCGACCCCGCCGTCAACTCCAACGTGACCGCCCTGAGCCTGGCTACCTCCCCATCCTCTCTGTTTCCCCCCTCGAGCTTTGTAATGACATCACGTAGCTCACCTGCACGCGCCGTCGTGGAGCTCGTCGCCGACGAAGCTCCAGCCACCCAACGGCCGCGCCACCCTGTCCATCAGCTTCACCGCACCCCTAGGAGCATAGAGCACCTCTCCACGGGCCTCGCCGTGCCTCCTAGCGACTAGCCCAAGCTCACCCGAGCTCCGGCAGCTGTCAAGGTCGCCCCGGTGCCTTTTCCGGCGACCCCGAGGCCAACCACCACCACCACTCGATGCGGCACTTCCCCAGCATCACGTAGACGTGCTCCGCCGTCGTTTTGGTCGCCGGAGCACGAATCCCACACTGCACCGCCGCGCCTGGCCTCATCGGCGGCTAAACACCGGTCAGTTTGACCCCATTTGACCATGGGTGGGCCCTGGTTGACCCCCTGGAGTCAATGACAGGTGGGCCCAGGCGGCTAATTTAATTAGGATTAGCAGTTTAGTTTAATTAGTTAAGTTAATGACACTGACACACGGGACCCACCAGTCAGGTTTGACCTGGACCAGGTCTGTTGACCTGCTGACATCAGCATGATGTCATGCTGACGAACTAAATGCTTTTCTGGGATTATTTGATTTAAAACAATTCAGGAAATTCTAGAAAATGCTTTAAACTTCTAAAAATCATATAAATTCAAAAGTATCTCAGATAGAAAAGATTTATATATGAAAATTGATCAGAAAAATCAAATCTTTCCAATGGCACTGGTTTCATGCATGTTTGAGCAAGTTAACCTTGCTGTTCACATCAAAACATGATAATGTACTTTAATAAATAATAGTCTGGGTATAAGTTTGAATCTTTGGTTCAAATGGGCTCAAACCTTTCTCTTTATAGTTGCATTAGCCCAAACCACATTCATCTTGCCATGTCATGAGCATACATCATATTGTTGCATTTGTTTGTATATTGATGGTGTCGTCAGTGTTTGTATATTGATTGTATCGTTGGCGTATCCAACTGAAGAGCAGTACCCGACAACTAATCTGTCAGGCAAGCAACCCATTGATCATTCCGATAGAAACCCATCTTCTCACTCCTGCTCTCTTTTACTGCATTAAGGCAACAACGTGTGAATTGCTACTTGCTGCGGTAGTTGAACCCTATTCCTTTGCCTGACCTGTCATTGCCACAGTAAATAGTTGAAACCCACTAGCATGTGTAGGAGTTGACTGAGCCATGTGATGTGTGTTCCACCATGCTATTGGTTTATGTTGCCTGCTATGCTTAGAGTTGTGTCAGGTCTGGTTCATCTGGGTGATGGATCAGGGTGAAATGATCATGCTCGATAAAGAGAGGGAAGTGTGGAACATGTTTGGTAAAGGTATCGATGAAAGGCCATGTAGGAGTACATGGTGGGTTGTTTCATTGGAACCGTCCATAGGACCCGAGATCTGTATGTGTGATTCAAGTTACAGCTACTACCATGCATTGGGCTCCGGGCGCTGCAACTTCTCTCGACTTATTAACTGCCCTTGTCCTCTGTCCAGGAGTTGTAACTAGTTTCTGGTGTTTGTAGTTTACTGGTGGTCGTGCATAGCACTGACCCTCGGGGTGGGCTATGACACAGCAGGTACGTGGCACGGTGTACCGGTCGCCCGTTTGGTGACTCAGGAACCCTGTACATATCGTTTGGGGCCGTGAGCGACACCCTGGCCGGATCTCCCCAAAGATGGAACCCAAATAGGCGATAAACCTGTACTAGGGACTTGTGTAGTTAGTCAGGTCGTGGCCGACACCCTCGCTGTGCTTCCGCTTGAAGGTTGCCGAGTACATGTCGAGTAAATGGCGTTAAGTGGTGGAAGCGTGTGTGAAGAAGTACACCCCTGCAGGGTTATCAATCTATTCGAATAGCCATTGTTAGCGGTACCACTACTAGGAAAAGGACTATAGATGGGATGGGCACTAATGGCGCACCAGACATGCGGTGCGCCATTACTATATACTAACGGCGCACCATGTGTCGGTACGCCATTAGTGTCCAAATACTAATGGCGCACCAGATATCCGGTGCACCATTAGTAACAACCTTTTTTTTTACAGACATACTAATGGCGCACGGTGGCGCAGTGCGCCATTACTACACCTCCAACTCAATGCGCCAGTACTATTTTTTTTTTTGCAAAACTACTAATGGCGCACCAGCCATTAATGCGCCATTAGTAACACTGATGACTGGTGCGTCATTAGTAAACTGGGACCAGCTAGATATTTTGGACAGCCACACCTACACACTCACTTTCCCCACTTCATTCTCTCCATCTCCTCCTCCAAGCTACGGACCACTTGGTTACTTATACAGTTCATAGACAAGTTGACGGATACTACTAAAAGCGTCAAGACAAGTGTTAGTGTCGTGGATGGCCCTTCCGTAGGATGAAGGAAGAGGATCCACGGTAGTGTATTGTTGTGGTGAGTAGAGGACTCGTGTACATAGTCTTATCTTGCTTTCTGCTGAGAGTTGTAGTATAGGTTAGCCAAGAGCCAAAGCTGGCTTGCTGCTATGAACTCCACTACCCTTGCTGATAATGATGCATGTATGATAGGATCTGTTGTAAGTCTTGCTGAGTACCTTTGTACTCATGTTTGCTTAATAACTATTGCAGAGGAGAACCCTGCCCCTTCTGATGGGTTTTACATAGACGTTGACGTCGACGAGTAGCTTGCTACCCAGACGGAGATCCTGAGCTTGTGAAGGGCCTTGTACATAGTTAGGCTACACCAAGCCTATTTTATTTCCAAGTTGTCTGTACTCAGACATGTTAGCTTCCGCTTGTGCTTGTATGATTGTATGACTTGAGTGTTGGGTCATGTGACCCCTACCTGTATGGATATGTTATGTATGGCTCTTCGGAGCCTCTGAAATAAAGTACTTTGAGTCATAGAGTTCTGTTGTGATGCAATGATGTAGTTGCACATATTGAGCATATTGTGTGTATGATTGAAATGCTTGGTATGTGTGGGATCCGACACCTAGTTGATTGAAATTCCTTTGGTAGCCTATCTTACAGGCAAATGCCTCCTAGTGCTTCCACTGAGCCTTGGTAGCTTGCTACTGCTCGGAACACGTAGGCTGGCCGCCATGTGTCCTTCTTCGTTCCTGTGTCTGTCCCTTAGGGGAAATGTCACGCGTTGTTCCTTTAAGTCCATGTAGCTTGCTACGACTTGTGTTCATACGATGATGACCGACACGTTCGCTGCTGGTTCATGGATACCTGTCTCTGTAATTTAGTGCCACTTTTGATTTATAACTAGCCATGTCGGCTCGGGTTCTCTGTCATATGGATGCTAGCGACACTATCATATACGTGTGCCAAAATGCGCAAACAGTCCCAGACCAGGTAAGGTGGCACCCGTGGGGATACCATGAGTGAGGCCGCAAAGTGATATGATGTGTTACAAGCTAGATCGGTATGACTTAGGATCGGGGTCCTGACAGCGTTGGCATCAGAGCCGGACTGTCTGTAGGTTCTTCAAGCTAAACTGGTCGATGTTGAGTCTAGAAAATTCTTAGTTATATGTTGGGGAATTGATTGTGGAAGGGAACATAAGGCTCTTTTACTTCTTTACCTTATGCCCTTCTGATCTGAGTCAGCCTATTCTTTCTACGGGGCTTTAGGACTAGGCCACTCATCTTTACTAGGTTCACGAGTTACTATTCGTAGACTCTTAGAATTGTTGGTTTCAAGCCTCAGTTCAGTTTCTACCCTTCTAGTATGTTGATTAGTTGGACCCGGAACCTTGATATGATGTTGTTGAGTGGCTATTCTATCATTTGTATGATGTCTCAAAATCTTTTTGAGCATTTACAGTTGTTATGCTGCCCAATTTCTTCCAGAAATTCTAATGCCTTTGCATTATTTCGTGTTTCTGATGTCTGATCGCACACCTCACCAGGTGGTCCATTTGACCCGGTGCATTACACTACTAGGAAAAGGGCTATAGATGGAACTGATACTAATGGCGCACCAGACAAGCAGTGCGCCATTAGTATATAGTAATGGCGCACCAACAACAGATACGCCATTAGAGTTCAAACTACTAATGGCGCACCAGGCCCAGCGTGCGCCATTAGTATCAAAACGTTTTTTTTGAACTAGTGCGCCTGTTCAAACATACTAATGGCGCATCAAGACGAAGTGCGCCATTACTAGTTGTAAGTAGTAATGGCGCACCAGCAGTAAAGTGCGCCATTAATGTTCTTTTTTTTTATGATATTTTTTATTCTTTTTTTTACAAAACTACTAATGGCGCACTGTCCCACAGTGCGCCATTACTAGTTTAAACTAGTAATGGCGCACTGTGCGACAGTGCGCCATTAGTATGTTTTTTTTTGCAAAACTAGTAATGGCGCACCTACTATAAATGCGCCATTAGTAACCTTGATTACTAATGGCGCATTTATAGTGGGTGCGCCATTAGTAAGTGGGCAGCAACAAGATATTTTGGACAGCCTCTCCTACCCACACTCACTTTCTCCCCCACTTCATTCTCTCCACCTCCTCCTCCTCTCGGGTCCCTCCTCTTTTTCACCTCATTTCCACCATATATTCATTCAAATTAAGTGGTTAAATTACCTTGTTTTGATAGGTAAGTAAGGGGGGAAGCTATATTTATGTTGTTCTCCATACAACAATGTGCACATGCACTTTTTATGGCCTAGCTAGATCTATGTATGTTCGTGGTGTTGCATATGTTTGTTGTGTTGTATATGTGTTTGTGTTTGGAGGTGTACCGGTATTTGAAATGCGATAGTTGCCAATATTTTCCCGGAATGTTGATTCATTTCCGTTTCGGTGAGAATTTTGGCATTAAGCATTCTTTTTTGTCCTATTTTTAGGGAAAGTCATGGCAAATTTTTTCTTGGTTCTAAAATATCGTTTTGCTCTACCCCGTAGGCGACCATGGTGCGCACGATGACCGAAGGCATCGTGAATAGGTTTTTGAGGTCCGCGAAGGCCGAGATGTTTCAAAAGAACGAGACGGAGATAAGATGTCCGTGTCGAAGATGCAAGCTGAAGAGCCTTATTGCGGACCCGGATTCCGGGCAGGTGCGGGACCACCTGCTCTTGCGTGGTTTCATGGATGGCTATCGGTGGCAAGGTGATGAAGATGACTACGAAGTCATCCATGGGGGCCGGGCAATAAATGAGGAAGGGCAGCAAGACAACCACCGCGGCTCGGGCGGGCGAGAAGACGAAGAATCCCCAGGAGATGATCACGACGGTGATGCTGTACATAGTCATCATGTAGAAGATGCAGGACATGATGATGAGGAAGATGCCGGAGCAGACGACAAGCATGATTATGAAGATGAAGATGCCGGCGGAGCAGACGACGCTGGACCATCGATGGGCTGGGTGCAGGACCCTCATATTCAAGAGCTGCTTCTCAAGCAGACCGATAACGCAAGAGCTGCCGCTCGAGAGAAAGCCAAGATGGATCAACTTGAGTTAGACGCGGTTACTCCATTGTATGAAGGATGCAGGCCCGAGGATACCCGCCTGAAAGTAACGCTCATGGCTCTGGAGATGAAGGTAAAACACAAAATGACCGACGCATGCTTCGACGAGAACATGTCATTCTGGCACGAACGTCTTCCCAAGGGGAACAAGTGCCCCACCAGTTTGGAGGAGGCGAAGAAAATCGTGTGTCCTCTGGATTTACCGCACGTGAAATACCATGTGTGCATGAACAATTGCATCATTTATCGGGACGAGCACGCGGAGTCTACCATATGTCTGGTGTGCGGCGTCACTCGATACAAGAAGAGGAAGAAAGCTCCTCGAAAAGTGGTGTGGTTCTTTCCGATCACTCCTCGTCTGCGGCGGTATTTCGCGGACCCTAAGGTAGCAAAGCTCCTGCGTTGGCACGCGGATAGGGAGGAGAAGAAGCGAGAAGATGACGCAAATGATCCGGAGATAGATAAAAAAGACAAGATGCTGAGTCACCCTAAGGATGCGAGCCAGTGGCAAGCGTTGAACTTCGAAGACCTAGAATTTGGTAACGATCCAAGGAACATCATGCTGGGCGCGAGCACCGATGGAGTCAATCCGTTTGGCAGCCAGAGAAGCACACATAGCACCTGGCCTGTGTTTGTGTGGATGTACAACCTTCCCCCCTAGTTGTGCATGAAGAGGAAGTACATTCACATGAGTATGCTAATTGAAGGACCGAAACAACCAGGGAACGACATCAATCTGTATCTGGGACTGCTGAAAGAGGAGCTAGACACGCTGTGGAAAATGCCAGCCAATACGTGGGACGCCGCAAAGAAAGAATATTTCCCTATGAGAGCCGCGCTGCTCACGACGGTGCATGACTATCTCGGTTACGGATATGTCGCGGGGCAGGCGGTCCACGGATTTTCTGGATGCGTAAGGTGCATGGATGACACAACGTATCGCCAGCTAGATAGAGATCCCGGGTCTTCGAAAACCGTGTTCATGGGACATCGAAGGTGGCTTCGCGACGATGACCTGTGGAGAAAACGCAAGGATCTGTTCGATGGTGAAACCGAACCCCGAGGACGCCCGCGTACGAGGAGCGGCGAGGAAATAGAGGAGCTGTTGAAAAATTGGAAAGATTGCCCACTGCCGGGAAAGAAGCAAAAGGCGCCAGAGCCGGGAAAGAAGCGAAAGGTGCCAGAGCCGCTACTGAAGGTATGGAAAACGAGGTCTGTTTTCTGGGACTTGCCGTACTGGAAGATCCACCATGTGCCTCGCAGCCTTGATGTAATGCATATCACGAAGAACGTGTGCGAGAGTCTGCTTGGTACCCTGCTCAACATGCCAGATAGGACCAAAGATGGGCCGAAAGCAAGGGCAGACTTGAAATCAATGGGCATCAGGCAGGAGCTTCACGCTATATATGATGATGATGATGATGATGATGATGAGGCGAAGCAGGAGACGGAAAGTCGTCGCAAAGGCAAAAAGGCCAAGAAGACCGGAAATGACTACCCTCCCGCGTGCTTCACTCTAAGTCAGGAGGAGATCGAGCAGGTTTTCACCTGCCTCGTAGGAGTACAACTTCCTTACGGTTAAGCAGAGAAGATAAGCAGATACCTAGACCGGGCGAAGCTGAAGTTCAGCGGGATGAAGTCTCACGACTGTCACGTGCTGATGACGCAGATACTTCCAGTTGCAATCCGTGGTATCATGGACGCGCACGTCCGTGAAACCCTATTTGGCCTATGCAACTTTTTCGACGTCATCTCTCGGAAGTCTGTTGGCGTGAGGCAACTCAGAAGGCTACAGGAAGAGATCGTGGTGATAATATGCGAGCTCGAGATGTACTTCCCGCCCGCATTCTTCGACGTTATGGTGCATCTGCTGGTCCATATCGTGGACGATATCATCCAACTCGGGCCGATATTCCTGCACAGCATGATGCCGTTCGAAAGGATGAATGGTGTCATCAAAGGATACGTTCGCAACATGTCATGTCCAGAGGGAAGCATAGCCAGGGGCTTTCTGACTGAAGAGTGCATCTCCTACTGCACGAATTATCTAGGCAACGAGAACCCCGTTGGTCTGCCCGTCAATAGGCACCTCGACAGGCTCGCTGGATGGGGTCACTGTGAGGGTCGCCGCGAAATGCATGTCGACTTCGAGGGTCGACTCGCCGACTTTGAAAGAGCAAACCTAGTCGCGCTACAACACATAGACGTGGTCGATCCTTGGGTGGTTCAGCATAAAACCTTTATTGAGAAGACGTGCAATGACCGAGGCCAACAGAGGACGGACGGAGATATAATCAAAGAGCACAACTCATGTTTCACGCGTTGGTTCAAGCTGAAGCTTCTGTCGTACCATTTACATGATGATTCTTCCGCGGAAGAACAACTCATATTCACCTTGTCACAAGGCGCCGAGCACAACCTGATGACCTATGAGGCGTACGATATCAACGGCTACACATTCTACACCGTGGTCAAGGACATGAAGAGCGATGGTTATCAGAACTCCGGGGTAACAATGGAATCCTACACCGGTAATGACAAGGACAGATACTACGGAAGGATCGAGGAGATCTGGGAGCTGAGCTACGCTGGAGAGAAGGTCCCGATGTTCCATGTCAGATGGGCCAAGAGCGTCCTAAAAGAAGACCGGTATTTCACCACCATGGTTATACCCGAAGCCAAATCCAAGACCGCGGGCGCAAACGTCACCGCAAAAAATGAGCCATGGGTACTGGCTTCCCAAGTTGACCAATGCTTCTTCATTACCGATCCGTCAAAGCCCAGTCGTGTTGTCGTGAGGAGAGGCAAAAGCAAGATCATCGGAATGGATGGAGTAGCCAATGAGCAAGACTTCGACAAGTACGGCGACCCGAGGATCGAACATGACGACGATGATGAAGTAGCAGCTTACACCACAAGAAGAAGCAGGACCACCCTACCTAAAGGACGTCCGTTCCACAGAAGAACTCCATTTGCGAAAAAGAAGGGCAAGAAGATTGTGAACAGATAGCTAGCTAAGATCGATTGTATTTAAGTCGTACCCTTCATTTCTCGATTGTATTTCATGGGCACTTTTTGAACTATCATGAATATTTTTGAATTTCATGGACACTCGATCTCGACCCCCCCTCCATCTCGATCGCTATCCCACCTCGCCAGATCCGGCCCCCCTCGCCGCCGAGCACCCCTCGGTCCACCGGCCGCCGCCGCCGACCCCCCGCACCCTCGATTCCCCTACTCAACCGCTGCCGCCGAGCACCCCCGGTCCACCGGCC
>LR738714.1:152175086-152211749 GCA_902687465.1 Secale cereale | reverse complement strand
TGCACCCTCGATTCCCCTACTCAACCGCCGCCGCCGAGCACCCCCCGGTCCACCGGCCGCCGCCGCCGACCCCCCGCACACTTGATTCCCCTACTCAACCGCCGCCGCCAACCCATGATATATTCAAAATAATAAATTTGATGATATTTTTTCATATTCAAAATTTTTTTCAAATAACAAATTTGATGATATTTTTTAAAAAATTATTACTTTTTTATAAAAAAATATTACTGTTATGATTTAAACAAGTTTGAACATATTTAAACACAAATAAGTGTCAAACAGCAATATTTTAAAAGCAAAAAAAAAAAATTTGGGGAGCCTGGGAATCGAACCCAGGACCTACTGGTGTGTGTGCAGAGTGCTGACCAGTCAGGCTAGTGCGGGGGTTCTGTTAGGTAGTGAGTTAGGTGGAATATATAGCTTTCTGTCGGGCTACTGACTAGAACACAATAGTAATGGCGCACCTAGGGGTGGTGCGCCATTAGAGTCTACATACTTATGGCACACAGAGTTGCGGTGCGCCATTAGTAATCCCCCCATACTTATGGGCCGGCCGCACCCTCCTCTCTCTCCCTCTCGCCAGATCTCCCCCCTCTCCCCGACGCCGCCTTCCGCACCGATCCTGAGACCACTGATGGTACCGCCGAGGATGACCCCACTGATGGTGCCGCCGAGGATGCCACCACTGATGGTGCCGCCGAGGATGCCACCATTGATGATGGCGGCGCACGCACAGATGGCAGCCAACCGAAGAGGCAACGGAAGGACCGGCGCCCGACCATGCTCCGCACCCTCAAGGAGGAAGTTACTGAAGTGGACTCCGATGGGAATCCAACGGCGCCCGAACGAATAGTCAAGGGGTACTCGCTTCATCTCGGGTGCATTCTCCGGAGCACCGTCTCGATCAACATCGAGAACCTGAGGCATCCTGACCGAGGGAATTTGCGCAACCTCCTCTTCACGAAGCTGCACGAACAATACAAGTTCCCCGCTCAATTTGAAAACACAAGCCTCAAAGGGAATAAAGTGAACAATGCTTCCCTCACGAGGATGAGGAAGGCCATGTCTACTTGGAAAACCAACGTGAAGAGAATGGTCGAGAAAGGTGAGAGTTATGAGAAGATCAAGGAGAAAAATCCTTCGATCACCGAAGATGACTACAACGACTTCAAGATCAATTGCTCGAGCGCCGCACACTCCGAATCAAGTCAGTGGGGGAAAGAAATGCGGGAGCTCAACTTAGGGGAACACACACTCGGTCCCGGCGGTTACAGAGTGGCGGAGCCTATATGGGACAAGGAGGAGGCGGACCGTGCCGAGCAAGGCCTACCGCCCCTCTTCGATAAATATGGTGACAAGCAGACCAGGAACTTTGTCAGGGCCCGGTACAAGAAGGACCCGAAAACAAAGGAGCTTACCACGGATCCGAAGACCAGGGCGCATGAGCTTGTCCTGGTAAGGAATACACCCCCGCGTAATTAGCTCCATATGGTTGCATTATAATTAATGAAGCCAAATTTCTAAATGATTCACATTCCTTCCGCAGGCGACTGAAAGCAGTAGCGCGGGGTCGACTAAGAGCAACCCTTGGGACACGACTCTAAATAGGGCGTTGAATGTAATGAAAAACAAGGATAAGCTCGATAAGCCGACGTCAGCTGGTCGTGTGGCCGACAAAGGCTTGTAGACAAAATGGTCGTCATACTATAACGCTGGTGGGCGAAAGGAGGAAAAGACCAGCTCGGAAAGCCAGGCGCGCGACGTTCAAGAACTCAAGGCATAGGTGGCGCGGATTCCGGAGATTGTCCAAGAGCAAGTGCAACAACAGCTCGGAGCGACGATCACCGCCATTGTGCCTAGCTTGATCAAGGGGTTGCAGGCGTGGATTGCGGGCGACCAACAGGGGCCGCCCCCGATTCCCAGCTTCACGGCCAGCAACTCGCAGAACGCGATGGCGGGGCCATTGGTGTCTCCGGCGGAGGCGGCATTGGTGTCTCCGACGCCGGCACGGGAGCTTAATGCACCCGGGTGTACGCCGGCCGGCACCTCTGCAGCAAGCGGTCCCTCCGTCAACTGCACGCCCGCCGTTGGCGGTGCCTCGACATTAGCCGAGCTCGACTCCATCATCACGGTAACTAATTAAGCCTCTCTCGGCCGAGGACTTCATCTCCTTGCCTTTGACTGGGCATCCCTGACGCCCTACATGTTTTCGCAGGGCGCCGCCGACGTTCCGTGCACTCTCCTGCACTTCATGAACAACGAGTTGGTCGATGTCGCCAAGGGCAAAATCGTTCATCCGGGCAACCCCTTGTTCCACGGTACCCAGATGCCACCCATCTTGTTTAGGGTTCAACTGGTTCGGGTGCTGCCAGGCAGCGACGAGGTGTTACCTCCGATTCGACCCGTCGGGGCCGACGATGATGACGTGATGACCCTCGGCGCCTGCCTGAGCTGGCCCCTGCTTTGGCCGAAGAGCCAGATTCGTTTGGGGGCGGGAGACACCACCCCAAAGACAACACCGCCAGTCGTGCCGGCGCCAAGTCGTCCCCATGGCAAGACCGCCGCAACGGTGCCGGAAATCCCTATGCCACTGGATCCAAACATGCATATGGCACAGGATTAGAACGATGACGACGATGATACATTTGCCAACGTCGATCTGTACTTTGCCGATCATGGGTACGGTGGCGACTTCATGGGGCCTCCTTCTCAAGAACCCAACCCAACAAAATACGTGCACGATCTAGCTGGTACCGCGGAGAAGCCAAGTTGCAACAGGCGTTGTCTGCCGTTCAGCTCTCAGGAGACGCCTCCAGCTGCCGACTTCACCGAGCCTCAGATAGGTGAGGTGTGAAATATTATCAGCCCCAACACACTCAAGATGGCGGTCTCTGAGCAGAACTCGGTCCCAATTCAGGAGAAGAAGAAGGCACGCAAAAGAAAAACTAACAAGGGTGCGAGCCAGCCGGCACCGATTACGATCCGTGCTCAGGACGAGCCACCTTCACCTGAGGATGTAATGAGGAGGGTGCATGTGGCGGGTAGGCCGATGCTACCGAGAAATATGCTCGATGCTGCAACCGGTGCTATGCGGAGTCTGCATGACAGTGTTCTTTCTTTGGAGAAGCGGCGTCTCGGAGAGAAGGATGTGGCATACCCGGTTTTCGCGGCCAAGGTGCCAGAGGGCAAGGGCTTTGTGGATAACTCCATTGGGGGTACGATCGTCCTGCGGTTTGATGACATCCACGCTATGTTGAACCTTCTTCCGCTGCACTACACCTTTGTTCGGCTATTTTCGCTGAGTATGGAGATGCGGATCATTCGCGACAAGACCCCGGACATCATGATAGTCGACCCCTTCTACATGTGTGCCAAGATCTTGGGCAGCGCTGGGGACCGGCAAGTCACGAGTTCTTACCTCGAAGGCGTCATTCTGGCAAACCGAGATAAGGATAACTTCCTCGTGCCTTACTTTCCCGAGTAAGTCCTCCGCCTCAACCGCCCCGTAACATATGAATTCTTAGATTTCGATCGTTCTTCTTTTAACATTCCGTGTTTTCTGCAGTGACACACATTGCACGCTCATCCTCCTAAGCCCCAAATATTCCATGGCCACGTATTTCGACCCGGACCGTTAGTCGAAAGTAGACTACACAAATGTCAAGAAGGTTCTTGATGATGTTCTCCCCGGCTACGCCAAATCTGGAGGCACCTTCACCAGGCCTATTCGTAAGACCGGCAAGCACGTGTTCTCCCACAATACGACGTTCTGCTGCGTCAAGCAGCCGCCTGGAGGTCAGAAGGGTGCCTACTACTCCATCCATCAAATGCGGGCGATCGTACGGGACCATCATCAACTTCTGCTACCGAGTAAACTCAAAGATTGGGCCGCGAGCGTGTCGGCAATCCAGGACGCGGACATCAGACAAGAATTCTTTCGCATCCAGTCGGAGTTTGCGGAAATCATTCATCAAGATGTCCTTCGTACCTCGGGGCAGTTCTACCTCAGAAATCAACCGTCGAACAGTGACATCGACACAATGCTACAAATGTAGGCTGACAACGCCCGTGATTTCATGACTCCCACGATAGACGGCGGCGTCATCCACGCTTCGGTCCCTTGAGTCGAGTTGAAAGCAGTGATGCTGTGTCTAGTTCTGAAACATCGATTGGCTCATGTTGTAATTAAACTTTAATGAACTTGTAGTATGTCTCTTTGGTTTCGAGAGTCGTTCAACTTAGATGTAATTGATGCTATTAATGTCTTGCTTTGCTCTTTCGATCGTTCTGTTGCATACTTATATATTGCTTATGTATTGTCTGTGAATTGGTACTAACGTTTCGTTTGGCTAGTGAATAGTGATGCCGTCGTATGTCGTGTACAAGGGTAAGGTTCCCGGAGTCTACGACGACTGGGAGGAGTGTCGGAGACAGGTTCACCGATTCAGCGGTAACAGTTACAAAGGGTACACCACTAGGGCCGAGGCCGAATCTAGATACGCCCGCTATCTAGCGGGAGAGGGGAGGGAGCGTTGGAGGAACCGGATGAAGACGAGTTTCATCGTGATGATGCTCATCGTGATGACCGCAGCTCTCTTCTATGTGATGGTAGTTTAGATGATCGATATCGACTTGTAATGTGAAGACAAACTCGCTACTCGCGGTCTCGAGACTTATAATATATTGTTCTATCTTTGTTCGGTCTTTTCAATTCGGAGACTAATATGATGAATTGTATTCGGAGACTAATATGATGAATTGTATTCAGAGACTAATCTTCTATTGTATTCGATGAATTTGTTGTTGATGTGTGCTGTCTATATTCTGTGCAATTATACATTTTGTAATCTGTGCAAAAAAACGGAAAAATAATAAAAACAAATCCTAATATTCATACTAATGGCGCATCACAACACAGTGCGCCATTAGTATGCCAAAGGATACTAATGGCGCATCACCAGATAGTGCGCCATTACTATGCGGACATTACTAATGGCGCATCCTGCTGGAGTGCGCCATTAGTATTCCAAAGCACCTGGGTACACATGGCCCCTGGGAGGCATACTAATGGCGCACTACTGTGCATACTAATGGCGCATCAGCGGTGCGCCATTAGTATACCAGATACTAATGGCGCACCAGAGGTGCGCCATTAGTAAAATATACTAATGGCGTGGCACTAATGGCGCACCACTAATGCGCCATTAATGGCCAAATTAGGTGCGCCATTAGTAGGCCTTTTCCTAGTAGTGTTAATGTGCCAGGTCACACGGCCATGCTAGTCTGTGTGTTGATTGAGACCGGCTAGCGTTGGTATCCTGAGTACACTGTGGAGGAACAGTACCGGGAATTCAACCAGAGTTAGTATTTCTGCACAGTCCGGATATACCCCTCATATCCCGGAGCTACCGACCCCATCCATTGGTCTTATGGACTCGGGGTTACCATCGAGATGGCAGTGTAGGATGCCGCTTACACGATGATGACCATCATCCGGGCAAGGCATGCCCTGCTGCTGAACACTGAGTTCTGCTACATGTCAGCCTCACTTCCTAGAGAGGAAGGCTACTACACTGGTCTGTATACTGATGCCGCTCATGAGGAGCCACTGCTTCAGACTACTACTCAGATACTGGAGGATAGGGATCGTGAGGTCCGTGCCCTTCGGATGGAGCTTTATTACACTCGAGCCGCCCACTGGACTACCTTAACACGGCTTGCACCTGCTGTGCACGCCGGATATCTAGATATGAGGGATTTGTATCCCGTGCGGACTCGTCTGCCCGATCGCATGGATTGGCGTGACATTGGGGGGTATTACACCTCCACGTTGGCGTCGGTTACCACCAGCAGCGGGACCTAGACCGCATCCGTGTCCCTATAGTCCACATCCTTCGAGTGCTCGAGAGTTTCCAGATCCACATGTTCCACTTCCAGGCTACGGTGGTAATCTTTATGAAGATTACTACGGAAATGTCTGAGCTAGACCGTGCCAGTAGTAGTATCATAGTAGTTGTATTTCCACAGTCCTACGCGTCTTGTGGAGTATGACTTAGGTGTACTGAGTTCCGGAGGCGTAGATAAATAATGTATAGGAGCTTGGAGTGCCTCTGATGAGATGTATCGTCTTTCACCGCAGTTGTACTTTAGCCTTGGCTTGTACTAAACTATGTATGGTGTGTATGACCACTGGTGTATATATGGCAGTTTCTATACATGTCGTACAGATGAACATCTCTGCATTCCGTGTCATCCATTACATTCTGCACTCCTATGTCAAGTTTTGCTATCCTTGTCTAAACCGTTGTTTTGTTTTCCTAGGATGGTCAACACTCGCAGCACTCCTGCTGCTCAGGAGCAGGGTGTGGCCAGTGGGGCTAGAGATGAGAATCTGCCCCAACCACCCTCCTTGGCTGAAGTTTTGCTCGAAGCAGAAAGGAACAAGAGAGAGACCAACCTTCTGCTGGAACGCATAGAGCAGAATACCACCTTACGCCAGAGGAATGACGTGGTGTCAATTAATGACTTTATCAAGATGTGCCCACCGAAGTTCCATCATTCCGCTGAACCTCTTGATGCGGATGACTGGCTTCGCAGTATCACCCACAAGCTACACTCTGCCCGTGTGGCCGAAGCTGACAAGGTTACTTACGTCACCTACCATCTTGAGGGCCCTGCTAGCCTCTGGTGGGAAAACTTTGAAGCTATGCGTCCTGCTGGCCAAGTCACAACTTGGGCAGAATTCAGTGAGGCATTCCGTGAACATCACATTCCGGAAGGTCTCATGGATCGCAAGAGGGAGGAATTCTGCAATTTCACCCAGGGCCGGCTAACCGTGGATGGCTATAGTCGCGAGTTTGGCAACTTGGCACGCTATGCTCCCGAGGAATTGTCCACCGATGCCAAGAAGCATGTGAGGTTCCGCAAGGGACTCAGCCCTGAACTTCGCCGAGATCTACGTCTACACGAGTGCACCTCCTTCCAGAAGTTGGTGAACAAAGCCATCAGTGTTGAGACGGGCCAGACTGATGTTGAAGCCACACACAAGCATCCTCGTGACTTTGGTTCCTCATCCGGCTCTGGCTCCCAGAAGCGTCGTGTGTGGGTTCCTAACACTGCTCTGCCACCCAAGTTCACACCGAGGCCATCCTATGAGGCGCCTCGCCCAATCCAAAAGTATGCACCTGCCAAGACTTATCGAGGACCACCTACCAACTTTGCTCCATGCACTGGCACTGTGACATGCTTCAAGTGTGGAGAACCAGGGCACTACATGTGAGAATGTCCTCAGAACGAGCCAGGAAGGTCCGTTGGCGGTGGTAAGCCAACAGGCAAGGTGAACTATGTCAAGCCAATCCCCACTGCACGTGGTCATGTCAACTATGTCTCTGCTGAGGAAGCTTATGAGGATCCGAACGTCGTCCTTGGTACGCTTCTCGTTAACTGCCACCCGGCATCTGTTCTTTTTGATTTCGGAGCATCTCATTCGTTCATATTTGAGAGCTATGCTCGAATGCACAACATGACTTTTTGTGACATGCCCACTTCCATGGTTATTCAAACTCCTGGTTCAAAATGGCAAACCTCTAGGGTAAGCCATGGGAATGAAATTCTTGTCGATCGACTTATTTTCCTTGCATCACTAATAGCTCTCAAGTCCTCGGACAAAAACATCATCTTGGGTATGGACTAGATTACAGCTCATTACGCCAAGATTGATTGCTACACTAGGACCGTTCAACTTACACACCCATCCGGCAAGACAGTCAATGTTTTGGCCCGAATGGCTGAGCGTGAGCTCTACTCCCTTAATGCCAGCCCTCTACCAGATCTCGAAGATATTTCGGTAGTCCCTGACTTTCCGGATGTCTTTCCAGAAGAACTGCCAGGTGTTCCACCTGACAGAGATGTCGAGTTCGTGATAGATCTTTTTCCACGAACTCTCCCAATCTCTAGGAGACCCTATAAGATGGCACCCCTGGAACTAGCTGACCTTAAGAAACAACTCGATGAGTCCTTAAAAAGGGTTTCTATCGGTACCCCGATCCTAAGTCACACCGGTCTAGCATGTATCACACCATATCACTTTGCTGCCTCACGCACGGTATCCCCACGGGTGCCACCTTACCTGGCCCGGGACCGTTTGCGCATTTTGGCTCACGTATATGATAGTGCTGCTAGCATCCATATGACAGAAAACCCGGGCTGACATGACTAGTTATAAACTCAAGGTGGCACTAACTTATAGGGACAGGCATACATGACCCAGCAACGAACGTGTCGGTCATCAACGTGTGAACCCAAGTCGTAGCAAGCTACAAGGACTTAAAGGAACAACGCGTGACATTTCCCCAAAGGGACAGACACCGGAACGAAGAAGGACACATGCCGGCCAGCCTACGTGTTCCGGAGCAGTAGCAAGCTACCAAGGCTCAGTGGAAGCACTAGGAGACATTTCCCCATAAGAGAGGCTACCAAGAGGAAACAACTAGGTTGTCAGATCCCACACATACCAAGCATTTCAATAACATACACACAATATGCTCGATATGTGCAAATACAACATGGCATCACAACAAGACTCTATGAAACAAAGTATTTATTCATTAGGCTCCGAGGAGCAAGATATTACAAACATGGGTCTCATGACCCAACATACAGAGCATACAAGCAACAAGCGGAAGCAAAACATGTCTGAGTACAGACAACTACAAATGAAAAAGGCTGAAGAGCCTGACTATCTGCAACACTCGTCCAAGATCGTAGCTGAGGTAACAAGCTACTTGTCGAAGTCCAAGCAGAACTACTTGTGAGACAGAAGTCTCATCTACAAAACATAAATTAAGCAAACATGAGTACAAAGGTACTCCGCAAGACTTACATCAGAACCTATCATACATGCACTTGTATCAAGAAGGCAAAGTGGGGTTTAGTTGCAGCAAGCCAGCTTTGACTCTGTGGCTATCCTGTACTACGACTGCTGGTAACTCTTTGAGGTGGCGCACACGAGTCCACTAATCACCACTATGGATTCATTTCTGACTCCCTACGAGGAGGCCATCCATAGCACTCACACTTGTCTTGAGTATTTTAGAGTATCCACTTCCAGTTGTCTATGTACCACGTAAGCATCCAAGAAGTCCATAACCGTGGACCTGGCTATTCGAATAGATCATGTTAACCCTGTAGGGGCGTACTTCTTCACACACGCTCTCGCCACTTACAACCATGTACACGTCGTGTATCTCGGCAACCTTCAAGCGGAAGCCTAGCGAGGGTGTCGGCCACGACCTGACTAACCACGCAAGACTCTAGTCCAGGTTTATCGCCTATGCGGGTTCCATCCGCAAGGGAGTCCGACCGAGGTTTCCATCACGGCCCCAAACGATGTGTACAGGGTTCCCGAGCCCACCATCCGGGTGCCACTCGGTACACCAGGCCACGTGTGCCTAGTCTGTCCCAAGCCCACCCTGCCGGGTGCCACTTGGTAGAGAAATAACACTACCTACAAACACCAGAAACTAGTTGCGACTCCTGGACAGAGACCAAGTTGATGAATAAGTCGAGAGGAGCACTTAAGCATTCCAATGTGTGTTAGTCGCTAGTCATTGGACAACATACACAGAACTCAGTGCTTAAGGACGGTTCCAGTGAGACAACCCACCATGTACTCCTACATGGCCTCTCAGTACTACCTTTACCAAATCGTGTTCACACACTTAACGCTCAACATTAGAACATATCACTGCACTCCAATTCATTCCCAATGAATCAGACCTGACACAGTCAAAGCAATAGCAAGCAAGGCATGGTAAGAACACAACATGGCTTCAATGAACTCCTACACATGCTAGTGGGTTTCAACTATTTACTGTGGCAATGAGAGGTCATGCAGAGGAATGGGTTCATCTACCGCAGCATGAAGTAGCAGTTGAATAGTTGTTGTCCTAATGCAATAACAGAGAGCAGGAGCGAGAGAGTGGGATTGTCTCGGAATGAACAAAGTGGTTTTGCTTGCCTGATAAATAAACAGGGGGGCACTTCTCCTCGGACAGGTACTCTGGAACGGTCTCCGGAGCAGGACCTATCGAGAAGGACGGTGCCCACAATCAAACACAAGCATATGCAACAATACGATGCATGAATATGGCATGAAGATATGATGTTGTTTGATCTAATGCAACTAGCATTTTATTTGGTTGAATTCCATTTGAACCAAGGGTTCAAATACAAGTCTAAAATAAACATTTATAAATGCCATCTATGTGTTTTCTTATATTCAGCAGGTATAAGTTCATTTGTCATGCATGAAAATGGTACAGATAGATAGACTGATTTTTTTTGATAATTTATCATATATAAATTATTTCATTCTGAGCTACGGTTGAATTTCTGTGATTTTTTGAAGTTTAAACTAATTTCTGAAATAAATAAATCATTTAAGATTTATTTAAATTCCAGAACTGGATTACTGCGTCAGCATGACCAAAGCATGACGTCAGCAGGTCAACCAGGCTGACCAGAGTCAAACCTGACAGTGCGGTCCACTGGTCAGTGACTCAGTTAATTAACTGAGTTAATTGACACTAAAACTAATCCTAACAAAAGTCAGTAGGGCTGGGCCCACGTGTCGGTGGCTCCACTAATTAACTAACTTAACTAATTAAAACTAATCTGATCAACTAACTGGAGGGGGGGCCCACCTGTCATTGACCCAAGGGGTCAAATCCCTGGTCAACCCGTGGCTAACACGCCGGTGTTTAGCCGCCAGCGGCAGCAAACGCGGCAGAGGGCGTCGCGATTGGGCCCCCAGCGTCCAAATGGACGGCCGAGGCCATCTGCAGGCTGCGGAGGCTCGTCCGCATCCTTCTACGCCAACAGGAGGTTGCGGGGGTGCCGGAGCTGGCCGGGGCGAAGCTCGCGGCGTCGGCGGGAGTACGGCTGGGTGCGGGCGGCTGCTACGGTGCACGGGGAGGCCAGCCGAGGGGCTCTACGCCCTCCTGATGATGTGGCAAATGCGGTGACGCGCTAGGTTGCAAGCCACAGTGGCTCTGGCCACGGCGGAGAGGAACCACGGCGGCGCGACCACTCGCGTCCGGTGGGTGGCGTGGCTACGGCGTGTGAACGATGAAATGGAGAGCGGGGTTCGAGGGAGAGGCTCACGGCGGTCGCAGCGGTGCAGACGGAGAGCTCGGAGGAGGGCCGGAGTGAGCAGGGCGGCGGAGGGGATCTTCGGCCGCCGGCGATGAATAAGACGGCGGTGACAGCTCCTAAGGGCGTCCGGCGACGTGTGGCTCGATGGAGAGGTGGAAGACGACGTGGCGGAGCTCCTGGCGCGTCGGCTGGGCGTGGAGTAGCCTGTGGCCACGGCAGCGGCGACCGGCGGTGATGATGGCGCTTGGGTCCGAGCGAGAGAGGGAGACAGAGGAGGGGAGAGGCGGCGAGAGAGAGCAAGACAGGTCTGGGGAGGTGCGTGGCAACGACGAGAACATCTAGGCGGCAAGGGGGAGGGCAGGCAGGCAGGAGGCATGGCGGCCATGCGCGAGAGCGGCGGGCGCGTGCTCCCTGCCTTCTGTCGTCGCCAGGAGGATGATGACTCGCAGATGGGCCGGCCCAGCTGGGCCGCACAGTGCCAGGCCATCAAGTGGCCCACGTAAGCTCTAACCCTTTATTTCTTTTCTGTTTTCTATTTCTGTAATTTTGTTTTGATTTAGTTTCTAAACTAAATCAATTATTTTCTTCTGACCCTTTTTTGCAGGGACCTAAGGAATTAATCCAAAGCCCCTCACAATAAAAATCAGAATTTTGGACATATATAAAATATATAATAAATATATATCCAAGGCAAAATAATTATTGCATTAATTCCAAATGCCCAAAATAAATATTTATGAGCTCCTGAAAATATTGGTTTGAATTTTACCTCTGACCAATATTTTCAGAGAGAAACATGAACATTTTCTTGGACCCTTTTGGAGCAATTTTTATTTGGGTCATTTTTTCAAAAGGGTTTCTGAGGGTTTCACAAGTCCCCAATTCAAATTCATTTGAAAACTAAACATGATGCAAACACCAAGCTAGCCTAGTGCATACCAGAACTAGGGTTGTGACAACTTGCCCCCACTCGAAAGAATCTCGTCCCGAGATTCAGGAGTCGGCGGAAAGAAGGTGGGGTACTCCAGTCGGAGACGATCTTCTCGCTCCCAAGTAGCTTCTCTCTCGGAATGATGAGACCACTGAACCTTGAGAAACTTGATGTTATGTCGTCGAGTGACACGCTCTGCTTGATCCAGAATGAGAACGGGGTACTCTCGATATGTGAGGTTATCTTGGAGATCAAGCGTTTCGTGGTCCACTCTGCGGATGGGATCCGAGAAGCAACGCCTGAGTTGAGACACGTGGAAGATATCATGTACTCGAGAAAGATGTGGGGGTAGTTCCAACTGGTAGGCAACCTCTCCTCGTTTAGCGGGAATGCGAAAAGGACCAATGTAATGAGGAGCCAACTTGCCCTTGATACCGAAATGACGGGTACCCTTCAAAGGGGTAACCCGAAGATAAGCTTTGTCGCCAACTTCGTAAGCCACTTCCTTATGATGACGATCATACTGGCTCTTTTGACGAGATTGAGCTGTTTTCAAATTCTCACGAATGATGCGAACTTGCTCTTCTGCTTCCTGGATCATATCCAGTCCAAACAATTGTCGTTCACAGGTTTCTGACCAGTTCAAAGGTGTTCGACATCTTCGTCCATAGAGTATCTCAAAAGGAGCTTTCTTGAAACTGGATTGATAGCTATTTTTATAAGCAAACTCGGCGAAAGGAAGACATTTCTCCCAATCCATACCGAATGAGATAATGCAAGCTCTAAGCATGTCTTCAAGAATTTGGTTGACCCGTTCCACCTGATCACTTGAATGAGGGTGGAAAGCGGTACTGAAAGAAAGATGGGTGCCCATGGCAGTCTGGAAACTCTCCCAGAAATGAGAAGTGAAAAGACTACCACGGTCTGAATTGATCTCTAGTGAAACACCATGAAGTGACACTATTCGAGAAATATATAAGTCAGCGAGCTGACTAGCAGTGCTACTCTCTCGAACAGGTAGGAAGTGAGCCACTTTGGACAAACGACCAATGACTACGAAGATAGCATTATTCCTTCTCTTGGTCCTGGGAAAACCGGTGATGAAGTCCATACCAACTTTATCCCATTTCCACTCAGGAATAGCTAAAGGCTGAAGGGTGCCAGCAGGTCTTTGATGTTCTGCCTTAACGCGACGACAAACGTCGCATTTAGCAATGAACTCAGCAATTTATCTCTTCATCCTAGTCCACCAGAACCTCTGGCGTAGGTCCTGATACATCTTAGTACTACCATGATGAATCGTGAGAGGAGATTCATGAGCCTCCTTAAGGATCAGTTGTCGCAGATGTTGATTCTTGGGAACCACCAAGCGATTCTCAAAGAACACAACACCTCGATCATCCATAGAGAAACATCCACCAACTCCCTTATTAATGTTTCTCTTGATGCGGGTAACACCCCTATCAAACTTCTGGTCAGCAATGATTTGATCCTCAAGGTTAGGTTTCGCCACCAAGGTAGAAAGGAATCCATGATGAGCAATGTGAAGGTTAAGCTTACATAATTCCTCATGGAGAAGTGGTTGGCCCTGCTGCAACATGATATTGTTGCAATAAGACTTACGACTTAAAGCATCAGCCATGACATTGGCCTTGCCTGGGGTGTAAGTAATCCCTAAGTCGTAACCCAAGATCAACTCCAACCAATGTCTTTGCCTAAGGTTCAAATCTGGCTGGGTGAAGATATACTTGAGACTCTGGTGATCGGTGTAGATTTCGCAACGATTACCAAGGAGGTAATGTCGCCAGGTCCTTAGTGCGTAGACTACGGCTGCATGCTCTAGATCATGTGTAGGATAATTCTCCTCATGTGGATGCAACTGTCGAGATGCATAGGCAATCACATGGCAATCTTGCATAAGAATGCAACCTAGTCCCTGTCGTGAGGCATCACAGTAGATAACAAAGTCCTTAGTGAAATCCGGTGGCACAAGTATGGGAGCAGAAGTCGGGCGTCTTTTCAGTTCCTGAAAACCGTGCTCACACTGTGGGGACCACTCAAACTTTTTATCTTCCTTGAGAAGTTTCGTGAGAGGTTTGGCCACTTTAGAGAAGTTCTCAACAATGCGGCGGCAATAGCTGGCTAGACCAAGGAAGCTCCTAACTTGTTTAACTATTTTAGGTGGAGTCCAATCAAGAACGCCCTTAACTCTCTCGGGATTGACAGCAATGCCCTTACCAGAGATTACGTGGCCGAGATAGGTCACTTCTTGCAACCAAAATTCGCACTTGGAGAACTTGGCATAAAGGCGGTGTTCTCTGAGTTTTTCCAGCACAAGTCTAAGATGTTCAGCATGCTCCTCCTCGTTCTTCGAGTAGATAAGAATATCATCGAGGTAAACCACAACGAACTTATCTAAGTACTCCATGAAGATCGAGTTCATCAAGCGGGAGAATGTGGCTGGAGCATTGGTTAGACCGAAGGACATGACGGTGTACTCGTACTGGCCATAACGAGTGACAAAAGTTGTCTTAGGAATGTCCCCGTTTCTGATCTTGATTTGATGGTCGCCTAACCTCAAATCCATCTTGGAGAAGACTGAGGATCTAGCGAGCTGATCATACAGGTCGTTGATCCTGGGGAGCGGATACTTGTTCTTTATCGTGACCAAATTAACGGGACGATAATCTACAACCATCCGATCCGTACCATCCTTCTTCTTGACGAACAGGACGGGACAAGCCCAAGGAGAAGAAATAGGACAGATGAAACCCTTTCGCAAGGACTCATCAAGTTGTTCCTTAAGCTCAGCTAGTTCTAGGGGTGCCATCTTGTAAGGTCTCCTAGAAATTGGAACAGTTCCTGGGATAAGATCTATGACGAACTCTACATCCCTGTCAGGTGGAACACCTGGTAGTTCCTCTGGAAAGACATCCGGAAAGTCACGGACTACCGGGATATCTTCAAGGTCTGGGAGGGGGCTAGCATTAAGAGAATAGAGTTGACGCTTTGCAACTCTGGTGGAGAAAGTGACTATCTTGCCAGATGGGTGTGTAAGCTAAACAGACCTAGTGTAACAATCAATCTTGGCATGATGAGCTGTCATCTAGTCCATACCCAAGATGATGTTAATATCTGAAGACCTGAGGGCTATAAGTGAGGCAAGGAATACTAGTCTGTCAACAAGGATTCCATTACCATGGCTTATTCTGGTAGTTTGCCATCTAGACCCTGGGGTTTGGATTTCAAGCGGAGTTGGCATATCACAAAATGACATGTCGTGCAAACAGGCATAGCCTTGAGAGATGAAGGAGTGAGATGCTCCGGTATCGAACAGAACCGAAGCTGGATGGCAATTGACAATGAGTGTACCAAGAACGACATTTGGATCATCATGAGCGTCTTTAGCTGAGACGTGATGCACACGTCCATGTTTAGTGGGAGCTGGATTGGCACTGATCGCCTTGCATGGTGGCTTACCACGAAGAACGGATTTCTCGGGCTGGGGTGGAGCAAGACTGGCCTGAGAGCAGTCATGTGCATAGTGTCCTGGCTTTCCGCATGTGAAGCAAGTCCCTAAGGTAGGTCATGGACCCGCACTGACAAGCGGTCTACCAATAGGCATGGGTGGAGCATAAGACTGAGATGGATGAGACACCTCATAAGATGGCCTCGGTGAATATCTGGGTGGAAGAGCGGAGTTTGGAACCTAAATCCGGCGCTTCTGGGAACTAGTACCGGAGAAAGATCCCAAATCACGGTTGTGCTTACGAGACTCCTCGTAAGTGAGCTGAGCGGTCTCTGCATTGATGGCCTTGTTCACAAGAGCCTGGAATGTATTGCAATGATGCAAGTGAAGATCACGACGCAACTTGGGGTTGAGACCCTTCCGGAACCTATCCTGCTTCTTGGCGTCCGTGGACACTTCTTCTGTAGCATAGCGGGCGAGGTTCTCAAACTCTCTACTGTAAGCATCAACAGCCATCTTAGCCTGGGTAAGACTACAGAACTCTTCTCTCTTGCGATCGATGAGGGCTGGAGGAATGTGATGCTCATGAAAAGCCTCAGTGAAATCTCTCCAGGTAGGAATCTGGCCAGCTGGAATCATGGCCTCATAATTCTGCCACCAAAGACTAGCAGGACCTTCCAGGTGATAAGTGGCATAGATGACCTTGTCACCTTCAGCTACGTTCGCGGAATGCAGCTTGTGAGTGATACTACGGAGCCAGACATCTGCATCGAGTGGCTCAAAGGGATGATGGAAGGTGGGTGTTTTCAGACGAATGAAGTCATGGATGGTCGCTGACTCTTTGCATTGATGTGTGGTGTTCTTCTCAATACGTGCCAACAAGTGGTTAGACTCTCGCTTGTTCCTCTCCATCTCTAACATGATATCTGCCAACGAAGGCTCGTCGGGAGGATCCTCCTCATCCCTACCACCTCCGTGGTTCTTTCTACGAGCAGCTGAACCTCGGGTAACTGACGACATCCTGAGAAATGAAACCAAGGACGGAATCAGCATCAACCAGGCTGTAGAAGGTAGGACAAGAAATGAGTATCTCTCAAACTCCTAGGACAAATCCGGCAGCATAACGGCAGTAAAATGCTCAAAATGAGACATCCTGCAAAGATAGGGCAGTACAATACTCAACAACATCACTCAAGGTTCTGTGATAGTACTAAACAATCTACACCGGAAGAACTTGAAAACTGGAGTATGACTCTCATCAAACAATCCCATGGAACTATGGATTAGTAACCCGTGATCCCGATAGACAGAAGAGAAAGCCTAGTTTCTTAACCCCGTAGGAAAGATAAGATGACTCAGATCAGAGGACATAAGGTATAAGGAGTAAAAAGAGCCTTACGTTCCCTTCCACAATCAATTCCCTTATATAACTAAAGAATTTCTAGACTCAAATTCAACCAGTTTGGCTTGGTAATCCTACAGGCAGTCAGGCTCTGATACCAAAGCTGTTGGGACCCCGATCCTAAGTCACACCGGTCTAGAATGTAACACACCATATCACTTTGTAGCCTCACGCACGGTATCCCCACGGGTGCCACCTTACCTGGCCCAGGACCGTTTGCGCATTTTGGCTCACGTATATGATAGTGCCGCTAGCATCCATATGACAGAGAACCCGGGCCGACATGACTAGTTATAAACTCAAGGTTGAACTAACTTACAGGGACATACATACATGACCCAGCAACGAACGTGTCGGTCATCAACGTGTGAACCAAAGTCGTAGCAAGCTACAAGGACTTAAAGGAACAACGCGTGACATTTCCCCAAAGGGACAGACACAGGAAAGAAGAAGGACACATGCCGGCCAGCCTAAGTGTTCCGGAGCAGTAGCAAGCTACCAAGGCTCAGTGGAAGCACTAGGAGACATTTCCCCATAAGAGAGGCTACCAAGAGGAAACAACTAGGTTGTCGGTTCCCACACATACCAAGCATTTCAATAACATACACACAATATGCTCGATATGTGCAAATACAACATGGCATCACAACAAGACTCTATGAAACAAAGTATTTATTCATTAGGCTCCGAGGAGCAAGATATTACAAACATGGGTCTCATGACCCAACATACAGAGCATACAAGCAACAAGCGGAAGCAAAACATGTCTGAGTACAGACAACTACAAATGAAAAAGGCTGAAGAGGCTGACTATCTACAACACTCGTCCAAGATCGTAGCTGAGGTAACAAGCTACTTGTCGAAGTCCAAGCGGAACTACTAGTGAGACAGAAGTCTCATTTGCAAAATATAAATTAAGCAAACATGAGTACAAAGGTACTCAGCAAGACTTACATCAGAACCTATCATACATGCACTTGTATCAAGAGGGCAAAGTGGGGTTTAGTTGCAGCAAGCCAGCTTTGACTCTGTGGCTATCCTGTACTACGACTGCTGGTAACTCTTTGAGGTGGCGCACACGAGTCCACTAATCACCACTCAATACACCACTATGGATTCATCCCCGACTCCCTACGAGGAGGCCATCCATAGCACTCACACTTGTCTTGAGTATTTTAGAGTATCCACTTCTAGTTGTCTATGTACCACGTAAGCATCCAAGAAGTCTATAACCGTGGACCCGGCTATTCAAATAGATCATGTTAACCCTGCAGGGGTGTACTTCTTCACACACACTCTCGCCACTTACCGCCATGTACACGTCGTGTATCTCGGCAACCTTCAAGCGGAAGCCTAGCGAGGGTATCGGCCACGACCTGACTAACCACACAAGACTCTAGTCAAGGTTTATCGCCTATCTGGGTTCCATCCGCAAGGGATTCCGGCCGAGGTTTCCATCACGGCCCAAAACGATGTGTACAGGGTTCCCGAGCCCACCATCCGGGTGCCACTCGGTACACCAGGCCACGTGTGCCTAGTGTGTCCCAAGCCCACCCAGGCGGGTGACACTTGGTAGAGAAATAACACTACCTACAAACACCAGAAACTAGTTGTGACTCCTGGACAGAGACCAAGTTGATTAATAAGTCGAGAGGGGCACTTAAGCATTCCAATGTGTGGTAGTAGCTAGTCATTGGACAACATAGACAAAACTTAGTGCTTAAGGACGGTTCCAGTGAGACAACCCACCATGTACTCCTACATGGCCTCTCACGGCTACCTTTACCAAATCGTGTTCACATACTTAACGATCAGCATCAGAACATATCACTGCACTCCAATTCATTCCCAATGAATCAGACCCGACACACTCTAAGAAATAGCAAGCAAGGCATGGTAAGAACACAACATGGCTTCAATCAACTCCTACACATGCTAGTGGGTCTCAACTACTTACTGTGGCAATGACAGGTCATGCAGAGGAATGGGTTCAACTACCGCAGCATAAAGTAGCAGTTGAATCATTGTTGTCCTAATGCAATAACAGAGAGCAGGAACGAGAGAGTGGGATTGTATCAGAATGAACAAAGTGGTTTTGCTTGCCTGATAAATCAACAGGGGGGCACTGCTCCTCGGACAGGTACTCTGGAACGGTCTCCGGAGCAGGACCTATCGAGAAGGACGGTGCAAACAATCAAACATAAGCATATGCAACAATATGATGCATGAATATGGCATGAAGATATGATGTTGTTTGAGCTAATGCAACTAGCATTTTATTTGGTTGAATTCCATTTGAACCAAGGGTTCAAATGCAACTCTAAAATAAACATTTATAAATGCCATCTATGTGTTTTCTTATATTCAGCAGGTATAAGATCATTTGTCATGCATGAAAATGGTAGAGATGGATAGATTGAATTTTTCTGATAATTTATCGTATTAAAATTATTTCATTCTGAGCTACGGTTGAATTTCTGTGATTTTTTGAAGTTTAAACTAATTTCTGAAATAAATAAATCATTTAAGATTTATTTAAATTCCAGAACTGGATTACTGCATCAGCATGACCAAAGCATGGCGTCAGCAGGTCAACTAGGTTGACCAGAGTCAAACCTGACAGTGGGGTCCACTAGTGAGTGACTCGGTTAATTAACTGAGTTAATTAACACTAAAACTAATCCTAACAAAAGTCAGCAGGGTTGGGCCCACGTGTCAGTGCCTGCACTTATTAACTAATTTAACTAATTAAAACTAATCTGGTCAACTAATTGGAGGGGGGCCCACCTGTCATTGACCCAGGGGGTCAAATCCCTGGTCAACCCGCGGCTAACACGCTGGCGTTTAGCCGCCGACGGCAGCAAACGCGGCGGAGGGCGCCGGGATTGGGCCCCCGGCGTCCAAATGGACGGCCGAGGCCATCTGCAGGCTACGGAGGCTCGTCCGCATCCATCTACGCCAACGGGAGGTTGCGGGGGCGCCGGAGCTGGCCGGGGCGAAGCTCGCGGCGGCGGTCGGAGTACGGCAGGGTGCGGGCGGCTACTGTGGTGCACGGGGAGGCCAGCCGAGGGGCTCTAGGGCCTCCTGGTGGTGTGGCATACGCGGTGACGCGCTATGTTGCAAGCCGTAGTGGCTCTGGCCACGGCGGAGAGGAACGACGGCGGCGCGACCACTCGGGTCCGGTGGCTGGCATGGCTACAGCGGGTGAACGACGAAACGGAGAGTGGGGTTGGAGGGAGAGGCTCACGGCGGTCGCAGCAGTGCAGACGGAGAGCTCGGAGGAGGGCCGGAGAGAGCTAGGCGACGGAGGGGATCTCCGGCGGTCGGCGATGAAGAAGACGGTGGTGATAGCTCCTCAGGGCGTCTGGCGACACGTGGCTCAACGAAAAGGTGGAAGACGACGTGGCAGAGCTCCTGGCGCGTCGGCTGGGTGTGGAGTAGCCTGTGGCCACGGCAGCGGCGACCGGTGGCGACGGTGACGCTCGGGTCCGAGCGAAAGAGGGAGACAGAGGAGGGGAGAGGCGGCGAGAGAGAGAGAGCAAGAGAGGTCTGGGGAGGTGCGTGGCAACGACCAGAACATCCAGGCGGCGAGGGGGAGGGCAGGCAGGCAGGAGGCGTGGCGGCCATGCGCGAGAGCGGCGGGCCCGTGCTCCCTTCCTTATGTCGTCGCCAGGAGGACGATGGCTCGCAGATGGGCCGGCCCAGCTGGGCCGCACAGTGCTAGGCCAGCTAGTGGCCCAGGTAAGCTCTAACCCTTTATTTCTTTTCTGTTTTCTATTTCTGTAATTTTGTTTTGATTTAGTTTCTAAACTAAATCAATTATTTTCTTCTGACCCTTTTTTGCAAGGACCTAAGGAATTAATCCAAAGCCCCTCACAATAAAAATCAGAATTTTGGACATATATAAAATATATAATAAATATATATCCAAGACAAAATAATTATTGCATTAATTCCAAATGCCCAAAATAAATATTTATGAGCTCCTGAAAATATTGGTTTGAATTTTACCTCTGACCAATATTTTCAGAGAGAAACATGAACATTTTCTTGGACCATTTTGGAGCAATTTTTATTTGGGTCATTTTTCCAAAAGGGTTTCTGAGGGTTTCACAAGTCCCCAATTCAAATTCATTTGAAAACTAAACATGATGCAAACACCAAGCTAGCCTAGTGCATACCAGAACTAGGGTTGTGACAGTTTCATCCGTCCTAGTTCTTCTCCATGGGCTTGTCCCGTCCTCTTCGTCAAGAAGAAGGATGGAACGGAATGGATTGGTTGTAGATTATCGACCTGTCAATCTGGTCACTATAAAGAACAAGTATCCGCTCCCCAGGATCAACGACCTGTATGATCAGGTCGCTGGATCCTCAGTCTTTTCCAAAATGGATTTGAGGTTGGGCTACCATCAAATCAAAATCAAGAACGGGGACATTCCCAAAACGGTCTTTGTTACTCGTTATGGCCAATACGAGTACACCGTTATGTCTTTTGGGTTAACCAATGCCCCAGCCACTTTCTCCCAGCTAATGAATTCTATATTCATGGACTACTTGGATAAATTTGTCGTGGTATACCTCGATGATATACTCATTTACTCCAAGAACAAGGAAGATCATGCCGAGCATCTAAGGCTGGTATTGACGATACTTCGAGAGCACCGCCTTTATGCCAAATTCTCCAAGTGTGAATTTTGGTTGCGAGAAGTGACCTATCTAGGCCATGTAATCTCTGGTAAGGGTATTGCTGTCAATCCCGAGCGAGTTCAGGCCGTCCTTGATTGGACTCCACCTGAATCGGTCAAGCAAGTTAGGAGTTTCCTTGGCTTAGCTAGCTATTGTCGACGCTTCATCGAGAATTTCTCCAAGGTTGCTAAACCTCTAACTGAACTCCTCAAGAAAGATAAAAAGTTCGAGTGGACCCCACAGTGCGAGTCTAGCTTTCAGGAACTGAAAATACACTTGACATCTGCACCCGTACTGGTACGACCAGACTTTTCCAAGGACTTTATTATCTATTGCGACGCTTCGCGACAAGGACTAGGTTGCATACTCATGCAAGATCGTCAAGTGATTGCCTATGCATCTCGACAATTGCGTCCACATGAGGATAACTATCATACACATGATCTAGAGCTTGCAGCTGTAGTCCACGCACTCAAAACATGGCGACATTACCTTCTTGGTAATCGCTGTGAAATCTTCACTGATCACCAAAGTCTGAAATACATCTTCACCCAACCGGATTTGAATCTCAGGCAAAGACGTTGGGTTGAGTTGCTCACAGATTACGACTTAGGAATCACTTACACCCCTGGGAAGGCCAATGTCATGGCCGACGCACTAAGTCGTAAGTCTTATTGTAACAATCTGATGTTACAACAAGGGCAACCACTTCTCCATGAGGAATTTTGTAAGCTTAACCTTCACATGGTTCCTCGAGGATTCCTTTCCACATTGGTGGCGAAACCTACCATTACGGATCAAATCATAGCTGCACAGAAGCAAGATACAGGGATTTCCCGAATCAAGAGAAACATTCATAAAGGAGTTGCAGGTTGTTTCTCCATTGATAACATAGGTGTTGTCTTCTTCGAGAACCGTCTAGTGGTTCCCAAGAACCCACATCTACGGCAGTTGATCCTTAAGGAGGCTCATGAATCTCCTCTCACGATTCATCCCGGTAGTACCAAAATGTATTAGGACCTACGCCAGAGGTTCTGGTGGACTAGGATGAAGAGAGAAATCGCTCTCTTCATTGCTAACTGCGACCTTTGCCGTCGAGTTAAAGCAGAGCATCAACGGTCTGCTGGCACCCTTCAACCTTTAGCTATTCCTGAATGGAAATGGGACAAGATCGGTATGGACTTCATTACCGGGTTTCCCAGGACCAGAAAACTGAATAATGCTATCTTCGTCGTTATCGACCGCCTCTCCAAAGTAGCCCATTCCCTGCCTGTTCGAGAGAGTATAACCGCTAGCCAGCTAGTAGACTTGTATATCTCTCGGATAGTATCTATTCATGGTGTGCCATTGGAGATTAACTCAAACCGTGGAAGTCTATTTACCTCTCGATTTTGGGAAAGTTATGGGGACTCATCTCTCTTTTAGCACCGCCTTTCATCCTCAGTCAAGTGGTCAAGTAGAACAAGTCAATCAAATTCTGGAAGATATGCTTCGAGCCTCTGTCATCTCTTTCGGTCTGGATTGGGAGAAGTGTCTTCGCCGAATTCGCTTATAACAATAGTTATCAAGCTAGCTTGGGCAAGGCTCCCTTCGAAGTTCTGTATGGACGAAGGTGTCGGACGGCTCTTAACTGGTCAGAAACCGGGGAAAGACAGTTCTTTGGTCCGGATATGTTCCAGGAAGCAGAAGAGCAAGTTCGCATCATTCGTGAGAAATTGAAAACAGCCCAGTCTCGTCAGAAGAGCCAATATGATAGTCATCATAAGGCTGTGACTTATGAAGTCGGCGATAAGGCTTACCTTCGGGTTACTCCTCTTAAGGGAACCCATCGCTTCGGTATCAAAGGCAAATTGGCTCCTCGTTACATCGGTCCTTTTGCATTCTTGCCAAACGAGGAGAAGTTGCCTACCAATTGGAACTACCTCCGCATCTTTCCAGAGTTCATGATGTCTTCCACGTTTCTCAACTCAGGTGTTGCTTCTCGGATCCTATTCGCGGAGTGGACCACGAAATGCTTGATCTCCAGGACAATCTCACATATCAAGAATACCCCGTTCGTATTCTTGATCAAACCAAGCGTACCACTCGACGTCATAATATCAAGTTTCTCAAGGTTCAATGGTCACATCATTCCGAGAATGAAGCTACTTGGGAAAGGGAGGATCGTCTTCGACTTGAGTACCCCACCCTTTTTCCGGAGGAACCCGAATCTCGGGACGAGATTCTTTTCAGTGGGGGTGAGTTGTCACATCCCTAGTCAGTGCTTGCATTATGACTAGCTAGAGTGTGCATCATGTTTACTTTCTCCAGAAACTTGAAATGAGAATGACAGAAACCCCAGCACCCCTCTTCTAACAACTACGGTTTAATAAAATCTTTTCCAATGTACCCAAAATGCCCTTCAAAAATGTTCATCATGTTTGCCTTGGTCTTAAACCTCTGACAAAAATGGTGCACAATTTTCTAGGACATCCAAAGGTCACTGGTTTAATTCATATTGTATTTGCATTTGGGCATTTAAATGCTATAAAATATTTTAGGTGCCCAAATAATCATAAACTAAAATGTTCCATGCTGTTCATATTATATAAAGTGGGCATCACTAGTTTTATGATTTATAAAATATTAATTCAACAAAGTTGAAAAAGAAACAAAACATAAAGAAAAATAGAAAAAAGGGAAAGAGAGGGTACAGCCCACTTACCTGGACCAGTCGGCCCACCTGGTGGCCCAGCACTGTGCTGGCCCGAGCCAGCCAGCTGCTTCTGCAGCCAGGCACGCAGGTGACGCCAGCGCACGACCGTGCGCCACCGCGGCAGCTGCTTGCCGCCTGGCCGCCTCCTCGCCGCGGGAACGGCCTGGACGACCTCCACGTCACGCCCCGAAGACGCTGGACGCCTCCACTCCTCCCCTGTCACTCTCCCTCACCCTTCCCGCGCCATGGCCGACGCAGCCACCGCCGTCCTGCCGCCATATCCGCAGCCACAGAGCTCCTCTCGCCCCGCCGTCGTGTCCCCGAGCTCTGCCACAGTCTGCTACGCCTCCCTGATGAGCCACGCAACGCCGGAACCTCCAACGCGCCGTCCCTGAGCACTTCTCCCCCGTTCGGCCGTCGAGATCGCTGGCGACCTCACCATCGCAACAGCTCGTCCCCGACCTCGCCGTCAACTCCAACGCGACGCTGTGAGCCTGGCTACCTCCCCATCCTCTCTGTTTCCCCCCTCGAGCTCTGTAATGGCAGCACGTAGCTCACCTGCATGCGCCGCCGCGGAGCTCGCCGCCGAAGAAGCTCCGGCCACCCAACGGCCGCGCCACCCTGTCCATCAGCTTCACCGCACCCCTAGGAGCCTAGAGCACCTCTCCACGGGCCTCGCCGTGCCTCCTAGCGACTAGACCGAGCTCACCCGAGCTCCGGCAGCTGCCAAGGTCGTCGCCGGCGCCTTTTCCGGCGACCCCGAGGCCAACCACCACCACCACTCGATGTGGCACTTCCCCAGCATCACGTAGACGTGCTCCGCCGTCGTTTTGGTCACCGGAGCACGAATCCCGCACCGCACCACCGCGTCTGGCCTTGCCGGCGGCTAAACGCCGGTCAGTTTGACCCCGTTTGACCACGGGTGGGCCCAGGTTGACCCCCGGGAGTCAATGATAGGTGGGCCCAGGCGGCTAATTAAATTAGGATTAGCAGTTTAGTTTAATTAGTTAAGTTAATGACACAGACATGCGGGACCCACCAGTCAGGTTTGACCTGGATCAGGTCTGTTGACCTGCTGACGTCAGCATGATGTCATGCTGACGCAGTAAATACTATTCTAGGATTATTTGATTTAAAACAATTCAGGAAATTTAGAAAATGCTTTAAACATCTAAAAATCATATAAATTCAAAAGTATCTCAGATGGAAAAGATTTATATATGAAAATTGATCAGAAAAATCCAATCTTTCCAATGGAACTGGTTTCATGCATGTTTGAGCAAGTTAACCTTGTTGTTCACATCAAAACATGATAATGCACTTTAATAAATAATAGTTTGGGTATAAGTTTGAATCTTTGGTTCAAATGGTCTTAAACCTTTCTGTTTATAGTTGCATTAGCCCAAAACACATTCATCTTGCCATGTGATGAGCATGCATCATATTGTTGCATTTGTTTGTATATTGATTGTATCGTCGGTGTTCTCCGTGGTAGGTCCTGCTCCCGAGGATACATCTGCGTATCGAACTGAAGAGTAGTACCCGACAACCAATCTGTCAGGCAAGCAACCCATTGATCACTCCGATACAAACCCATCTTCTCGCTCCTGCTCTCTTTTTCTGCATTAAGGCAACATCGTGTGAACTGCTACTTGCTGCGGTAGTTGAACCCTATTCCTTTGCACTACCTGTCATTGCCACAGTAAATAGTTGAAACCCACTAGCATGTGTAGGAGTTGATTGAGCCATGTGATGTGTGTTACACCATGCTATTTGTTTATCTTGCCAGCTATGCTTAGAGTTGTGTCAGGTGTGGTTCATATGGGTGATGAATCAGTGTGAAATTATCATGCTCGATAAAGAGAGGGAAGTGTGGAACATGCTTGGTAAAGGTATTTATGAAAGGCCATGTAGGAGTACATGGTGGGTTGTTTCATTGGAACCGTCCATAGGACCCGAGATCTGTATGTGTGATTCAAGTTACAGCTACTACCACCAATTGGGCTCCGGGCGCTCCAAGCTCTCTCGACTTATTAACTGCCCTTGTCCTCTGTCCAGGAGTTGCAACTAGTTTCTGATGTTTGTAGTTTACTGGTGGTCGTGCCCAGCGCTGACCCTCGGGGTGGGCTGTGACGCGGAAGGTACGTGGCACAGTGTACCGGTCGCCCGTTTGGTGACTCGGGAACCCTGTACACATCGTTTGGGGCCGTGAGCGACACCCCGACCGGATCTCCCCACAGATGGAACCCAAATAGGCGATAAACCTGGACTAGGGACTTGTGTAGTTAGTCAGGTCATGGCCGACACCCTCGCTGGGCTTCCGCTTGAAGGTTGCCGAGTACATGTCGAGTAAACGGCGATAAGTGGTGGAAGCGTGTGTGAAGAAGTACACCCCTGCAGGGTTATCAATCTATTCGATTAACCGTTGTTCGCGGTACGAACCACTTGGTTACTTATACAGTTCATAGACAAGTTGATGGATACTACTTAAAGCCTCAAGACAAGTGTGAGTGCCGTGGATGGCCCTTCCGTAGGATGACGGAAGAGGATCCACTGTAGTGTATTGTTGTGGTGAGTAGAGGCCTCGTGTACGTAATCTTATCTTGCTGAGAGTTGTAGTATAGGTTTGCCAAGAGTCAAAGCTGGCTTGCTGCTATGGACTACACTACCCTTGCTGATAATGATGCATGTATGATAGGATCTGTTGTAAGTCTCGCTAGGTACCTTTGTACTAATATTTGCTTAATAACTGTTGCAGAGGAGAACCCTGCCCCTTCTGATGGGTTTTACATAGACGTTGACGTCGACGAGTAGCTTGCTACCCAGACGGAGATCCTGAGCTTGTGAATGGCCTTGTAGATAGTCAGGCTACACCAAGCCTGTTTTATTTCCAAGTTGTTTGTACTCAGACATGTTAGCTTCCGCTTGTGCTTGTATGATTGTATGACTTGAGTGTTGGGTCATGTGACCCCTACCTGTATGGATATGTTATGTATGGCTCTTCGGAGCCTCTTAAATAAAGTACTTTGAGTCATAGAGTTATGTTGTGATGCAATCTTGTATTTGCACATATTGAGCATATTGTGTGTATGATTGAAATGCTTGGTATGTGTGGGATCCGACACCTAGTTGTTTACCTTTGGTAGCCTATCTTATAGGGAAATGCCTCCTAGTGCTTCCACTGAGCCTTGGTAGCTTGTTACTGCTCGGAACATGTAGGCTGGCCGGCATGTGTCCTTCTTCGTTCCTGTGTCTGTCCCTTAGGGGAAATGTCACGCGTTGTTCCTTTAAGTCCATGTAGCTTGCTACGACTTGGGTTCATACGTTGATGACCGACACATTCGCTGCTGGGTCATTGATGTCTGTCTCTATAATTTAGTGCCACTTTTAGTTTATAGCTAGCCATGACGGCCCGGTTTCTCTGTCATATGGATGCTAGCGACACTTTCATATATGTGTGCCAAAATGCGCAAACGGTCCTAGACCAGGTAAGGTGTCACCCGTGGGGATACCGTGCGTGAGGCCGCAAAGTGATATGATGTGTTACAAGCTAGATCGGTGTGACTTAGGATCGGGGTCCTGACAATTGTTGTGTTATGCTGGGAATCTTTGTGAAATTTGTGATTTTACTTGTTGCTCTAAGAACCCTGAAAAACACCTCCCCTACGTATGTGAGTTTAATGATAATGAAATCTTATCTACTTATGCAAAGGGTGTTTATAGTTACTATGATATCGAACAAATTGAAGAACTCGTTGCTTTTAAGGGTGCTTATGAAGTTTCTTCTTTGACTGAAAAGTATGATATTACTCTCTATGAATCTGAAAATTTTGACATACTTAAATATTTCTATGAAAACTATGCTCATAATACCAATGTCAAAGAATTTATTGAAGAAATGACCGCTGCTTTGAAGGAAAGTAATGATATGAATGAATCTATAGATAATTATGATTCCGATGATTTGATTGAAATATCCCTTGATGAACATGATGCTTGCTATTCTTGTGGACCTGATGCCAATATTTATGAAGAAGAATTTGCTATAGTTCCCTATGTTGAACATGAGATCGTTGCTATTGCACCCATACTTGTTAGCTCCTTTGATGAAAAGCATGATTGCAATGATGTTATCATAAATTTTATTAATGTCATGCCAATATTTATGAAGAAGAATTTGCTATAGTTCCCTATGTTAAACATGAGATCGTTGCTATTGCACCCATACTTGATAGCTCCTTTGATGAAAAGCATGATTGCAATGATGTTATCGTAAATTTTATTAATGTCAATTGTGTTAATGATACACAAAACCCTAAGCTTGGGGATGCTAGTATTTCTATGTCCACTACTTGTTGCAATGATCATGATTGGGGTGATGATTCTTACGATCTTGAAAATTTATTTAAACCCCATCATGAATATGAGATTGATAATAATGTTTGCCATAATATTGAAAGTGGATTTGAAGGAGTGTCAATTTTTTATCCCACTACTTTAGATATTGATCAATCTTATGAAATTTTTGATAAAAGTGGGTTTGGAAAGGTCATGACTTTAGTTAATGTTGATCCCACTATTTCGGAAGAGTGTCAACTTTACATGCATGTGGATCGTGTTGAGAATATGTTATGTGATAGCTATATTGTCGAATTTTCTTATGGTCCTACATGCAATTATTATGAGAGAGGAAAATTTGGTTGTAGAAATTTTCATGTCACTAAATTACCTCTCGTTATGTTGAGATTGCTATTGTTTCTTTCTTCTTCCTTGCATATGCTAGAAATTGATTGCCTTGATAATTTGTTTGCTTATAAAATGCATATGCATAGGAAGTATGTTAGACTTAGATGTGTTTGTCACATGTCTTATGATGCTCTCCTTGTGCTTCAATCCATGTCCTTTATGGGAGCTTCATTGAAATATCGTGACTGGCTAGGGGCGTAAAACGATAAGCACTTGTTGGAGGCAACCCAATTTTATATTTTTTGTTTTTGCTTCTGTTAGGGAATAAATGTTGCATCTAGCATCTGTTTAGATGTGGTTTCATGTTTTGTTTAGTGTTTGTGCCAAGTAGAACCTCTGGGAAGACTTGTGTGAAGTTTATGTGATCTTGCTGTGAAAAATAGAATCATTAGCACTCGTTAGAATGGTCATCAGATTTTTCTGGAGCGTGCTATTTAGTTGATTCTTTTTGAAGATTATTAACAGACAAATTCCTCACGTTTTACAATTTAGTTTGAATTTTTTGGAGTTACAGAAGTATGCGAAACCTACAGATTACTAGAGACTGTTCTGTTTTTCACAGATTCTGTTTTTCGTGTGTTGTTTGCTTATTTCAATGCATCTATGAGTAGTATTGGGAGGTATGAACCATAGAGAAGTTGGAATACATTAGGTTTAACACCAATATAAACAAAGAACTAATTCATTGCATTACCTTTGAGTAGTGATTTGCTTTCCTATACTAACGGAGCTCACAAGATTTTTGTCTAAGTTTTGTGTTGTGAAGTTTTCAAGTTTTGAGTATTGCTTTGATGGACTATGGAACAAAGAGTAGCAAGGGCCTAAGCTTGGGGATGCCCAAGACACCCCATGTAAAATTCAAGGACAATCAAAAGCCTAAGCTTGGGGATGCCCCGGGAAGGCATCCGTCTTTCGTCTTCATCCATCGGTAACTATACTCGGAGCTATATTTTTATTAACCACATGATATGTGTTTTGCTTGGAGCGTCTTGTATAATTTGAGTCCTTACTTATTAGTTTTACACAATCATCGTTGCTGGACACACCTCTTTGAGAGAGTTAAATATGGCCTGGGAATTGTTAGAACACTCTATGTGCTTCACTTTTATCTTTTAAGTTGAATAGATTTTGCTCTAGTGCTTCACTTATATATTTTAGAGCACGGTGGTGATAATATTTTGAAGAAATTATTGAACTCTCATGCTTCACTTATATCCTTTTGAGAGTCTATTAAAACAGCATGGTAATGTGTTTAGGCTATAAAACTAGTCTTCACATGATAGACATCCAATATCAATGTAGTAAAAAAATTCACACTAAGTGCATTGAATATAATGAGATGTTGGATGCTTGATAATTATTTTGAGATATGAGGATAATTATATTAGAGTCATGCTAGTGGAGTTATTATGAAATTGAGAAATACTTGTGTTAAGGTTAGTGATTCCAGTATCATGCACGTATGGTGAACCGCTATGTGACAAAGTTAGAGCATGATGTATTTGTAAAGTGCCAACCTTTGTGTGGAGGTCGGGGGCGCGCGATAGTTAACTCCTACCAACCTCCCCCCTAGGAGCATGCGTTGATTGCTTTGTTTTGATGACTCGTAGGTTTTTGTAATAAGTATATGAGTTCTTATGACTAATGTTGAGTCCATGGATTATACGCACTCTCACCCTTCCACCATTGCTAGCCTCTCTTGTACCGCGCAACTTTTGCCGGTACCATAAACCCACTATATATCCTTCCTCAAAAGAGCCACAATTTTATTCCTCAAAACAGACACCATACCTACCTATCATGGCATTTCCATAGCCATTCCGAGATATATTGCCATGCAACATTCCACCGTTCCGATCATATGGCATGAATCATATTGTCATATTGCCATGCATGATCATGTAGTTGACATCGTATTTGTGGCAAAGCTACCACACATAATTTTTCATACATGTCACTCTTGATTCATTGCACATCCTGGTACACCGCTGGAGGCATTCATGTAGAGTCATACTTGTTCTAGTATCGAGTTGTAAATCAATAAAAGTGTGATGGTCATCATTATTAGAGCATTGTCCCATGTGAGAAAAAAAAGGAGATGGCCCAAAAAATATAGAGAGGGGCTAATAAAAAAAGAAAGCCCCTCCAAAAAAAGAGAGAAAAGAGAGAAGTGACAGTTGCTACTATCTTTTTCCACACTTGTGCTTCAAAGTAGCACCATGTTCTTCATTGTAGATAATCTCATGCTTAGTCATTTTATATACTAGTGGGAATTTTCATTATAGAACTTGGCTTGCATATTCCAACGCTGGGCTTCCTCAAATGCCCTAGGTCTTCGTGAGCAAGAAAGTTGGATGCACACCCACTAGTCTCTTTTGTTGTGCTTTCATACATATTTAGCTCTAGGGCATCCGTTGCATGGCAATCCCTACTCACTCACATTGATATCTATTGATGAGCATCTCCATTGCTCGTTGATACGCCTAGTTGATGTGAGACTATCTCCCTCCTTTCTGTCTTCTCCACAACCACCACTCTATTCCACCCATAGAGATATGTCCATGGCTCATGCTCATGTATTCCGTGAAAGTTGAAAGGTTTGAAAGAATAGAGTATGAAAACTAGTGCTTGGCTGAAATCGCGGTTGTGCATGATATGAATATTTTGTGTGATGAAGAGGGAGCATAGCCAGACTATATGATTTTGTAGGGATAACTTTCTTTAGCCATAGTATTTTGAGAAGACATGATTACTTTGTTAGTATGCCTGAAGTATTATTATTTCTTATGTCAATATAGACTTTTATCTTGAATCTTTCAGATCTGAACATTCATGCCACAATTAAGAGAATTACATTGAAAAACTATGTTGGTTAGCATTCCACATCAAAAATTATGTCTTTATCATTTACCTACTCGAGGACGAGCAGGAATTAAATTTGGGGATGCTTGATACATCTCCAACATATCTATAATTTTTGACCGTTCCATGCTATTATTTATAATGTTTTGGATGTTTAATGGGCTTTGTCATACACTTTAAAATCATTTTTGGGACTAACCTACTAACCCAAAGGCCCAGTCCAGATTGCTATTTTTTGCCTGTTTCAGGGTTTTACAGAAAAAGAATATCAAACGGAGTCCAAACGGAATGAAACCTTCGCGAGAGATATTTTTGGAGAAAATCACACATGGGAGACTTGAGAACCATGTTAGGGGAGCCACGAGGTGCCCACGAGGGTGGGGGGGGGGCCCTGCCTCGTAGGGCCCTCGCGAGTCCCCTCGTGTCCTCCTTCCTCCTATATAAGTCTACGTACCTCGAAACCATCAGCAACAGAAAGGAAACCCTAATTTCACCGCCGTAACCTTATGTTCCCGTGAGATCCCATCTTGGAGCCTGTTCTGGAGCTCTGCCAGAGGGGGGATCCATCACGGAGTGCTTCTACATCATCATCATCGCCCTCACCACGAGTTGTGAGTAGTTTACCACAGACCTTCGGGTCCATAGCTAGTATCTAGATGGCTTCTTCTCTCTCTCTGGATCTCAATACAAAGTTCCCCTTGGTCTTCGAGGAGATCTATTCGATGTAATCTCTTTTTGCGGTGTGTTTGTCAAGATCCAATGAATTGTGAGTTTATGATCAAGATTATCTACGAGAAATATTTTGTTCTTCTCTGAATTCTTTATGTGTGCTCATTGGTTTGGTTTGGCCTACTAGATCTATAGTTCCTCCAATGGGAGAAGTGCATGGCTTTGGGTTCAATCTTGCGGTGTCCTTTCCTAGTGATAGTAGGGGCAGCAAGGCACGTATTGTATTGTTTCCATCGAGGATAAAAAGATGGGTTTTATATCATATTGCTTGAGTTAATCCCTCTACATCATGTCATCTTTCTTAAGGCGTTACTCTATTCTTATGAACTCAATTCACTAGATGCATGCTGGATAGCGGTCGATGTGTGGAGTAATAGTAGTAGATGCAGGCAGGAGTCGGTCTACTTGTCTCGGATGTGATGCCTATATACAATGATCATGCGTAGATAGTCTCATAATTATTTGCTTTTATATCAATTCCTCGACAGAAATTTGTTTACCCGACGTAGAATATCGCTATCATGAGAGAAGCCACTACAGAACACTATGGCCCCCGGGTCTATTCTCAACATATGAATCTACATCTACTTTACTTTTTCCGCTTTTACTTTCTGTTCTTATAAACAAAATACCAAAAATATAAACTATCATCTCTATCAGATCTCGCTTCCGTAAGTGGCCGTAAAGGGATTGACAACCCCTTAACGCGTTGGCTGGGAAGTTATTATTTGTTTGTGTAGGTGCGAGGGACTCGCGCGTGGTCTCCTACTGGATTGATACCTTGGTTCTCAAAAACTGAGGGAAATACTTATGCTACTGTGCTGCATCTCCCTTTCCTCTTCGAGGGAAAACAACGCAAGCTCGAGAAGTAGCAGTAGGGAAGAAGGCCAAGTGCGCCCATCCTTGGCTGGTGCTGCCGACGGCGGCGCCCGAGTCGAGCGATAGTTGGCTCAGCGCGAAGCTCACCGATCCTCGGGCAGAGATGGTGTTGGAGAAGATGACCGCGGACCTGAAGCCTAATGACCCGGAGGCGGCAAAGCTGATGGGGGCCATGATCGTAAAGGCATTCTTGACATGCCGCGTGGCTCCACTTCAGGCTCGCTCGCGCCCCTTGTGGATGCTTGGGGACGAGTCGGACAACCTCAGGCTGCGCTGCGACGCCCTGTTCGCCGAGCATCTTGGGGCAGCTCTCCGTCTATTGGTTGGGGTCGACCTAGGATATCCGCCTGCTTCCCATTTCCCCTTGTACCGCCGCTAGGACAAGGCAACGGTGGCGGCCTCCATGCCCACCTTTGACGCGCGCGGGCTCGTGCCTCCAGCGCCCCCTGAAGCTCAAGTGGCAGTCGCACCGGTGGAGGTGTCTTCGGGCAACTCCAGCGATGAAGATGACTCGGAGGCAACCATGGAGGGGACTCGAGACTCCTCCCCTCCACGTAAGGCCAACCTCCTTCGCGCCTTGCCTCACGACGATAGCGATGAAAACCACCCGGTGGAAGAGGTGCCGCCCCTGGCTGGAGCTGTCACGAGGTCCAAGCACACCCCCTCGAAGAAGCCGCCAGCTGGGGTCCCGACATAGAGCCGGTCGGCGCTGATCCCTCGAGGTAGCGCCGCAGCCTCGGCTCCGTCAGGCGCTGTTGCTGTGCCGCCTGCTACAGCCCCGCCCGTCTTGGGGGCCCGCGTTCCCGCGGCGCAGGCTGTGGGGCCCTTGGGCTCCATGGTATTGAAGAGGCTTTGGGGTTTTGTCACCGTGGACTAGTATGTACCTTGGCCTCGATTTGTTTTCGTTCTCGATTCCATTGTTGATTCACAACATCTTTCCCTCCGTTGCTAGGTCAGCACCGTCGACAAAGAAGACGAACGGAGAGGCGACTGCACCGGAGGTCGAGCGGCCCGGCTCAGCCTCGCCCCCCTGGTGCAGACGGGTGGTGGAGGAGCATCTGCTTCTGCTGCACGGTTTCCACCGCAAGGCCCAGGGGACCTACCTCAGGTGGGGGTCAATGTCTTGGTCGAGAAGGCTTTGGGGGCCCCCGTCTTCGGCTCTACTGCCGGCGTTGTCAGGGCTCAGGAGGTCTTGGTTGCGCCAAAGTCCCCTACTGTGATCTTGCCGCCAGCTCGCGGCCCTCCGGCTTTGCCCGGCGCCCTGAAGGAGGCCTTTTCTGCACTGTTGCAGCTCCTGGATGACCTTCAAGGTGTCGGCCGTCGCCTGGTGGCAGGGCGTCTAGAGCTGGTTTCTGGCTGGCTGAGCTCGAACGCGTCTGTCCCGGACTTACTGAGCCAGGTCGTGGCGGCCTCCGAAGAGGACAAGCGGGCCGCCAACCAGGTCGCAGCTGTTTGCGTCCTGGGAACCAGGGTACCCCGACTTGCCTATCTGCGGGCCGCAGCGCGCTCCTGCCACGGCCTGGTACGGCCCAGCTGATCGACCAGTTGCTCAAGACCGTCGCGAGGGGGCTAGGCCTCGCGGGGAGAACAATGTCAGGACCCCCTCAGGAGCGGCATCGGCAAGGTGCTCCGGAGGGGCGGGGAATCCAAGGCCAAGCCTGCCTTAAGAGGAGGCAGTGACGTAAGTAGTAACGCACGGCACCAGTGGGTGCCAGCACCCGCCAGTGGCGCAGTTGCCGTTTCGGTGCAAAGGAGGCAGCACAGGCGCATGTCCCCGAGGAGCGGGACAAAGGTTTCCCCATTGGTGCAACAAGACCGAAGACCGCAAGGATGATAGGGAGGATGTCACCACCGAGCCCACCACCACGTCACCGCCTGATCCTTTTGTAGGCGAAACTGCTTTTGTCAGGGTAGGAACCTCCTTGCGTTCCCGCTCGAAATGGCCGTTGTGTGATCCCTTCCCGCCTAAACATTTCTGGGGAAGAGGACCCTGGCCGCCTATATAAATCTAGGATCCCCACTATGGGGAAGGGGGCAGATCCATAAACTCTGCCACCATGCAAAGGAGCAAGAACTCTTGCCTCCCGACCCTCCTGAGCTCAGGAACCACTATACTAGTTCATATTTTAGCCCTCCTGAGGCCAATCCACCAAAGCAAGAAGTAGGGTTTTACTCCACAAGGTGTCCTGAACCTGGGTAAACTCTTGCGTGCTTCACGTAAACTCTTGCGTGCTTCACTTGTTGTTTGCTTGAATCTCTTCACCGCACGAGGGCGAGACGCTAGGTAGACGTGAGTGGGAGAGATCTTCGTTCACGCCCCTGTGTTCGAACTTCTTGGGTTTGCGGAGCCCGTAATCTGACATTTGGCGTGCCAGGTAGTGGCGTGTTAAGATCTCGCCTCTCCGACGACCTCGTCCCGCTCTCGTCCGTCGACCCCGCGTCGCCCAGCTTCAACAGATCGCGACCCCGATGGCAGAGGCGCATAAGACGCGCGCGGAAGCCCATGGCGCCCGCGCCACTCGAGCGTCGCCCTTCGGCTACAGGACTCGCCGTCACCCGGACTTGATTGGGGCGGACGGCACGATTAGCATCGTCGACCCGCCGCCGGAGGACCGGCAGCACCCACCGCCCACACGACACCAATGCCGCGCAGCAGCGCGGGCCGTCGAGCACGCAGCAGCGAGCTCACGGGACTAGCGCGAAATGGCAAACATGAGGGCCGCACCGCTAGTGGCGAGGGAGCTGCTAAGGTGCCGGTTGCTCGATAGCGGCCACGACGCGCTACTCCTCAGGGTGGATGAGCTCCTCGATGCCGCTAGCACTGGAGCTAAGCCATTCTGCTTCCACACAACGACGCCAGGAACCGGGTGCCGCGCCGGTCGCCCACAGGGTCAAGACCTGCAGTGACCTATGAGGATGACATGGGGTATGATCCTCTGAACACTGCATATGATGCCGCCCCTCAGCCTCGAAGCCCTTTGTACTCAGGTACCACTCCCATCGAGGAGCCATCAGGAGACAACTGCAGGACTACGCCCGACGACGGATGCGATCAAGCGCCGAAACAAGGGGGGTCAGGAGTGGAATGCCGAGGGACAGACCCCCCC
>LR738714.1:152148968-152175035 GCA_902687465.1 Secale cereale | reverse complement strand
CACCGACAGCCATGGTGCGCGAATGAAGCACCGCGGGTGCCTGCAAGGGCTGGCACACGCCGCACTGGCCGTAGGCCTTGGGCTGGTAGCATTTCTCACCCGGAGCCTCGGCAGGCCAAGGAGACACTCGAGGTAACGCGACAAGATTGAAAGGGAAGGGAAGGCTCGGGTCAGGCCCTCGTCCCCCCACGCGTGACCCGTCGCGCATGAGCCCGCCCTGGATTTCACCAGGGGCTCGCCGTCGGCGAGTATGATGCGTGTGGGGAGGGGCCTTCTCTCTCTCCGTTCAGCCTCAAGACGCCGCGCCTCCTGGCGCACCATCCCCCGGGCTGCGAAGGGTGTGTTTGGAAGCGGTACGACAGCCCATCCTACGCACACTAGGAGGGCCCAAGACCGCGGCTCTGTCCCCCTGCTCACGAAATGCAGCACCCACTGGGCCTGAACCTGACCAGGAAGGGCTCAGGGGCCATTACGAGTGTGGGTAGGGCGGGGTCCCCCTTACACCTCAGGACCCCGTGTCTCCAGACGACATTAGCCCCCAGGGGCGAAGCACGCTTGGAGATCGCGTAAGTGGTGTACCTGGTTTTCGGCAAGGGGGCCTATGGCTAAGGTCCCGTCCCCTCATCATGCGCACTGTCCCACCTCATGAATGCTGTCTTCTGGTGAGTTTATGGCGGGAGCGAACTAGCACGGGGCGGGGCCCTCGAAGAGAAGGGGCGGGCACGTCAGAAGATCTCCGCTCGTGACACTCTCACGTAATAATGAGTGGGGTTGTACACACCTCGGAGTCCCCGAAGCATCGCCCTAGGGCCTCGGGGGCTCCCTCCCATGTCCTAGTGGATGCACCATGCTTCGCACTGCCGTCGACACTGCCCTCTGTCGGATTTAGGGCTCCGCAAAACCCAAGAAGTTCGAACACAGGGGCGTGAACGAAGATCTCTCCCACTCACGTCTACCTAGCGTCCCGCTCTCTTCTCTGTGGAGGGATTCAAGAAACAACAGATAGAACTCGCAAGAGTTTACCCAGGTTCGGGCAACCATGTGGTGTAAAACCCTACTTCCTGCTTTGGTGGATTAGCCTCAGGAGCGCTGGAATATGAGCTAGTACAATGGTTCCTGAGCTCGGGAGGCGAGCTCAGGAGGGTCAGGAGGCAAGTGTTCTTGCTCCTTTGCGTGGTGGTAGAGCTTGTGGGTCTGCTCTACTTGCCTAGACTTGGTTCGACTTGTCTCGACTTGTTCGACCTCTCCTCCATAGTGGGGTTTCTAGCTACTTATATAGGCGGCCACGGGCCTCTTCCCCCGAAATGTTTAGGCATGAAGGGATACCACAACGGCCATTTTTGAGCGGGAACACAAGGACGTTCCTATCCTGACAAAAGCAGTCTTCGCCTGCAAAAGGACCAGGTGGTGACGCGGTGGTGGGCTCGACGGTGACATCCTCCTAGTCGTCCTTGCATTCTTCGGTCTTGTTGCACCAAAGGGGAAACATTTGCCCCGCTCTTTGGGAACCCACGGCTGCGCTGTCCCCTTTGCACCGAAATGGCAACTGTGCCGCTGGCGGACACTAGCACCCGCTGGTGCGGTGTGTCACTACTGACAAAACTGCCTTCTCCTGAGGCAGGCTCGACCTTGGATTCTACGCCCCTCCGGAGCACCTTGCTGAGGCCCTCCTGAGGAGGTCTTGACGTTGTTCTCCTCGCGAGGCTTAGCTCCCTCGCGAGGGTCTTGGGCAGATGGCTGATCAGCTGGGCCGTAACAGGCCGCTTGTAGGAGCGCGTCGCGGCCCGCAGACAGGCAATTCTGGGTACCCTGGTTCCCAGGACGCCGACAGTAGCTCCCGGGCCCAAGGCGCACGCGGAGTTGGCTTCGGGGCGAAGCCTTAGTCGAGGACGAAGCGCCGCGGGCCCCAAAAGGTTGCGGGCCAGGCTGGCGCGAGACGGTTGGATGGGACGTGGGCGACTCCACTTCCCACGCAGTCTTGGTAATCGTGCAACTTGACAACTCCTTGGTGCGGGCGGCGGGGCCATTATGGCTGCGCGCGAGTGGCCGCTAGTCGATCTTCTTGGTCTATAAACAGGTGGTGAGGCGCCATGCCCCTTACTCGACTGTTGCAGACTGATCCCTTCTGCTCCCACTACTCCAAGGGCCTTCATGGCGCCAATCCGCAGGTTTTCGGACGCGGAGAAGGGGAAGAGCCCGATGGTAGAGCCTGAGCGGCTCCCCCAGAAGAAGAGGCGCCATAGTTCTCCGAGTGCGTCTCTGAGGCCGTCGGACATCCGCGCATGGTGCATGCGGGTGCCGATAGGATTCCCGCTTCCCTTGCATGCTCCGACGGCAGACGGACGGAGCGGGGACGGCAACAGGGGTGGCGCCATCAGTCGCCCGGAAAGGCGGGCGACTCCTCGCGCCCTACTGCCGTCCCATTCTGAGGATGATGCCTGCAAGTTCATCGTGTGGGCGGAGGCCCCTCCGCATTCATGGATCCTTCTTCCTCCGTTCCTGTGGGAGGTGCTCCCAGCTCGCGGCCGGGTGACGATACAGCTGAGGCACGAGGGGTGTCGCCTTCCTCCTTTGTGTGCCGACGTGGAGGTGATATCCTTTGGCCAGGTCTTCATGACCTGGGGTTGGGGCGTGGTGCGCCATGCCTGTACCCCCGCCGGGAAGCACATTCTTCATTTCGCGCTAGATAGGGTGGGCACGATGACCTTCAAGGTCTTCGGGGCAGACGGCCGCCGGCTGCCGTGTGGCGCGGCGAATGGGCTTGCCGATGACCATTCCTCATGCCGTCAGGGCAGCGAGGCGCTCGCCAGTGGTTGCGCCTCCGACTCTCCTGGTAGCAGTTACGCTACCCCTGAGACGGCCTCGACCTTCGATGAGATCTACGAGCCGTGAAGTCGCCGCCCCTATCGCCGGAGGGAGACGGTGTCCTCCCGGCGTTGTCGTTGTTGAAGGAGTTCAAGCCGCGTTCCTCGAGAGTGACCTTCTTAGCTTAGTTCCTGCGGGACATCATGGAGGGCTCCATGAGGGCATGTAAATTCTTGTAATACTTTTGCTATTGCCTGGCGTTATAAAGTTATGTCCTTCATGAGACCCTTGTTAGAGCATGACTTTCCCTTCCTTCTGTCTCCGCTGTAGATTTAGGGCCCTACGCCTGCGAGACCCAGTCCCGAGACAAGCCTCAGCCTGCGCTGGTATGCCAGGTCACGATGCCGTGGTCAAGGCCAGGAGGTGAGTGATATAGGGTCCCGGTAGGAGCCCCCGAGGTGCGATGCTCAGGAGGTCACTCTTGGCGTGTAGACAACCGCCCACTGGTCCATCGGGAAGGGTTTTCATGCCCCAGCGAATTCATGATTATAGTGGGGGGAGGTGTAGGTACGCGAGTGGATGCGGCGTTGAAAACTTATCTTAGCAATCCTTGTGGTCAGGTGGTGGTGGTACTTGATTTTCCATTACCCTTTTTTTCAGACGAGGTTCTGTGTCCAAATGTCTCCACGAGGAGGTGACGATGGTCGCTCCTGAGGTCCTAGGGGCAAGGGTCACGGAGCAGGTGGAGGCGTTTCTCCAGGTCACTGCTACCTCCGCCAAGAAGGTGGAGACCGGTGATGATGCGCTCGGCAATGCCTGATCCGTTCATGTTTAGGGAGAGAAGTGCGAGTGCCTCGGGGAGGCGTAAAAACTTTGTTTGAATTTGAAAAATCGGGTATTGTTGTAATAGCTAGATGATTTCCATGCTTACTTCCTTTCATGTTTGCTTAGGTGCTCTGCGTCAGCAGGGCCCAACCCCGCGCATACCTCGATCGCCATTGAGCCTTCCGGATGACCGGGGTTACCATAGTAACTAGACTCAAGGGATGAGGGGCTACGTGGCTAGTGAGGCCCCTGGGTCGCGATGCCCATGGGTCCCCCTTGACGTTCAAGTGATCCCGTTTGCGTTCTGCGTCGGCAGGGACCAACCCTGTGCATACCTCGATCGCCATTGAGCCCTTCGGGTGACCGGGGTTATCATCATAACTAGACTCAAGGGATTTGGGGCTACGTGGCTAGTTAGGCCCCTGGGTCGCGATGTCCAGGGGTCCCCTTTGACGTACGAACGGCTCTCATGAAGGAGAACGAGCACCATACCTTGCGCACGAGCCTTCGCCTGGGATGGGGGCGCGAGTAGGCCAGGTGTCTGGGCACCTGGTAGGGTGGCGTCTGCCAGGCGTGACCTGAGCATAGCCCCCGTGCCTAGCCCCCCTCGCGACACCCATCCAAGGAGAAGCTGTGAGCGTCGTGAGCTGCAAAGCTCCCTGAGGTTGGTGCGACCACTGGGGGGCGCCCTTAGTTGTTTATAACTAGCGCGGAGCATAGAGCTACCACACTTGCGTGGAGTGTGGGCATAATTGCACCTCGGTCGTGGCGGCCAGCGCGGAGCTTGGTGCTTCCACTGGTTCGTGGGCATAACCGCTCCTTAGTTGGATCTGCCAGCGCGGAGCTTGGTACTTCCACTGGACCGTGGGAGGGAGCCTCCCACCGGGAGAGACTCCGGGGCATGTACAGCCCCGTCCTGACACGTGGCTTGGATGGTAGGACAGCCAACGTGTATATGGGCCCTCCTCAGGACGAGCTGAACGACTCTGAGGAAGTTCTCGTGAGCTTACACATCACTCATTAGACCCTACCCTGAGGCGGGTTGCGCCTGACTCTTCTTCTGCAAAATGTGAAAAGAGAGGTGTTGTGTCAACCTGCACCGAGTGCATCTCTAGAGGGTATCGCATGAGAAGGCTGCAGCACCAGCGACCCCAGGAGGTGACGTCATGGGAATGGCTCGCGAGATAGAGCTCAGCCACTAGATTTGTCGACGCTACAGAGACGGACCCGAGCACAGACGTCGTGCCCAGTCTTCTCATGCAACGATCCAAAAGAAAAACAACCGGCGCGCGGTTCCCGCGTGAGCGAGGCACCTGCCACGGGCCCCTACTTACCCATCTAGGATTAGCCCATGCGAGAACAAGGCACCAAGGACCATGGGAGGTGACATCACGGGAATGGCTCGCGAGATAGAGCTCAGCCCTTGGGTTTAGCGACGCTGCAGGGACGGACCCGAGCACAGACGTCGTGCCAGTCCTTAATCATGGGGCGGTCGCAAGTGGGCTCACAAGGGGTCATGACCTTAGTGGCGGTGAGGATGCCAAGCATGTGGATAATGCGAATGGAAAGAAATATCTAGCCTTGATCATGCAAAAAGGGAGACAACTGCGGGGGAACATCCCCCAGCAGTCCAAGGATGATGCAGCCCGACAGGCGCCCTCGATTGGATACCTGAGGTGTCACCTGATACTTGTCGAAGAGGAGTTGAGGTAGCTGAAGACGCGAGCCATGCGGGTCGCTCCTGAGGATCGTCGGGCTCCTGAGGCCCAGGGGCTCCACAGGCTCTCAGTGGTCCGGCGGGTCCGGTTCTTGCTCTGTCTAGACCGCCTGCCACTGGGGTCGAACACAGGGGTTTGAACGAAGATCTCTCCCACTCACGTCTACCTAGCGTCTCGCTCTCGTCTCGGTGGAGGCATTCAAGGAAACAACAGATAGAACACGCAAGAGTTTACCCAGGTTCAGGCCACCGTGTGGTGTAAGACCCTATTTCCTGCTTTGATGGATTAGCCTCGAGAGGGCTGGAATATGAGCTAGTACAATGGTTCCTGAGCTCGGGAGGCGAGCTTAGGAGGGTCAGGAAGCAAGTGTTCTTGCTCCTTTGCATGGTGGCAGAGCTTGTGGGTCTGCTCTACTTGCCTAAACTTGGTTCGACTTGTCTCGACTTGTTCGAGCTCTCCTCCATAGTGGATGTTGTAGCTACTTATATAGGCGGCCACGGTCCTCTTCGCCCGAAATGTTTAGGCGGAAAGGGATCCCACAACAGCCATTTTTGAGCGGGAACGCAAGGACGTTCCTATCCTGACAAAAGAAGTCTTCGCCTGCAAAAGGACCAGGCGGTGACGCGGTGGTGGGCTCGACGGTGACACCCTCCTTGTCGTCCTTGCGGTCTTCGGTCTTGTTGCACCAAAGGGGAAACCTTTGCCCCGCTCTTTGGGAACCCGCGGCTGCACTATCCCCTTTGCACCGAAATGGCAACTGTGCCGCTGGCGGATGCTGGCACCCGCTAGCGCGGTGCATCACTGCTGACATCACTTCCTCCTCCTAAGGCAGGCTCGACCTTGGATTCTCCGCCCCTCCGGAGCACCTTGCTGAGGCCGCTCCTGAGGAGGTCTTGATGTCGTTCTCCTCGCGAGGCTTAGCTCCCTCGCGAGGGTCTTGGGCAGCTGGCTGATTAGCTGGGCCGTACCAGGCCGCTTGTAGGAGCGCGTCAAAGCCCACAGAGAGGCAAGTCTGGGTACCCTAGTTCCTAGCACGCCGACACCCTCCAATGGCTATGCCCACACCCGCCGGTGGTAGCCCTACGCTCCGCGCTGGGGAGAAGACCGAAGACCTGCTCAGGGGCGGACACGGCCCCTCCTTTTGCCAATCACCTTTGCCTCCTCTGTATCTGCTTTTTCAAGCTGATCCTGTAGTTGCGCGACTCATTTCTTGAATAAAGGGGGAGAGTTTTTGTCCGTGTTTTGCGATTTTCGCTGAGTTTTCCTTCGCCCAGTCTATTTTTCGCCTTGTTCGGCTGAGCCGGGAAACGTCCGCGACCCTGCCCTATCACTCCTCGCCAGCAGGGGCCGAGGAGCGGGCGCACGTTCTGTCTGGTCCACGGCCGGACCGCCAATCACTATTGCGCTCACTACATGTACTCGCGAGGCGCGCCCGGACGAGATCAACAGACGCTCCTCTCGGAAACGCGACAAGGGCTTGAGGTCTTAGCCTCAGGGACAAACGTCACAAGGGAGTGCGTAAAACCCATCCTTACAGTGCCCAAAGCCATTTTTACATCATCAAAAGCTTACGTCTTGTGACATTCATCTTACCCGGCTCTGGAGCCACAACCAAAAACAAACTTACAGTAGGAGCTGGACTAAGCATCGACATCTTCGTCAGAACCGTCGACGTCGCCCCCCTCAAGCACTAGCGCATCATCGATGGCTGGAACGAGCTCCGTCACCAACACGTCCACGTGATCGCTCACCCATCCCTCCAAGGGGGCAGCGACCACCTCAGGCGCAAGCTTCAGCAAGGCCCCGAAGTCCATATGAGGGTCAAGACGGCGCAAGTTGCCAAAGATGCGGGAGACCGCATTCCCGAGGACGCCGCGGCTCTGCTCCTTGACGAGCTGCCGAGCCTTCATGACCCCGCCTTCAAGACGCTCCACCACTCTGGTAAAGAACCCGAGATACCCGGTGTCATCATCAACCAGAGGGTCGTCGACCCTTGAGTCAAGAAGCTCACTTACGGCTCGGCCTGCCCGGTGCTGCAGGGCCTCAAACATATTCGAGCGGGTGAGCTACATTCCATGGCTCGCGCGGCCTCCTCGGAATTCCGGGCCGCGAGGGTGGAAATGTCTTCCACTTGCTTGTGAAAGCAGGACAGTTCCGCCCTCGCAGTGGTGCGAGCCTTCTCCAACGCCCGCTCGCGCCTCTCTGCCACGGCACATGCCTCCTTTGACACCTGCTCACGACGCTCGGCGGCGGCACGAGCCTTCTCCGACACCTGCAGACGACGCTCGACATTCGCCAGTTTGCTCTTAAGAGCCGTGACCTCCTTCTGGAGCTCCTTGGTCTTATCAGCAAAGCGAATCTCGTGAAGCCCCAGCTTCTCGCGGTAATCCTTCCGAAGACGTTCCGCCTCCCTCGCAGCCTTCCTCGTGACGACCTCGCAATCATCAAGGTTGTCCTCGGCTTCGGCTATCTGGTGCTCCATCGTCTCCAGGCGTTCGCGCTCCATGTTCAGCTCCATTGCCTTGGGAGCTAGCGCCTCCTCTCACACCGAGAGGCCCACCGGGCTATCATCATCGGCCGCAGGTGCGGCGAGGGCAGCCCTTCATGCACGACCTGACGCTCGAGCGCGGCGTTCAAGGCCTCAAGCCTGTGCGCACGCTCCTAGGCTGCTGCACGGCGGCGGTCGGCGTCTCGGGCCTCCTCCAGGACGCGGTCGCAAGCCTCCTGAGCCGCGGCGGCGGACGCTTCCGCCTTCTTTAGGGTGGTTTCATGTTGCAACTGCCTCAGGTTAACGGCGGTCCTCAACCGACGCCAGCCCTTCGCCAGAAGAAGACCCTCGGCCTCAACGCGCCTATCCACTTCAGCAACCTCGACCTCGAGACGCGCCAGCGCGTCTGACGCCTCCCGCACAAGATCATGACGGACCACGCTCATGCACATCGCCAGTTCCAGGAGGCGACCGGGCTCGTCCTCGACATCCATGCAGCCCAAAGGGGGCTCCCCTTCTCCCTCTCTTTCAACGTGTGCCTCGGGGTTAACCCCAGGAGTGCGCGCTGCCTCCAGCGCGAGGGGCAGGCGTGGTCCTGATGGGCGGTCAACCGCCCGAGCTGCCTCAAGAGCTTGCTGATCCACGGTGAAGACAAGCCCCGGGGCACGGGACGGGCCCCCGACGCACCAAGAGCTGCTTTGCCCAAGAAGCACTCGGGGGCTGGGAGCATGACCTACGCAATAAGGTCTGGGGGTGGCTTCGAGAACCCGCGCGAGGCGTCCCGAAGACCCAGCATGGTCCGGAGGAGGGATGCGGGCGGAGGCTCCCGCGAGCCTCACCGAGCGGCTCGAGAGTAAGCCGGAGGAGAGCTTGCGGAGCAAGGGGTCAGGAGAACCATATTGGGAAAGACAGGAACAGCTGAGGGACACGCACCTGCTCGGTACAGACATCTTCATCCCCTTTAGAGCCCTCGGGGCAGGGCCGTAGCTGCTCCTCAACCTCCACCTCTTGCCTAGCGCCGCGAAGGACGACAGGAGGCCGCTTGAGGTAGACGTGCCTAGGCCCGGGGCAGGGCGGCGGCGGACGCCCGCGGCCAGCAACCTGTTTCCCGATGCGATGTCCCCCGGACTCGCCTCGACCGAAGACTGCTGTGCCTCCCCTTTAGTCGCTTCAGGAGCCAGCGGCGCCTCGTTACCTTTCGCCACCTCCATCGACACCGGCGCCCGTGCTTCGTCCGCTTGCTCCAAGGGCGGAGTGGACCCCAGACCAGGGGCTCCGCTTGACGCATCCGCTCCGGAAGGGAAGGACGTGCTTCCGAGCCCCGACACCACCACCAAGGCATTGTCATGAGGATCAGAGGCGCCCCCCGTCAACAGTCCCCACGCATCGAAGAGGGGCATGTTTCAGCGAAAGCTCTTCCAACCACAGGGGCCATGTACAAGGGAGTCATGGAGCCAGGGCGTGCTTCGGGCACCCCGCCGACAAGCAGCCGCAGCAGCCCCTGAGGCGTCCTAGGAGGGAGCTGCTTCCGCTTAAGACGCGGGCGATCATCAAGACCTGAGAGGGTCCACATTGGGCGAAAATAGCGCTAAAGTGGGGCGACACAGAGGACAAGGAAGTCCCTCACCACCATCGCCAGGGTCAATCCATTTCTCCTCAGGCTTGCCAGACGATGCATAACTGGCTCCGCCCGTGGATCTAAGAGGGCCTCGTGCCCCAAGCCTTAGTTCGGCACCGCCGGCGCATTGGGAAGGTGGAATTGGGGGTTGTACGCAATAGCATCAACGTACACCCACTGCTGGTGAAATCCTGTTGTGCTTGGATGAAGCGAGAAGTCGATTCCGGAGGCAGCAGTCGCTTCCACCACGTGCAACAACACGCACCCCGAGCGCTGCCCCCTGTCGACCAAGGAGAGGGCGAAGAAGTGGCGAAGCAGGGCCACAGACGGGGAAACGCAAATGAAAGGTTTGCACAGAAATGCGAAGCCAGAGAGGAGGATGATGGACCCATGGTCCAGGTGCAGCGCCTGAATCTGGTAATGCGTGAGCACTACATAGAAGAAGGCGGAGAAAGGGGGAAGGAGACCCCCGAAGATGCCGTGGAGATGATGCTGGATGTTTTTGGCGCCGAGCTCCATCGTCGGCCGGGAGGCAAGCTAGACCCGGGTCGGCCCCCACTCATTAGATGCGTCAGCCAAGGCAGGACGCACCTTGTCCAGACGCTCCTAGTTCACCATGAGGGAGCGGCCCAGCGCCGGTTCGAGCACCAGCGGCGGCGCAGCAGACTCGCCGCCCCCCCCCCCCTCTTCTTCGCCCTGCACCGCATGGTGGCAAGGAAGGAAGGGGCAGAGAAGGCAAGTAAAGGGAGAAAGCGATTAGAGGGCAGAAGGCAGGGGCGACAGCAAGAAGATCTATCGGTTGTGCGATTAGCGAAACGCACGACTACCAAGACTGTGTGGGAAGCGGATCGCCCACTTCCCATCCGACCATCGCACACCAGCCTGGCCCGCAACCTTTGGGGCCCGCGGCGCTTCATCCTCGACTAAGGCTACGCCTCGAAGCCAATTCCACGCGCGCCTTGGGGCCGGGGGCTACTGTCGGCGTCCTGGGAACCAGGGTACCCAGACTTGCCTGTCTATGGGCCGCAGCACGCTACTGCCATGGCCTGGTACGGCCTAGCTGATCGACCAGTTGCTCAAGACCCTCACGAGGGGGCGATGCCTCGTGAGGAGAACAATGTCAAGACCCCCTCAGGAGCGGCCTCGCCAAGGTTCTCTGGAGGCACAAAGAATCCAAGGCCAAGCCTACCTCGGGAGGAGGCAGTGACGTAAGCAGTGACGCACCGCGCCAGCGGGTGCTAGTGCCCGCCAGCGGCGCAGTTACCATTTCGGTGCAAAGGAGGCAGCACAGGCGCAGGTTCCCGAGGAGCGGGACAAAGGTTTCCCCATTGGTGCAACAAGACCGAAGACCGCAAGGACGACAGGGAGGATGTCACCACCGAGCCCACCACCGTGTCACCGCCTGATCCTTTTGCAGGCGAAGACTGCTTTTGTCAGGGTAGGAACGTCCTTGTGTTCCCACTCGAAATGGCCGTTGTGTGATCCCTTCCCACCTAAACATTTCAGGGGAAGAGGACCCTGGCAGCCTATATAAGTAGCTAGGATCCCCACTATGGGGAGGGGGGCAGATCCATAAACTCTGCCACCACGCAAAGGAGCAAGAACTCTTGCCTCCCGACCCTCCTGAGCTGTCCTCCTGATCTGTGGAACCACTGTACTAGTTTATATTCTAGCCCTCCTGAGGCCAATCCACCAAAGGAGGAAGTAGGGTTTTACACCACAAGGTGGCCTGAACCTGGGTAAACTCTTGCGTGCTTCACTTGTTGTTTGCTTGAATCTCTTCACTAGACGAGGGCGAGACGCTAGGTAGACGTGAGTGGGAGAGATCTTCGCTCACTCTCCTGTGTTCGAACCTCTTGGCTTGCGGAGCCCGTAATCCGACAGCAGCTATTCGCGAGGCGGTGCTAAAGGATGCTCTGACCGCCCAGGAGCGCCGCCAGTCGGTGGAGACCGAGCTGCGAGACTTGCATGGCAAGTGCAAGGCGGACAAGGAAAGGATGAAGGCCCGAGAATATGCTGTAGCTAGTCGCAACACCGAGCTAGAGCAGCTAGCAAAGGAGCTGTATGCAGAGCGCAGTCGCCTGGAGGAGCTGAAGCGGGAGACAGAAGCACAGGAGGCCCAGCTGGAAACCAAAGAAAAGGTTCTGGCCGAGGATCATGTGGCCTTCAAGTCCCTCGAGAAGAGGTCTCGCCGGCGCTCAGGGCACTCTATGAGAAGGGCTTGGAGAAACCACCGGCGAGGGATGATGAAGTCCCCACCCAGCTGCTTCCTTATCTTTTCTTGGCGCTTGAGGATGTTGTCCGCAAGATCAGTCCCCTGGAACCTTGCATGCTTTCTTCTTCCGCCTTGACACGCGTCCTTAGCCACCTGCACCTTCGCGACCCCGACGCAGACCTCGGGGTACTGCTCGAGTCCATCGAGGCGCAGCGCTGCGAGGCTGCCGCTGAAGCCGTGAAGGACCATGTGGAGGCCTTGCTGGAGAAGTTCCTCATCGTCAACTCTCCTCCTCCAACCAACGGCGCAACTGATCGTGCGGCCAATACTTACTCCTCAAGGGGCGACAATACCGCGGGCGAGCAGGCGCTTCCTGGCGGTAGCGCCCTGGGCTGAGGGAAGGTCCTGTTGGTGAGTGTCGGCGCTCCTCCTTATCTTTGTTCCCTGTGATATGTACGAGCCTCGTGGAGGCATTAAAACTTCTGTTTGATGTTTGAAGAACAATTTGTCTTGTGATACTTGATAGATATTCGCGCTTCCCTTCCTATTTATCATTTTACGTCGACAGAGCCCGGCCCCGCGCATACGTCAGCCGCCACTAGCTTGTCCAGGTCACTGGGCGAAGGCCAGGGAGTGAGGGACTACGTGGCCAGTTAGGCTCCTGAGTCGCGATGCTCAGGAGTCCCCCTTGACGTGCAAACGGTCCAGACCAGGGAGTGAGGAGCTACGGGACCAGTTAGGCCCTTAGGTCGCAATGCCCAAGGGTCCCCCTTGACGTAGAATAGCCCTGACGGAAGGGGATGCTGGACTCAGGCCTTGTTGTTCTGCGTCGGCACAACCCGGCTTCGGGCGTAGCTCTGCCGCCGCTGGCCTTGACCGGAAACCAGGACAAGACCAGAGAGTGAAGGGTACGGGACCAGTTAGGCCCTTGGGTTGCGATGCCCAAGGGTCCCCCTTGATGTACTAACAGACCTCATACCTGTCCTCGTCAGGCTTGCGCTCGGGAGGGCTGTGTGTCAACCAGGCCCGAGGGACCTGGTGGGGGCGTACGCCAGGCATGACCTGAACGCAGCCCCTGTGCCCAGCCCCCTCTCGCTACCCTCTCGACGGGAGCGTAGCACGGTGGGGCTGGTCACTGAGCCGAGGGGCTCCCTGAGGTTAACGTGGCCGTGAGGCCACCCCCAGTTGTTTATGACCAGCGCGGAGCATGGCACTACCATCCTTGGACGGGCATAGCCGCTCCTCGACCGTGTCATCTCCCAGTGCAGAGCATGGTGCTTCCACTAGACCGTGGGAGGGGACTCCCTACGGTGGAGAACCCCCGGGCGTATACAGCCCTGCCCGAACGTGTGGCTGGCACGGTGGGGCTAGACGAGGTGTATCTGGGCACCCGTGAGCCAGCGCGGGACTCACGAGGCCCTACCTCAAGGCGGGTTGCATCTGGTCTTGAACGAGAGTGCTTGAGGTGACCCTGCAAGATGGTTAGGCAACCTGCGCCGGGTGAATCCCTCGAGACGGCCATATGAGAAGACCGGACACCAACGACACCATGAGGTGACGTGAATAGGGCCGGCCGCCAGACAGAGCTCAGCCGTTGGATTTGTCAATGCTGTAGGGACAGACCCAAGCACATACGTCGTGCCTAGTCTTCTCATGCAGACGTCCTAAGAAAAGACAACCGACGCGCGGCTCCCGCAGCGGCGGGGCACAGTATCGTGCGCCCTAACTCACCTGCTAGCATCCGGCCCGAGCGTGGGCGAGGCACCAAGGGCCATGGGAGGTGACGTACATGGGGCTGGCCCGCGAGCCAGAGCTCAACCGCTTCAGGCGTCCTCACGGGGTTGGCAGCACCAATGGTCCTCCCAAGGTTGATCACGCCCCTCCTGGCGGGGGCCGCGGTCGTCCTAGCATCCCTCGATCCAACTTCCCCCGTGGCCGTAGCCACAGTTGCTACTCTCGGGCCGTTGGATGACGCGCCCTTCGCGGAGGGCCCTGAGCTCTTGACAGTCGTGAGTGTTGTGGATGTGCACGTTATGGAAGGCGCAAAATGCCCGGCCGTTCTTGGGTGGTTCAGGATAGTCACAGCCGCGCTTCATCTCTGGTTCGGCTTCGAGCACTGCTGCTCCCTTGTGCTTTACATCCTTGCTCTTGGCCTTCTTGTCTTTGGGTTCAGTAGCGGGGAGCTCAACGATGGAGAGGCGCCCCTCCTCAGCTCTGGCGCACTTGGTCGCAAGGTTGAGCAGCTCTAGGGACGTGCACAAATCTTCGTGGATGGCGAGCTCCTCCTTCATCTTGACGTCACAAACGCCATCTGAGAACGCCGAAATGATGCCCTCGTTCGTGACCTTGCGGATCTTTACGCGGACACTGTTCAAGCGTTGCATGAACTTCTGTAGGGTTTCTCTTGGTTGTTGCTTGATACGTCGCAGGTCACCCACGGCCGGGGGGCAGTCTCGGGTACCCTGGAAGTTGGCGATGAACTGCTCGTGCATCTCGCTCTAGGTGGAGATCGATCTCGCGGGTAGGTTCAAGAGCCACGAGTGCGGGCCATCCTTGAGGGCCATGGGAACTTGTTCGCCATGATCTTCTCGTTGCCGCCGGACGCTTCGATGCTCAGCTCGTAGAGCTGTAGGAACTCCGCAGGGTCAGGGGTGCCGTCACAGCGTGGAGGCAGGTCGGGCTTGAACTTCCCAGGCAAGTTGACGTTGCGCAGCTCGGGGGTGAGGGCCTTGCATCCTGTCGGATTACAGGCTCCGCAAAACCCATGAAGTTCGAACACAGGGGCGTGAACGAAGATATCTCCCACTCACGTCTACCTAGCGTCTAGCCCTCGGCTAGTGAAGAGATTGAAGCAAACAACAAGTGAAGCACACAAGAGTTTACCTAGGTCCGGGCCACCTTGTGGTGTAAAACCGTACTTCCTGCTTTGGTGTATTGGCCTTAGGAGGGCTAGAATATGAACTAGTACAATTGTTCCTGACCTCAGGAGGTGAGCTCAGGAGGGTCGGGAGGCAAGAGTTCTTGCTTCTTTGTGTGGCGGCAAAGTCTATGGATCAGCTCGACTTGACTGGACTTGCCTTCTTCTCCCCCTCATAGTGAGGATCCTAGCGACTTATATAGGCGGCCAGGGTCCTCTTCCCCCGAAATGCTTAGGTGGGAAGGGAACCCACAACGGCCATTTTTGAGCGGGAACACAAGGATGTTCCTACCCTGATAAAAGCAGTCTTCGCCTGCAAAAGGATCAGGCGGTGACGCAGTGGTGGGCTCAGTGGTGACATCCTCCCTGTGGTCCTTGCGGTCTTCGGTCTTGTTGCACCAAAGGGGAAACCTTTGTCCCTCTCCTCGGGAACCTGTGCCTCCGTTGCCTCCTTTGAACCGAAACGACAACTGCGCCGCCGGCAGGCGCTGGCACCCGCTGGTGCGGTGCGTCACTACAAACATCACTGCCTCCTCCGGAGGCAGGCTTGGCCTTGGATTCTCCGCCCCTCCGAAGCGCCTTACCGAGGCCGCTCCTGAGGGGGTTTTGATGTTGTTCTCCTCGGGAGGCCTAGCCCCCCCCCCCCCCCCCCGCGAGGGTCTTGGACAGCTGGTCGATCAGCTGGGCCGTACCAGGCTGTTGTAGGAGCGCATCGCGGCCCGTAGACAGGCAAGTCTGTGTACCCTGGTTCCCAGGACGTCAATAGTAGCCCCTGGGCCCAAGGCGCGCACGAAGTTGGCTTCTGGGCGAAGCCTTAGCCGAGGACGAAGCGCTATAGGCACCAAAAAGGTTGCGGGCCAGGCTGGCGCGTGACGGTTGGATGGGACGTTGGCGAATCCGCTTCCCACGCAGTCTCGGCAACCGTGCGACTTGACAACTCCTTGGCGCGGGCGGCGGGGCCATTAGGGCCGCGCGTGAGTGGCCGACGATTGATCTTCTTGGCCTATAAACAGGGAGTGAGTCACCACGCCTCTCACATTACCGTTGCAGATCAATCCCTGCTCCTCCCACTTCTCCGAGGGCTTCCATGGCACTGATACGTAGGTCCTCGGCCGCGGAGAAGAGGAAGAGCCCGATGGTGGAGCCTGAGCGGCTCCCCCCGAAGAAGAGGCGCCGCGATTCTCCAAGAGCATCCCTGAGACCGGCGGATGCCCGCACATGGTGCACGCGGGTACCGCCAGGATTTCCGCTTCCCTTAGGTGCTCCGGTGATAGGCGGACGAAGCGGGGACGGCGACAGGGGTGGTGCAATCAGCCGCCCAAAGAGACGGGCGACTTCTCGTGCCATGCTGCCATCACATACCGAGGGCGATGCCTGCGAGTTCATCGTATGGGCGGGGCCCCCTCCGCATTCTTGGATCCTCCTTCCTCCAATCCTAAAGGAGGTGCTCCCGGCTCGCGGCAGAGTGACGATGCAGCTGAGGCACGAGGGGTGCCACCTTCCCCCTTCGTATGCCGATGTGGAGGTGATCTCCTCTGGCCAGGTGTTCATGACCTAGGGTTGGGGCGTTGTGCGCCGCGCCTGTGCCCCCGCCGGGAGGCACATTCTTCATTTCGCGCTGGACGGGACGGGCACGATGACCTTCAAGGTCTTCGGGGCGAACGGCTGCCGGCTGTCATGTGGTGCGGGGGACGGGCTCGCCGGCGACCATTCCCCATGCCGGCAGGGCAGCATGGTCGGGGGCGAGGCGCTCTCCATCGGTTGTGCCTCCGACTCCTCTTGTGGAAGTTATGCTACCCCTGAGACGGCCTCGAGCACCAATGAGAGCTACGAGCCGCCAAGTATTCCTCGAGAGCGACCCTCTTAGCTTGGTCCCTACGGGATACCATGGACGGCCCCATGAGGGCGTATAAATCCTTGTAATACTTTTGCTATTATCTGGCGTTATAAACTTCTGTTCCTCATGAGACCCTCTGCTGGAGCATGATTTCCCCTTCCTTCTATCCCCGCGGTGGTTTAGGGCCCTACGCCTGCGAGACCCAGTCCCCAGACAAGCCTCAGCCTACGCTGGTATGCCAGGCCGCAATGCCGGGGTCAAGGCCAGGAGGTGACTGACCCAGGGTCCGGTAGGAGCCCCCGAGACGCGATGCTCGGGAAGTCCCTCTTAGCGTGCAGGCAATCGCCCACTGGTCCGTCAAAAAGGGCTTTCATGCCCTAACGGATTCGTGATTACAGTGGGTGGAGGTGTAGGTACGCAAGTAGATGCGGCGTTGAAAACTTATCTTAGTGATCCCCTGTGGTCAGGTAGCGGTGGCACTTGATTTTATGTCACCTTTCCCTCGGGGCGAGGCTCTGTGCCCGGGCTGTCTTCGCGAGGAGGTGATAGTAGCTGTTCCCAGGCCATCGAACATAAAGGGTGCGGCTGTTGAGGCCTTGGGGGCGAAGGTCACGGAGCTGGTGGAGGCGTTCCACCAGGCCACTGCTACCGCGACCGAAGAGCCGGAGACCGGTGATGACGCGCTTGGTGATGCCTGATCTGCTCGTGTCCAGAGAGAGAAGTGCGATTGCCTCGGGGAGGCGTAAGAACTTTGTTTGAATTTGAAGAACTTGGTATTATTATGATAACTTGATGATTTCCGTGCTTGCTTCCTTTCATGTTTGCTTAGGTGCTCTACGTCGGCAGGGCCCAACCCCGCGCATACCTCGATCGCCATTGAGCCCTCCGGATGACCAGGGTTATCGGAATAACTAGATTCAAGGGATGAGGGGCTACGTGGCCAGTGAGGCCCCTAGGTCGCGAAGCCTAGGGTCCCCCTTGACGTTCAAGCGATCCCGTTTGCATTCTGCGTCGGCAGGGCCCAGCCCCGCACATACCTCGATCACCGTTGAGCCCTCCGGGTGATCGGGGTTATCCTAATAACTTGACTCAAGGGATGAGGGGTTACGTCGCTAGTGAGCCCCCTGGGTCGCGCTGCCCAGAGGTCCCCCTTGATGTACGAATGGCTCTCATGAGGGAGAACGAGCACCATACCTTGCTCATGAGCCTTCGTTTGGGATGGGGGCGCGAGAAGGCCAGGTGTCTGGGCACCTGGTAGGGTGGCGTCCGCCGGGCATGACCTGAGCATAGTCCCTGTGCCTAGCCCCCCTCGCGACACCCATCCAAGGAGAAGTTGTGAGCGTCGTGAGATGAAAAGCTCCCTGAGGTTGGTGCGACCACTGGGGGCCGCCCTCAGTTGTTTATAACTAGCGCGGAGCATAGAGCTACCACACTTGCGCGAAGTGTGGGCATAACCGCGCCTTCGTCGTAGTGGCCAGCGCGAAGCTTGGTGCTTCCACTAGTTCGTGGACATAACCGCTCCTCGGTTGGTTCTGCCAGCGCGGAGCATGGCACTTCCACTAGACCGTGGGAGGGAGCCTCCCACCGGGAGAGACTCTGGGGCGTGTACAACCTCGTCCTGATACGTGGCTTGCACGACAGGACAGCCAAGGTGTACATGGGACCTCCTCAGGATGAGGTGAATGACTCTGAGGAAGTTCTCGTGAGCTTACGCATCACTCACGAGACCCTACCTTGAGGCGGGTTGTGCATGAGTCTTCTTCTACAAAATGTGAAAAGAGAGGTGTTGTGTCGACCTGCGCCGAGTGCATCTCTAGAGGGTATCGAATGAGAAGGCCGCAGCACCAGCGACCCCAGGAGGTGACGTCACGAGAATGGCTCATGAGACAGAGCTCAGCCACTGGATTTGTCGATGCTGCAGGGATGGACCCGAGCACAGACGCTGTGCCCAGTCTTCACATGCAACGATCCAAAAGAAAAACAACTGGCGCACGGTTCCCGCGTGAGCGAGGCACCTGCCACGGGTCCCTACTTACCCATCCACGATTAGCGAATGCGAGAACAAGGCACCAAAAGCCACGGGAGGTGACGTCACGGGAATGGCTCGTGAGACAGAGCTCAGCCCTTGGGTTTAGCGATGCTGCAGGGACGGACCCGACCACAGACGTCGTGCCAGTTCTTAATCATGGGGCGGTCGCGAGTGGGCTCACAAGGGCTCAACACCTTGGTGGCCATGAGAACGCCAAGCATGCAGATAATGCGAATAGAAAGAAGCAACTAGGTTTGATCATGAACAAAAAGGAGACAACTGCGGGGGAATAGCCCCCAGCAGCCCGAGGATGATGCAGCCCGGGGGGCGCACTCGATTGGATACCTGAAGCGTCACCTGATACTTGTCGAAGAAGAGTTGCGGTAGCTGAAGATGCGAGCCATGCGGGTCACTCCTGAAGATCGTTGGGCTCCTGAGGCCCAGGGGCTCCGGAGGCTCTCAGCTGTCACGCGGGTCCGGTTCTTGCTCCGTCCAGACCGCCTGCCACTTTGCCTCCCGAGCCCCCAAGGCCTGCCGCGCGAGGTGCTGGAATGTGGAAGCTGTGTTGCGGAAGCCGAAGAGTGTGCAGACGTAGCTGCAGGGGAGGGCCCTCCTTCGGCCGACTGCCTTCGACTAGAAGGACTCCTTAGAGGGGGCTCGATTGAGACCCGCGACGTCAACGCAGGCGCAGAAGCGGTCGATCGAGTTGCGGGCAGGTGAGCTTGGGGTTGTGCGGTTACGCCCACCGCGGATGAGCCTTGCGTACTGATGTTCTTCGGTAACCTGGTCGATGAAGTCCTGAGCCCCCAACACCGTGCGGTCCACGCTGGGCTCACAAAGACGCACGTCAAGACACGGCTGCAGATGGTGTCTGAACACCTCCCTCGAGACACTGGTCAGGCCGGAGACGCTCCAGAGGAGAGCCCCCGAGCCTGTCCTGAGAGGGGCGTTGGGCGCGCCTCCCTATGCGAGGGTGGAGGGCGCCTCGTCAGCAGGTGCGAGTCCTGAGGCGGGGCTGTCAGGAGCCCCTGCGTCCTAAGGTCCGTTGACGGGCATGTTCTTCTTCTTCTTGGGGACGGTCTGCAGGGCGAGGACGGCTTCATCCTCACCGGAGTATTCGACAGCCGCAGTCTAGTAGGCGTGCTCCAAGGAACGCACCACTTCCTTCTCATCGGAGGCAATCGTGATGACTCCGCCGCTCCCGGGCATCTTGAGGACGTTGTAGCCGTGATGGGTATCCGCCATGAACTTGGCGAGGGCAGGATACCCAAGGATGGCGTTGTACGGGAGGTGGAGGTTGGCAACGTCGAAGTCAATGAGCTTGGTGTGGTAGTTGTCGCGGTCACCAAAGGTGACGGGAAGGCATACCTGCCCCATCGGGAGTGTAGAGCCATCCGTGACTCCGTAGAATGTCTTGGTCGGGTGAAGCTGATCGTAGGGGACCTGGAGTGTCTCGAAGGTCTGGACGGAGAGGATGTTGAGTCCTGCTCCGCCATCGATGAGGGTCTTGGTCACGAGGACGTTGCTGATTGTCGGGGTGCAAAGCATCGGGAGAGCGCCTGGGGATGCGGTGCACTTGAGCTGGTCCCCGGGGTCGAAGGCGATGACTTGCTTGGTCCACCTGAGGTTGTGCGCGGCGTCTGGCCTAGGAAGCGTCGCGTTCACCTCACGGGCGAACTTCTTGAAGATGCGATGGGAAGACGGGGCATGGGCTCCTCCCAAGATGCATGCAACCGCACGTAGCTCCTGGAAGCCCCCTGCTCCATCTCCCTGGCGGTTGACGTCATTCCTTCTTGGAAGTGGTGGCAGCGGAGGCAGGCCTCCATTGCCCTGAGGGCGACCCTCAGGAGGATGGTCGCGCCAGGGGGCGTCAGGAGGTTGCACCTGCCAGTGATCTTCACGAGGCTGTTTGCGCCAACCATGGTGCGAGTTCCTGCCATCCCAACGTCCTCCAACCCGGCCTCCTCCCTGGCCGTAGACGCGGTTTTCGCGCTCAGGGCATCGCCCGACGCGCATCGCCCTGAGCTCCTGGCAGTCGTTAGTGTTGTCGCTGTGGACATTGTGGAAGACGTAGTACGGTCGGTTGTCCCTGGGGAGGTCGTCGTAGCCGCAGCCATGCTTCACTTCTGGATCCGCAGCCAGCACGGCGGGTCCCTTGTTCTTTGCTTCTTTGGCCTTGGCCTTCTGGTCATCCGCCTCCGCCTCAGGCAGCTCCTGGAGGGCGAGGCGTCCTTCCTCCGCCCTAGCGCACTTTGCCGCAAGCTTGAACATCTCGAGGGATGTGCACAGGTCCTCGTGGATGGTGAGCTCCTCCCTCATCCTAACGCCGCGGATGCCGTCGGAGAACGCCGACATGATGGCCTCGTCCGAGATCCTATGGATCCGAAGGCGCATGGTGTTGAAGCGCTGGATGTACTTTTGCAAGGCCTCTCCTGGCTGCTGCCTCACGCGGCGCAGATCCGCAGCTGTCGGGGCTCGGTCGTGGGTTCCTTGGAATTTGGCGACGAAGCGCTCACGAAGCTCTCCCCAGGAGGAGATGGATCCCACGGGGAGGTTCAGGAGCCATGAGCGTGCGCCATCCTTGAGAGCCATTGGGAACCAGTTCCCCATGACCTGCTCAGTGCCGTTGGACGCCTCGATGCTCAGCTCGTAGAGTTGGAGGAACTCCATGGGGTCGATGGTGCCATCGTAGCGCGGAGGAAAGCCCGACTTGAATTTGCCGGGACAGACGAGGCGCCGTAGCACAGGAGCTAAGGCACCACATCCAGCCACGCTCATGATCATAGGCACCCCCTGCACCTGCGGTGCTGGTTCTTGGGGCGCTGGTGCCACCACCTCCTGTGGCGCGTGGTCCTGGTGCTGCGGGCCAGGGGGCCCATGAGCCCCTGCCTAGGGATGCGGAATCACTAGGCAGCTCTCCACATCGCGTGCGTGGGCTCTGCGGGGTGGCTCACACCGTGGAGCCTCGCGCCGGACCTCCTGGCCGGCACCGTAGAGTGGAGGCGGAGCCGGGACTCCGTGGCCTTCGTTCCCCGCCAGGGGCGACAGGGGATGGGAGGAGTGCGTTGGTGCAGGTGCTTCCCCAGCGGCGTTGACGAGCTCGGTGATGCGGTGGAGCCACTCATCATAGAGGTCATCTCCCGGGCGGTAGCACAAGAGCTCCCGCGCCTTCAGTAGCATAGGCTTCTGATAGAACGGCCCGCGACGGACCAGCGAGGACGACGCCGCGGCCCGTGAGGGTGAAGGCGTCGTCGTGTGGCCATCGCGTCGCACGTACGGCGGCAACGACGAGTCCTACTGCTCGTGGACGGCCGGGTCGGTGGCGGCATTGGCGACCGGCAAGTTGGGGCGGAGCGGCGCACCATTGCCCGCAGGCACCGTCTGAGCCACGTTTTCGGCTTGGCGGGCGGCGCGAGCTCGGCGTGTGTCCACCATGGCTATGGAGCGAAGTCGGCGAGAAGAGCGGGACGAGGTCGTCAGAGAGGCGAGATCTCGGCACGCCCCCTACCTGGCGCACCAAATGTCGGATTTCGGGCTCCGCAAAACCCAAGAAGTTCGAACACAGCGGCGTGAACGAAGATCTCTCCCACTCACATCTACCTAGCATCTCGCCCTCGCCTAGTGAAGAGATTCAAGCAAACAACAAGTGAAGCACGCAAGAGTTTACCCAGGTTCGGGCCACCTTGTGGTGTAAAACACTACTTCCTGCTTTGGTGGATTGGTCTCAGGAGGGCTAGAATATGAACTAGTACAGTGTTTCGTGAGCTCGGGAGGTGAGCTAGGAGGGTCGTGAGGCAAGAGTTCTTGCTTCTTTGTGTGGCGGCAGAGTCTATGGATCTGCTCGACTTGACTGGACTTGGCCTCACCTTCTTCTCCCCCTCATAGTGAGGATCTTAGCTACTTATATAGGCGGCCAGGGTCGTCTTCCCCAGAAATGCTTAGGCGGGAAGGGATCCCACAACGGCCGTTTTTGAGCGGGAACACAAGGACGTTCCTACCCTTACAAAAGCTGTCTTCGCCTGCAAAGGATCAGGCGGTGACACGATGGTGGGCTCGGTGGTGACGTCCTCCCTGTCGTCCTTGCGGTCTTCGGTCTTTTTGCACCAAAGGGGAAACCTTTGTCCCTCTCCTTGGGAACCTGCGCCTGCGCTGCCTCCTTTGCACTGAAACGGCAACTGCGCCGCTGGCGGGTGCTGGCACCCGCTGGTGCGGTGTGTCACTTCCTACTCCTGAGGCAGGCTTATCCTTGGATTCTCCGCCCCTCCGGAGCGCCTTGCCGAGGCCGCTCCTGAGGGGTTCTTGATGTTGTTCTCCTCGTGAGGCCTACCCCCCCCTCGCGAGGGTCTTGGACAGCTGGTCTATCAGCTAGGCCGTACCAGGCCGTGGTAGGAGCGCGTCGCGGCCCGCAGATAGGCAAGTCTAGGTATCCTGGTTCCCAGGACGCCGACACAGCCTACTGTCGGCACCAGAGCTTGTTGGGAGGTGGAATATGATCTTGGTCCTCGCACGGCACCACGGCGGGGGGCTTGTGGTCTCGGCGCAGCGGTGGAGGGCGTGTGGGCGCTCCCCCGCGGGGCTGCTTTATCTCTTGGCAGCTTCCTTCTTCGTGCACTGGTGCCACGCGTGGGCGGTCATGCCGCGGGGCCACGTGCCTTGGGTCTTGGACGACGCCTTTACGCGGGGGTAGCAGTGGAGCTTCATGGGTTTCGTCGTCCACATGGGGAGGCGGACGAGGCAGGCAGAGGGACGGTGTTGGAGAGCCCCCGGTGGTGCTGACGAGCTCGGCGATACGGTCAAGCCATTCTTCGTAAAAGTCGTCAACGGGGCAGTAGCGCAGGAGCTTGCGTGCCATGAGCAATGCAGTCTGCACATCCGCGGGTCCTCGCCGAGCATGGGATGAAGAGACCGCTTGAGTTAGTGACGGGGTAGCAGTGCGTCCATCACGCCGCACGGAGGGGTGCAGAGACGATGCCTGCTATTCATGCCGTCTCGGGCCGGTGTCGGCGTTGGCGGCATGCGATGGAGAACGGCGGGGTGGTCTATCGGCAGGAGCAGTCTAAGCGACGCGGGCATCAAGGGCAGCCCGCCGCTCAGCACCGGATCTACGAGTGTTGTCCATGGAACCGCTGGGACGACGGAACGCGGATCGACGGAAGGGAAGTTTCAGGTTCCGGTAAAACCCTTACCTGGCGCGCCAAATGTTGGATCTCGGGTTCCGGTAAAACCCTTAAGGTTCGAACTCTGCGGTGTGCACGAAGATCTCTCCTTCCACGCTAGCTCGTCTACTCACCGATCCTAGGCCTAGCTCGTTAGATCTGAAGAACAAGGGACACAAAGTTTATACTGGTTCGAGCCACCGTTGTGGTGTAATACCCTAATCTAGTGTGGTGTGGTGGATTGCCTTGAAGGCTGATGAAGAACTAGTACACGGATGAACTGCCTCCTGAGGAGAGGGGTTCTTGCGCTCGGGTTAGCTTTTGGTGTGTGTCCTTCTATCTAATCAACACTAGATGAGATGATCCCAATGATGGTGGCTAGTCCTATTTATAGCGGCCCGGGTCCTCTTCCCAAATATTGAGCGGGAAGGGATCCCACAACGGCCAAATTTGAAGGGGGACAGCTAGTACAAGCTATCCCGACAAAAGGTGGTCTTCGCCTGCCAAAGGTTCTGGTGGTGACGCCGCTGTGGGCTCCACGGTAGACCCGGCCAAACCTCGGGCTGGGCCGGGCTTCGGGCTGGGCCTACCAAAGCCCGGTGCAAAAAACCCAGGCCCTAGTCCGGCCCGACCCGACCGTCGGGCCTGTTTTTTGGGCCCGAGCCTGGCCCGAACACGCAAAAGCCCGACGGGCCTCGGGCCGGGCCCCTTCAGAAAAACGTAATTTTGACGGGCCTGGGCTCGGCCAACGGGCTGAATATATCGGCCCGTGCCCGGCCCGGGAGCAGCGTCGGGCCAGGCCGGGTCAGGCTCTTTCGGGCCGGGCCGGGCTGCCCATGGCCAGGTCTACTCTGCGGTGACCTCCGTTCTGCTGTCATGCTGGTCTTAGTCTTGTAGCACCCATATGGAAACCTTTGCCTGATGCGTCGGGACTCCGTGCCTGCACCTAATCCTTTAGCACGAAAGGGGGAACTGGCACTCTGCGCCCGCTGGCGCCCGCCTGGCCTTTGTTGTCACTGCTCACGTCACGAGGACCTCGCGACGTGTCCCTCACCTCGATGTCTCCAATCATCACGAGCTGGCCTAATGAGGCCGCCCCAGGGGATGCCTTGTGTCGTCCGCCTCGCGACGGTCTTGAGTGTTCTGCTGAAAATGTTGGGTCGTACCAGGCCGCCTGGTGAGCCACGCCCTGGGTCGCACGCAGGCAAGTCTGGGTACCCTCGTTCCCAGAACGCCGGCAGATGCCAAATTAAAGTACATTCGAAGTGCTAGCTAGAGGTTCATAATCCAAACCATGTTTCATATGTATAATGTGTTTATGTGCCCCACCCCCTTATATTATGACAAGTATTTAGTCGTGAGCTGCAAAAGCTACACATTATCTAAAATTCAAGTAAATTGTTATATAATATAACATGTTCATAACCACACCATGTGTATCACCATTAAAATCATGCATGCGTGGGTTTAAAACACTATGATCTCTTTTTCAAATATCCGAATCCATTTCTATAAAAAAATATGAGCTATGTTAGTATTTTACAACCACACAACCATCTTCTCATTGTAGCTCGCACTAACTATCTCTTGTGCACGTACAGACCCGCCTCGTAGTCACCGTCCCTCGGCATTCTCTCCATCGAGCACATTCGTTATTTCTCTTTAGGCTGTTCTCCCATGGTGTTTGCAAGTCTCCCCAGCCCTTTCTCTCCAGCACACACCAATTGATATACATCTGTAGCCAGATATGCCTACCACAAACACACACTTTCCTCGTCTCTTCTCACCGTCCATGCCTCCATGTGCCTAATACGGCCCACACACATGTGCACTATCGCCCCTCTTTTCGTCGATCTCGATATCGCACTGGCACACTCCATCCCATCTCGACTTACTATGCCTCTAGCACCACCTCCCTTGCCACATACGCCTCTATCTATCTTTCTCTCCGGGCCTTATTTGCCTCTAACACATGCATGCATACCATCGATCTCCGTACATATAGCTAGGTCGACTATAACTCTCTTTCCCCACGCACCGATCGATGTACATCAGTAGTTATGTCTCTCACTTTCTTGGACACACAACAATTGATTTACCTATCTACTTAAGTCTGCTTACCACACACATATCGTCCCCCCTCATCATTCATGCATGCATCCCGACCCGTCCCTCACACACACGTGCACACACAGACACGTATCCCCTCTCTTATTATTATTTCAGCCGTACCCTCCATTTGTCGAGTAGGCCTCTCCCACCATCTATGAGAAGCAATTGTACCACCAACCCTCTGACACTCTAGCTTTGTCTCTATCCCAACCTTGCTACTCTTCTACACATATGCATGGATGCCGATCAATCTCCCTAAATACATACCTAGGTCTCTATCCTTCTCCACACATATACCAGTCGATCTACCTCTCTATAGTTAGGTCTCTGGCCACCCCCCCCCCCCC
>LR738714.1:152138263-152148854 GCA_902687465.1 Secale cereale | reverse complement strand
CCCCCCACACACACACTCCGATAGTCTAACGTTGTAGGTACGTATCCATGCCACACAAACAAACTGCACTCTTCCATCTCACCTTCCAGTAGCCCAGCCGCTATATATCTTTGACGTGAGCACACACAATTTTGTTGTCTCTCTTTATCGTTCGCGTGCCAGTATAGTTCATCCCTCTCTTTGATACAATCGATATCTTACGCCGATGATCTCTCCACTCTCTTCTCGTGGATCTCCCCCACTATATATGATATATATGCACACACTACATATGTTACATTTTTTGTTTGAGATATCATCGACCAATATTGAGTGCACATGTGGGACATCCTGTATCCGGGTCCACCTGCCATGCACCAATATTGAGTGCACAACTTCAGGGGAGATTCACCCCGGTCGTTGCACCATAGTAATAATGGCTAGTGAGTAGTCAAATAACAGAGCCCCAACTTTGCTACAGTAAATTGCTCGGACGAAGCAACCATCATTTCACTCTTTGTTGAATCTGCCCGTACTCCATTATTCCTAGAGTCAGTTGCTCACACAAGGCAACCATCACTTCACCTTTCCCACAGTAAGCACCTCTTTTTTATATTCTAGACTAGAAACTGCCACACGTGAATATTGGACGGTAGAAGCATAACATCAAGTGTACGGGACTCAATTCAAAAACCGAAACCAACCAATGAACTACTAGATGGTTAGCGCTACTAGTACACATCAAGTTGTATCTCATGTCGCAATGCATGCATGCGTGAGGAGTAACAATGACCAAGAACGCCTTCTCGTTTGGTCTGTCGGTCAAAGGGCTTCCCCTTGGCATGTGACTAGAGTATTTTTTTTAGAATGCTCTTAACATGTGGGAGGGAGTTTGAGTAAACTGACCTCAATAGATGGAAATCACGAGCCTGCTGCACTTTGAGAGATACGAGGAGCGAGAAGCGATACGAGTTGGTAGATTACTAGATCTGGGTGTCGCACGGAGCCAAAGAAATATGGTGATATCATGAGGTGGGCCATGTATGATGTAACTACACTGGGCTGTCGTGTTTCGGACTCTTCATGTCTACTACGTGTGGAGAAGACTGGGTTCATTTTATATCACCGAATATAAAATATTAAGAGTGTAGACGCTCCACCGTGAGGTTCCGTGCTCCTTCTCGATTGTCGGAAAGCGCTCTTCTTTGTTTTGAGGACACGTGGGACATCCTAAATCTAGTTCCATGTGTCATGCAAGAAAATGGAGTGAGTAGTAGGAGAGACACACCAATGGTCACGAATGTAGGTGGAATACGTGTACGATTCACCCGAAAAAAGGAGTACGTGCATGAAGAGAAGAGGTGGATGCACCGACGCATGTACTCTTTGCTTTTTTTCCCTAGCACTCACGCGCGGGTACACGGTGAGATCATTTTTGTATGAAGAGGCAGCTTACATAATAATTTGGCGAGTGTAGTCCTTGTTCACTTAGTTGAGGGTCGGGAACCACGCATAAATGAATCAAAGTTCCACCATGAAGCGGTGGCGCATTATTTATAAATTATTAAGTTATTCTCTTCGATGTCACGTACGCAATATTATTTTCTTTAATGGAACGTGAATCGTGCACACACTCAATGACAGAGCACGGGATGGTAGCCATGGACATGGTCGACCCTTTTTAAAGACTACACTACTTTCATGTGTGATATCAACTTGCAGAACGAGGTGAAGCTTGCTTACTATGACTTCTTCCTCACCCACGCGCGCGCGGTGTCTCGCAAGACGAGGAGAAGCTTTAGCTTTACAATAGTGCACTTATACAGGTGATGAACGTGCAACAATTCTTTTGGTGTCGGATTCCCAGAAGTATATAGTAGTGTAGTACCATCATCGTTGTTTGACTTCCGGAAGAGGTGAAGAGCCAAGCGCAAGGTCACCTGCTCACTAGTATAGCCGGCTACTAGATCTATTCTGGTGGGACATCATTTAGAGCAAGTAGTCCCTCCATTTATATTTTTTGATTCGTAGTAGTACTAGGATTCTTAAAATGCAAAGTAGGAAAAATAAAGGATTCAAGTGGCATGTCCACTTGAATCCCGTAGGATTAGCACTGAGTGTTTGTTGTCACAGGAGAAATAAAGGAAGTGAAAAAAAGTTAGAGCGGATTCTGGATTTCCAATGAATTGTAGTAGTACATGTGATTCCGTACTAGTAAAAGTTCCTATTGGATTCAATCCTATGAATCAATTGACCAATGTACCAAGGATTCTAAACCTTAGAAAATCCTATGAAATTCCATCGAATCAAGGGAGCGCTAAGGTCTGCATGTAAAATTGTGTCAAAGTCATGTTTTGAAAGTTTGACTAACTTTGTAGCAAAAATATCACAAGGGTCTCTCTGACAGTGTTCCTCGTATCACACCTACTATTGCATCGGGTCGAACTCGGAGCCATTCATCTAGTATATGTGCCATCTCATATGTGGACACAAGGTGACGTATACGTGAAGGTCAACGATCAAGGCGGCACAGGGCAGACGTGACCTCTCGCTGTGTCCGCCGTTGAAGCGGTGCACTGGCCGAGGGCGGCAGGGCACCGCCCGCTGAGCCTTGTCTCTGCATTCAAACGCCTACATTTAACCCACGTGGAATCCGAGAAACCTACTTCGGCCACACATCCGTTCAGGAGCGGGATGCCGGCCAAGCTCCTCCTTCCTTCACCATTTTTTCTACTCTTGCAATGGGCATCCAACGAGAAGGAAGAGCAGTTCTCCGGCATAAAATCAGTCCTCCTTCCTTTACCATTTTCTCCGTGGAAGTCGACGGTTATGACCGAGGCAGCTCGCTGCTCCACCTCCCTCGTCTAGCCCAACGGAGCTAGTTGCCGCCTTAAGCCAGCGCATGGTTCCATAACTAGCCGCTCCAATCAAGCCTGAGGAGGGCTGGCGAGTTGCTCCACGCCGACACGACGAGGAGCATGGCGGCACGAACATTGTTGGGGATATACCCCTCAGTGTGACCCGGCTGAAGGAATGACCCGATCAGGAAGTGGCGGCCTAATGATGTCCTGGACGATGGGCCGAAGAGAGCAATAAGGCCTAGAAGGTTGATTACAAAAGGCCAACTTATGAGGGACAATCGTTGGGCCGGCTCGTCCAAGAAGAGGAAAGTTCCCTGACAAGGGAAGCAAGACCTAGTAAGAAAAGCAAGGCTCGTACTAGTATCCGGCTCGTAACAGAAAAAAGACTAGTCGTAGTCCTACTAGGACTCTACATGTGAGCCAGCCCCGTTAACTTATATAAGGAGGGGCAAGGCACCCCAAAAGGGGCAAGTAAGAAAGAAACAAGTCAGGATAGACAGAGAAATTTTAGAAAACATCAAAGTAGGAGCTCTCAAAATAGAGGTAGCGAAAGACCCTTGTAACTATGGGCATCGTCATCATCAATACAATCTAGCGGGATGTAGGCTTTTACCTCCGTCGTGAGGGGATGAACGTAGGTAAAAAAATGTGTCTCTTGATTCCAACCAACCCGGTTCAACCTACTACCCAGTTACCATGGCCTCACCACTAAGTCCTTTCATGAGGACATTTGTTATGACAAAACCACGATGGTTGGCGCCCACCGTAAGGCCTCGGCATGGCGATTTGGAGTTCCTGAAGCGATCCTTGCCAGGGATCGAGGAGCTTACGATCAGCCGAATTCACATTTTAATTGGTCCAATCTTCATCGGCAATGGTGGCGACCCGCCGTACTAATGCTCGCAGGCACATCATCAACATTGCACCATACACGTGGTTGAAAAAAGCATTGTCTCATGGCGAGCAGTCGCAAAAAGCAGTGAAGTTAGGGTTGTACGGTGCGCACTCCTTTGACCAGACGATCCGTTGAAGTTGGATTGAAGTTACCATTGGAAGCCAAGACGGAAAGAAATGTTTCTGCTACAGTACCTCACGCATTGGGGCAGTCGCAATCTGGCCAATAAAAGGGAAGAGCAGAAGTCTCAGTTAGTATTCCATGTCAAGAGAAAATCCCAAAAGACCTATCGCTTTCATGGCTTAGCGTTAAATAACTTGTGGAGGCTCATGCATCAATGGGGAGTGCGGTCTGGTTAGAAGCAAAAGATAAAAAAAACTGGCCACGACTCGGAGCGAATATGGACACGACTCGGACTCCTTCGCTGCTGCTTGCACGGCCTCGCTTTGAGACGCCTCCTCCCCTTGTCTCCGTCGAGTCAGCCCCGGGACGCCATCATTCTCCGCCTACATCACCTCCGCCCACCTCCATCATGCGCCGCTTGGAAGCCGCCTTCGAGTCACCTCACCTCTGCGCCTATGTGTCAGATTCGGGTCTCCGCACACCCTTGATAGATTCAAAGACTGGGGCATGTGAAGAACTCAACTTCCCCGGTCTTCCTACTCGTTGTTCCCACGGCCTAGCTCGATGAATAGGAAGGAAATGGGACAAGACAGTTTACCCAAGTTTGGGCCACCTCAGGGTGTAATACACTACTCCTGCTTTGTGGTGGATTGCCTCGAGGTGAGCTGAGGATGAACTAGTACAGTGGTGGAATAACCTCAAGAGGTGTGTTCTTGCTTGTGTGGGTGTGGGGGTGATCTGAATGATCCATCCCCTGCTAGGGTTGTGGCTAGGGTATATTTATAGTGGCCTTGTCCCTCTTCCCAAAATGAAGGCGGGAAGGGATCCCACAACGGCCAAATTCGAAAGGAGACAACTAGTACATCTTGTCCCGATGAAAGGTGATCTTCGCCTGCAAAGCTTCTGGTCGTGATGCCATGGTGGGCTCGGTGATGATCTTCGCCCTGTCGTTCTGGCGATCTTGGTCTTGTTGCATGAAAATGGAAACCTTGGGTTGATTCCTCGGGAGTCCGGGCCTGCACTTGCTTCTTTAGCACCAAAGAGAAAACCTGATGCACTCCACCCACTGGCGCCCGCCTGGCCTTGGTCGTCATGGCTTGCATCATCTGATACTCACAATGCCGTGGTGGGCGCACGACAGATGCCAAGGGATGGCTAAAGATAGGAGGAGGCTTGAGGGCACTGGTGGGCTCGAGAGGCGAGGTCGGCATGAGGGAGCGTGGGGCGAAAGACATACCCAGGTTCGGGCTCTCCGGAGATATAAACCCGTAGTCCTGCCGAGTGTAGTTGATGCGTACCAGTACAGAGTTGCTCCTTGAGCTGTATGGAGGAAGGAGGAAGACATGCCAAGGCTCAGGCTGCTTCCCCTTGTAGTGTGTGTCTCTCTCTGTGTCTGTGTGCGTGTTTCGTCCCGTATGCACGGGGGCTCCTGGAGGGTTTTATAGGTCAAACCCACAGGGGTACAATGGTAATGTTACAAGGCCGTGTGGCCGGGTTATCATTGTCGAAAAAGCCGGCGATGGGACCCGCCGGGTACGGGGCTCGCCGGGTTCACCGGGCGCGGGACCCGCCGGGTACGGGGGCACTGTTGGCCATCTTGTCGATCGTCGGGGAGTGGCCGGGCTGAGTCGGTTATAGTGGCGCTCCGTCAGGTTGCCGTCTGCAGGCATCATTGGTGATGATGATTGCACTATTGTAATGCCGGCCCTAGTCAGTGGGCAGGTGGGGCACTGTTGCGACGCCCCGGCTGACCAGAGGCATGGGCGGGGCACTGTTGCCTAGGTCATTGGTAGATGGAGACTCGTCCCATCATACGGCTGGGATGGGACGGGAGCTGACCCTTGGTCGGGTTGAGGAACACGCCACGGATGGAGCTGGCTTGTTAGGGAAGTCGTGACATGCCGGGTCCGGCTGCATTGAGCTAGTCGATGGGGCCGAGTCGAGGGATCCGACCAGATTGGAGTGTCTGGCCGAATCAAGGGACTTGGTCAGGCAGAGCGACCCTTCCAAGCATGAGCAGAATTTATGGGCGATATTAGCCTCGTCATTTTTGAAAAGGATCCAGATTCCGTTGTCTGCCTCGGGTTCATCCCCCCGTCAGTAGTCCCCAAAGCTGTGAATGTCCGTCGTCTTCGGATGGGAGGGCCTTCGCAGTTTCCCTTCCATGGATGCGAATTTATGGCTGCTGGGTCCAGCAACACCCACTGTGTGCCGTCTTTCGGAAGCCGGATCGCGGCATCCCGGTAGCGGCGGGAAACCGAGGAGTCCGCCGAATTTTGGGGCTATCTTTTGGCCTTCGCGCGGGTGTTGCGTGGCGCCTGGAAGCCGGAGGGGCCAGATAGGCCACGCGTGCGACAGGACAGGGCGATGCGCCGGGACCTCCGGCCACGCGCCCTCGGTCCGCGCGAGCGGATTTATTGCGGCGTCCGCAAGTCAGTTGCCATTCTTGAGGTAGTTATTCCGCACGCACATGTGCAGTTATTACGGGGAAGTGGGAAGGTGAGCACAAACGATCCCACTCCCCCACGTTTCGAATCGTGGCTCATAAATTGGGGCAAAGAGGGGGCGGCAGAAATCATTGTTGCTCGCGCCCCTATCTTGTCCTTCCTTCCTCCGCTTCTCGCGACCGTCGCGCACCGCGAAGCCCGTTTCTTTGAGCAGAGTTTCGTCACCATCCTCTTCCTTCTCTCTTCCGCGCTTCCGTTGATGGCACTGCCGTCGAGCTCGTGGATGGGCTCAACCGTCACTCTTGACGACATCGCCTACCTCCGCACCACTATGTCGGGGGAGACGGAAGTCACCGTGCGCCTGGCGCAGGGCAAGTGGGAGCCACGCCCCGAGGGCGCGGAGTGCATGGTCTTCTTTCCCGCACTTCAAGCATGGGCTCGGGCTTCCCGTGAGCACCTTCCTCTGTGATTTCCTGGATTTCTTCGGGCTCCAGCCCCATCATCTCGGCGCCGGCGCCATCGTGTAACTTTCGTGCTTCGTCATGCTCTGCGAGGGGTACCTTGGGGTCGAGCCTTCCATCGACCTCTGGGTGCGCCTCTTCTCCTTGAAGCAGCAAGGGCCAAAGGCCGGGGAGATGTCCAAGTGTGGGGCCGCCATCATCTGCAGACTGCCGGGGGCTAACCGCCCTAAGGTGCCGCTGGAGGAGTCTGCCAAGAAGTGGCATAATTCTTTCTTCTACATCCACAATATCGGCGCGGACCGTATTAATTTGCCGCCGTTTGTCAACTCGCCACCATGGGCGAGGCAGAACTGGGAGTACTACCCCAAGCGCCCGTCGCATGTGGTGCTGAACCTGTGCGAGCGGGTGTCCGTGATGAAGGAGCAAGAAGGGCTCACCGGCACCGACCTCATCACCGCCTTCATCATTTGGCAAGTGTTGCCGCTGCAGCAGCGCATCCACCTCATCAATGAGATGACCGGCCTTGAGGACCCCGACCGCATGTCGAACCTGCGGTTGAGAGCGGACCAGGTTGCGCGCTGGGTCAATGACATCTCCAAGGCCAACCTGTGGTATGACTGGCATTTCGAGAAGGCCCGTATAGCCGCGCGAACCAGGCACCGATGGTGAGTCCCTGGTCTCCGTATTTTGATGCCGCGTCATTCGTCCAAACGCAACGCGGGAGGTCCTTTTGAATGCCATCCGGCATCCTTACAACCGGGCGTGGACGCAGGTGGGGCGCGCGGCCTCGGAGGAGCGTGAGGCCCACGGCGGGCGGGAGGGAGCGACCGCTGACGCAGGCGCGGAGCGTCGAGCGGGTGAGTTTGTCTTTACTTCTTGAGTCGTCGGCCATGGGACGGCATTGGGGGTGCTGACGCGAGTTGTTTATGTAGTGGTGCCAGGTGGAGGAGGCGGCGGCGCGGCCGGAGCCGGGTCGTCTCGGGGGGCCCTCCGGCGAGTCGACCGCACGGGAAAGACAGAGTCTCGCCGCTGGCCCCGACAGTGAAGCGTGCGGCAGACCCGGCCGAGGGCGCGAAGCCACCTGCCAAGACGAGGCGCGGTGCTTCGCAGGAGAGGGTGGCGAGGCACGCCGTTCCGGTGTTGCTGGGGTGAGTTTCTTTCTTCCTTGAACTGAGTGGCCGAGCGGCTCTGCTTGGTTCTTGCATATTCATTTTGTCTTGGGTATCAGGTCGCCAATCTCGCTAGCACTGGCGGCGGTGGATGCCGCGTCCACCAGGGGCGCCGCCTTCCTGAGGAGCCGGTTCGGCACCGTCGACCGGGACGAGGAGGAGGGGCGAGCGGATCCGGACCTCGGTCTGGACTCGGCTGACAACGAAGGCCAAGCATGGCAGGACCAAAACTGGGCCGAGGCAGAGCTGGAGGCGGCATCGATCCAGGCCTGGGTTAGCGTCGCGGCGGCGTGGGGGCGAGCCGGCGAGGAGCCGGCATGGCCGGAGATGCCGGCGGGGACAAAGGTGGCGACGAAGGTCTTCGTGCCATCGTTTGAGGGGGGGCACGTCCAAGGCGGCCGTGCGGATTTGATGGCCCAAATCTCGGGGACGACACCCCGTCGTGGACCGATGCGGTCGAGCGGGTGGGGGCCGATGGAGGCGGCGGTGATGCCGTCTTGGAGGTGGTGCAATGGACGGTGCCGGAGGGGGTGGCTCGGATGGCGTCGAGCGAGGCGCTGCCGGCAGTGGAGCCGCGGGCCATTCCGCCCACCGCGCCGCCGGTGGTGCCATAGAGGGCGCTGACCGTAGGGGAGGCGGCTAGCGGGGAGCACGCCCTGGTGCCCAGGTCCGGGGGTCACCGTGCTGTTGGGTCGCTGCCGTCGTTGAGCGGGGCCAGTGAGGTCCTTTTTGGGCCTCCGATTCAGGAGGAGGCGGTGATGGCCGCCATGACCCGGCATCTGCAAGGGCGGGTGGACCGGGTCCATGCCTTCGCTCAGGCCGAGTTGGGGCAGACGCAGGAGATGGAGCACGCTGTACTCGTGAGTTTTCCTTGCTTCTTGCGTTTCCCGTTGCTTCTTCTTTGTGGGGGTGCGCCAGTGCACCCACAGGGTGTAGCCCCCGAGATTTGGGCCAACTACGTAGCAGTTGGGTCGAATATTAAACTGATTGCGTGTGTTGATCGTTGCCTTCTGCAGGAACTGGACTCCTACAGGGTCAGTGTCTTCAACCGGCTCCTTGAGACGCACCGACGGCTCAAGGAGTAGCTCGCCGCCAAGGAGGAGCTCCCTGCCGTGGCAGATACTTTTCTTGCGTGCTCTCTTCTTCTTTTCTCGCGAATCTTAAAGTAGTACTTTGTTTCTGAACCGTGTTTGTGCAGCCGAGGTGCTGCCTTGAAGGGTCCGGCTTATTTGGGGCGGCTTACACTATGACTAGCTTGTTGCCGACGCCAGTTAGCTTGGGGCCGAGGTGGAGCGGGCGAGGGCGGAGGCGACGGAGCTCGGCAGGTGCTTGATGCAGCCAGCCGGCTGCAGGAGCAGCTGGCGGGCGACAAGGGACATCTTGAAGCCGAGGTGGAACGCCTCAAGGCGGAAGTCGCCAATGTTGTGGCGGCGCAGCAGGACCTTGCCGAGGTAGACCAGCAACGCGGCAAGCTGGCCGACGACAAGGGTCAGCTCGAGGCCGAAGTGGAACGCCTGAAGGCGCTGGTGGCTGCGGCGGAGGTGACCCGGTAGGGGGAAACCCGGCGACATGAGGAGGCCAAGAAGGCGGCCGAGGAAAAGGATGCCGAGCTGAAGGCGGCCCTTGCCAAGGTTGCCGAACTGGAGGAGACGCTCCAAGAGCGTGACCGTACCATCGACTGAGAGCGGCGCGGTACGTTGCTCGAAGAGCAGCACATAGAAGAGTCCTTCTCCACTAAGTGCTTTTCTTGGGTCTTCTGTTGGGCTGGAGTCCCAGCTTCTCTTCCTTGGTGACTTTCTTCTCATTCCCCCCCTTCCAGACAGGGGCCTTCCCGGAGACGTGCCAGCTGGCAGAGGAGCCGGTCCGCTTTCAGCGCGACCCACAGGGGATTGTCGGTTCCGCGACTGACCCGCGGGTGGCCTGGACCTTCCCGGAGATCATGCCCACCGCCGAGGCCTGTCTGCGAGTGGAGGGGCTCTCTGAGGACGGCGCGGCGATGATGGCGGCCCTCTGGCCGGGTTCCGTCGCACCGAACAGCTTCTTGTGGCTAGCGCGGTTGTTGGAGGCGGGGCCGGATCGGCTCCATGACTGGCGCTTTTCCGCCGCTCATGCTGGCACTAAGATGGAGCTCAGGTTCGCGATGTCTTGGCATCCGGACCTGTCACTGGGTGGGTTGATGGGCCAGTGAGCTGGCTCAGAGAGCCAGCTGCAGGCGGAGGCCGGTCAAATTGCTGCTCGGGCCAGCTATATCGCCGGGTTCGCCTGCAGGCGGATGCGGAGACTGGAGCGACCTGAAGATGGCGGAGTCGTGCCTGCCAACGAGTACGGCCTGCTTCTGGACGACCCGGAGGGCAGCTCCGAGGAGACGTGCTTCTATCGCGACGCGGGCGCCGAGGAGGGAGACACCGGCACTTCGGTGGGCCCGGAGGCCGCCGAGGAGGATGGCTGAGGCTGCCTATTTTTAACTTAGCAAAGATTTCTATTAGGTAGTAGGTCCACCCCACCCACTGGGTGTATCTGGGTGTAATGAATTCTGGCCTTGGGCCTACTTGAATTTGAACTTGTAGTGTATAAATTTCGTGAATGTTTGCAATCTTGCTTTTTGTCCGTTGAGCCGTTTTCTTGCGTTTTTCTCTCTCGGGCTGCCTCCCTCCCC
>LR738714.1:152124858-152138232 GCA_902687465.1 Secale cereale | reverse complement strand
ACTTGAGCTGTAGAAACATTGAGCAAGAGCGAAACATCCGCTGGACCGGCTGGCGGCGATCCGGCAGAGCCTGTTGTGCGGCGGTGTTACAAGTGATGGGGCCGGGTCGATCAACCCGGTGGTATGTATGAAATTCTTGGATGCCTGGGCTTTTGCTTTTCGTCTATTGAGCCGGTTTCTTGTGACTTTCCCCCCTTGGGCTCCCCCCCCCCGCGAGTCTGACGGTCAAGGCTCTGGTCCGTGACAAGGGGTTTGGCCTTTGAAGGAGCACGCAGTACTTAGGCGTTTGAGACGTTGAGCCCAAGCGAAGCACCCAAAGGGCCGGCTGGAGGCGATCCGGTGAAGCCGGTTGGCGAGCAGCCGATCATGTGGTGACTTAACTGTTCGTGGTGTGGCCTGGTTAGGTGACTTAGTGTTCGTGGTGTGCTAGTGCTCTGGCCTTTGCGCGCTCGCCGGCCGACAACCGAAGCTAGTTCTGTGGCTTAGGGCGGACCAGGAGGCCGCGATGATCCCAATGCGTCAGGAATCGCTAAGTAAGGCGGTGGGTAGTGGCCAAGCCGGCCAGCCCCCGAGCCCCCGGGTCGAGCGAGTGGGACCGGTGGCCGGGTTTTGACAAAGATATAAGTAATGCATAAATGTGGGACACATAATAACTTGGTCAGAAAGGGCAGCCCCTGAGCGTCGTTCGTGGATCCCATAGTTTTCAAATGAGTACAAAAGGCAGCGATACATAAACATACACGGCTAACTGTAAAACGGACGAAGGAGTTCTGCATTCCACGGCCGGGTCGTTTCTTCGCCGGCGGTGTCCCTTTTGCGCTTGTTTGACTTGCGGGCTTTGATGGGTTAGTGAGCGTTGCGATCGCACAAGGCTTTGCTGACGATGAAGGGGTCCTTCCACGGGGAGTAAAGCTTGTGTCGGCCGGTCTACTTTTGGACGAGTCGGAGGACGAGGTCTCCCTCTCGAAAAGCGAGGGGCTTGATCTTCTTGCTGTGGTAGTGCCTCGGACCTTGCTGGTAGATGGTCGAGCGGCTGAGCACTAGCAGAGGTGCTTCTTCAAGCAAGTCGACGCCATCTTCGCGGGCTTCTTTGGCTTCGGCCTCAGTGTACATCGTGACGCGCAGCGAGTCGAACTCAAAGTCGGTCGGGATGACGGCTTCTGCTCCATAGACGAGGAAGAACAGGGTGAACCTGGTCGACCGGTTTGGCGTTGTTCGGAGGCTCCAGAGGAAGGCCGGCAGCTCATCGAGCCAGCTGTCAGGTGAGTGGATGAGTGGCTCGACGAGCTGCGTCTTGATGCCAGATAGGATGAGACCGTTGGACAGCTCGACCTGGACGTTGGACTACGGGTGTGAAACTGAAGCCAGGTCTAGGTGGATGCCGGAGACGGAGCAATACTGCGTGAGTGCGCCCGTGGCGAAGTTGGTGTCATTGTCGGTGATGATGCTGTTTGGCATGCCGTAGCGCACCATGATATCCTTGATGAATCGGACGACCGTCGGCCCGTCCAGCTTCTTGATTGGCCTCGCCTCAATCCATTTGGTGATCTTGTCCACCGCCACCAGCAAATGCGTCATCCCACCTCGAGCGGTCTTGAAATGCCCCACCATGTCGAGTCCCCATACCACGATGGGCCAGGCGATCGGGATGGTCCGTAGTGCCAACGCCGGTTGGTGGGTATGCTTGCTGAAGCGCTATCCCTCGCACTTGAGGATGAGCAACTCGGCGTCTTGGAGGGCCGTGTGACAGTAGAAACCATGGCAAAAAGCCTTGGCCACCAGGGACAGCGAGGCGGCATGATGACCCCACTCGCTCTGGTGTATGTCGAGGAGGATCTCCACGCCCTTGTCTTGCTCGATGCAGCGTTGGAACACGCTGGTAGAGCTACGCTTGACGATCTCGTTGTTGATGATGTTGTAGGCTGACGCCCAACGCTGCACCTGCCAAGCTTCAGTCTCGTCCATGGGAGGACCCCGCTCTCCAGAAATTCCGAAATGGGTAGGGCCCATGATGGTGCCGTTATGGTGAGAACGGCCACCACGGCGGGTTCATGGGCGGCAGCCCCCGACCCACGTTCATCAGTTCCCGTGTCGGGAGTGGAGGTGGCCGGATTGATGGCTGCGGCCTCTGGGTCGGATCGAGCAGTCCTCGGGTCGGGTTCGGCAGCCCTCGGGCCGGGTTCGGCAGTCCTCAGGCCGGGTTCAGCAGTCCCCGGTCCGGGTTGAGGAGCGGCCGGGTCGTCCGGGACGTAGATGGATTTGGAGTCCGGAGACGGCTTGACGGACGGCTTGCGCAGGTGCCCGATGGAGACGCTGGACGAGATGGACTGCCGGGACGAGGCAATCTTGGCGAGCGCAATGGCCGTCTCATTTTCCGCGCGCGGGACGTTGAGGAACTCGCAGCCCGTGAAGAATCCGGACAGCTTCTGAATGAGGAAGCGGTAGCTCGCCATGTTTGGGTCGCGGGCGTCCCACTGGCCGGAGGACTGCTGCACCACCAGGTCCGAGTTGCCGTAGCATAGGATGCGCCTGATGCCGAGTTCCTTGGCCAGCCAGAGGCCACGCACAAGGGCTTCGTATTCAGCGACGTTGTTGGAGGCGGCGAAGTGGATCTGGGTCGCCCTTCGAGGAAGACAACACTATGCCGGGCCCAAGGTCGAGGCGCATCACGCAACCGTCGAAGTGCATCCGCCAGTGCGTCGAGTCCGACGGCAACGGCAGGTACTGGGTCTCGGTCCAGTTGTCGAGGAAGTCGACCAAAGCTTGGGACTTGATCGTAGTGCGGGACTCGTAGAGGATGTTATGGCCGGCTAGCTCGAGCGCCCACTTGGCAACCCGGCCAGAGGCATCACAGCACCCGATGATCTCGCCGAGAGGGACCGTGCTGACCACGGTGACGACGTGCTCCTGGAAGTACTGCTTCAACTTCTTGGCGGTGAAGTACACGCCATAACACATCTTCTGGTAGTGCGGGAGTTCTGCTAGGAGGAGGAGAGCACCTCGCTCAGGTAGTAGATGGGACGCTGGACGGCTTGGATCTTGCCCTTCTCCAGTCGCTCGACCACCATAACCATGCTGACTGACCGCGAGGTTGTGGCTATGTAGGGCAACAACGGCTCCTTCTCGGCCGGTGCGGCCACGACGGGTGCGGTGGTGAGCATGCGCTTGAGGTCCCAGAAAGCCTCGTCCGCCTGGTCGTTCCATTTGAACAACGTCGTCTTCGTCATCAGCTGGTATAGGGGCAAGGCCCTCTCGCCCAGCTGCCTGAGGAACCGGCTGACCGAGGCCAAGCCGTCGGTGAACTTCTGGACATCGCGGAGCCGAGCCGGCTTGCGCATGTGCTCGATGACCTTGATTTTCTCTGGTTTTGCCTCAACGCCACGCTCCAAAACAAGGAAGCCGAGTAGCTTTCCAGTCGGGACGCCGAGAACGCATTTCTCCGGGTTGAGCTTGACCTTGTATTCACACAGGTTAGCGAATCTTTCCTTCAGGTCGTCGAGGAGCATGAGGTGCTGCTTGGTCTTCACCATGATGTCATCTACGTAGACGTGGATGTTATGGAGAGTTGCAGCAGCAAGCATTTCTGCATGCAGCGCTAGAACATGGCTCCGGCGTTTTTCAGGCCGAACGACATGATGATGTAGCAATACGCCCCAAAGGACGTGATGAAGGACGTCTTCAGGGCGTCGGCCGGGTCCAGCTTGATCTGGTGATCACCGGAGTAAGCGTCCAGGAAGTACATGAGCTTGCACCTGGCGGTGGAGTCGATGACTTGGTCGATTCGCGGGAGGGTGATCCGATCCTTGGGGCAGGCTTTGTTCAGGCTGGTGTAGTCGATACACATGCGTCGGGTATTGTTTTTCTTTATGACGAGAACTGGGTTGGCTAGCCACTCGGGGTGAAACACTTCCATGATGAAGCCGGCCGCCAAAAGCTTGGCGACCTATTCACCGATGGTCCTCCTCTTCTCCTTGGAGAAATTTCATAGCGGTTGGCGGACAGGGTTGGCGTCCTTGCAGAGATGGAGTTTTTGCCCGGCGTAATTCCTCGGGATACCCCGCATGTCCTTTGGGGTCCATGCGAAGATATCCTGATTCTCATGGAGGAAGTCGACGAGCTCGCCTTCCTATATGCTGTCAAGGCGGGTGCCTACGACAACGTACTTGCTGCAGCTGGGGTCTTCCGGGTTCAGCTGCACTTTCTTGGTCTCCTTGGAGGGCTTGAATGAGGCCTCGGCGACGATCCAGTCGAGATGGCACCACTCCTCGGCTATGACCAGCGACTTGGCCAGCTTGGCGCCGTCCCGGGCGCACTCCATGTACTTGCGATAGTCACTGGTGACGGTGATGAGGCCCTTTGGACCCGACAGCTTCATCTTTAGGTAACCGTAGTGGGGGACCGCCATAAACTTGGCGAGTGCTGCCGGCCAGTAGTGCGTGGTACGCACTGGATAGGTCCACCACTTCGAACCAGATCAGCTCGCGTCAGAAGTGGTTGCTGTCGCCGAACAGGTCGTCGAGCCGTATTCAGCCAATTGGAGAGTAGGAGAGGCCGGTAACGATGCCGTGGAAGATCGTCCGAGTCGGCTCCAGGTCTTTGGCCTCGAGGCCGAGTTTGGTCATGGTGTCGCGGTAGAGTATGTTGATGTTGTTGCCGCCGTCGATGAGAACCCGTGAGAACTTGCACGTTCGTCGAGGCATGATGATGGTGGGGTTGAGGTCGAGGGCGTAACCACCCAGGTTCGGCATGACGGCCGGGTGATCCTCCCGTGTCCAGGTGACCGGGCGCTCTGACCAGTGCATTTATTCCGGCTTGGCCAGGATGACGGTGTTCACCTCCTGCCGAAGGAGGCGCTCGCCGCGCTTGTCGTCGCCGAGGCTGGTGAAGATGACGTAGGTCGCGATCTAGGCCGGGTAGGTGTCTTCGCGTATCGCGCCGCCAGCCGGAGGCGGCGGTTGAGGTGGAGGCGGCCGCCCCGCTCCCGGGGCTGGGGCCGGAGGAGGCGGGACGTCGCCCCTCATGAGGTGCTTGGTGATCGCGCACCGCCGGGGCATGTGCTTGGACGGTCTTGCGCCGCAGTGGTGCTTGCAGGGAGCGTCGAGCATCTCCTCGAAGCTCATGGCAGGTTGCCACGCTGCCTTGCCGGTCTACCGGCGTTTGGTGGCCGGGTCGGTCGCGGGCGCCCGCTCGATGGCCGCGACGAGCCGGTTGTCGTAGCGCTGGGCCTGTTGATCGGTCTTGCACTTGTTCTGATGGTTGTGCTGATGCTGCCGACTTCCTTTGTCGACCGGCTTCGGAGGGGGAACCCGCTTTACTTTGCCAGCTTCGTCCAGCGCCACCATTATATTCATGGCGGAGTCGGCTTTGGCGTACTTGTCCGCCGTCCCTATGAGCACGGCCATGGTGGCCGCCTCGGAGCATAAAAGCTTGCACTTGAGATGGGTGCCATCCCGGCACCCGTTAACAAAGTACTGGATTGCCTTGACCTCGTGGACGCCCTCGCAACTGTTCTGGAGTTCGATCCAACGTGCTAGGTACTCCCGGCCAGTTTCCGCTGGCCCCTGCACGCACATGGCAACTTGGCTGGTACAGCCGAGTCGCCGGTAGGTTCCGGTGAAGTTGCGCATGAAGGTGCTCGAAATCGACCTACGTGTTGATGCTGCCCACCGGCAGACTATTCAACCACATGCAGGGTGATCCCTGGAGCATGAGCGGTGCGTAGCGGACGGCGAGGCCGTGGTTGCCGCCGGCGATGCTGATGGCAGTGGTGTAGTCGGTGAGCCAGTCCTCCGGCTTCACGGTGCCGTTGTACTTGGGGGTGTCGCGGGGAAGCATGAACTCTTTAGTAAAGGGCTCGCTCCGGATGCATGGGCCATAGCACGCCGGCCCGAGCGGACCGGTCTCCTCCAACTCCTGGGAGAGGGCGAGTCGGTCTAGGCGGTGGCGGGCGTCGGTGTTGTCGATGACGCGCGGCCCCAGCCGGTTGGTGACCTGCTGCGGGGGGGGGGGGCGGTTCGACCGCAGTCGATTGTCGGACGGGCTGAAGCAGAGGGTCGAGCCGGTGTTGGACTTCCGAGGGCGGCTCATCGCCCAAGCCGCCGGCAGTTGCCGGGGCGGGGTTGCGCCTAGTCCGCGTGCGGTCCGAGTACACCTCGCCAGGTGGTGAAGACGCCGTGTGCTGGTTGTCGCTGGGTCCGGCAATGCGAGCGGAGCCGGATCCGGCTAGCTTGGCGAGCTGGTTCAGGCGGTCCAGCTGTGTGTTGGCCGTAGTGAGGAGGTCATTCACCCTCTTGAGGCGATCCTGCAGGTCTTCGCCTGTGAGCTTCTCCAGGCTAACCGCGGCCGTATGAGGTGCGCACATGTTCTTCACGGGAGTCTCGTAGACGGGAGGGAGGGCGCCGAGGGCGCGTCCGATCGCGCCGCCGTGGGCCCACACTTCGGTGACCCGACTTGGCTGGAGCGTGGTAGGCATAAAGCCGTAGGCGGCATTGCGCTCTAGATGAGCGGGGTCGAGGCGACGCTGCGTGGCGGCGAGCATCTGGGTGAGGTCCAACAAGCGCTGACGGTCCTCGTCGAGGCGAGTTTGGGCCTCGATGATGTTGGAGGCATCGATATCGGTGCCGATGGGAACGTGGGGGCTTTGCATCGTGGAGTGCAGCGGGTTGGGTGAGCCGGCACGATCAGCTGCGTCCTTAGCTTCGGCGGCCTTCCTTGCCGCGCTCGACGAGGAGGAGGCGCTGGTGTCTATGACGAAAACCTACACGCAGAGGTCCATCGTTTTGGCGGGTACGCTGCCGCCGAGGGAGAGGGGGGAGTCGGAAAAGTCAAGTACCTCGCTGGGGTACTCGTCGGCCGTACATGCATCGGAGATGTGCAACGCGGCGAAGGAGGCGGCGAGTGCGTCTATGACGTTGTCCACCAGCGCGACGGGCTTGTCCAAGTCAGAGGGGAGCCCCGTCTGAAGCATGCTCCCGACCAGGACCTCGAGCTGCCCACGGTGGGCGCCAACTGTCAAGGGCACCGGTGGGCTCCAGAGGCGAGGTCGACATGAGCGAGCGTGGGACGCAAGACATACCTAGGTTCGGGGTTCTCCGGAGAGATAACACCCCTAGTCCCGCCGAATGAAGTTGGTGTGTACTAGTACAGAGCTGCTCCTTGAGCTATATGCACGAAGGAGGAAGACAGGCCAAGGCTCACATTGCTTCCCCTTGTGGTGTGTGTCTCTTTCTGTGTCAGTGTGCGTGTCTCGTCCCGTATGCACGGTGGCTCCTGGGGGGTTTTATAGGTCAACCCCCAGGGGTACAATTGTAATGTTAGAAGGCCGTGGGGCCGGGTTGTCATTGTCCGGGAAGGTGACGCTGGGACCCGCCGGGTACGGGGCTCGCCAGATTCTCCGGGCGCGGGACCCACCGGGTACGGGAGCACTGTTGGCCATCTTGTCGATCATCAGGGAGTGGCCAGGTTGAGTCGGCTATAGTCGCGCTCCGTCAGGTCGCTGTCTGCTGGCATCATTGCTGATGATGATTGCACTATTGCCACGACGGCCCTAGTCAGTGGGTAGGTGGGGCACTGTTGCCACGCCTCGGCTGACCAGAGGCATGGGCGGGGCACTGTTGCATCGGTCATTGGTAGATGGAGACTCGTCCCATCATACGGCTGGGAAGGGATGGGAGCTGACCCGTGCCCGGGTTGAGGAACGCACCACAGGTGGAGCTGGCTTGTTGGGGAAGTCTTGATGTGCCGGGTCCAGCTGCCTTGAGCTGGTCGTTGGGGCCGAGTCGAGGGATCCGGCCGGATTGGAGAGTCTAGCCGGGTCGAGGGACTTGGCCGGACTGAGCGACCGGGCCAAGCGTGAGCCGGATTGAGGGGCGATGCTGGCCTCGTCGTTTTTGGAAAGGATCCGGATTCGTTGCCTGCCTGGGGTGCATCCCCCCGACACACGAGGTAGGGGCTTGCATAGAGATCTCCTCTCCTGAAGAGCCAGGCTTGAGAGGCTGCACCTTTCAGAATCCTTGGTGTCTCCCGCCTCGCGAGGCTTGGTCCCATGCGATGGTCTTGTGTGCTCATTCTGAAGATGGGTCATACTAGGCCGGTGAAGGAACCAAACTGTGGGCTGGAGTCAGGCAAGTCTGGGTACCCTGGTTTCCAGAACGCCGACAGTAGCCCCCGGGCCGAAGACGCGCTTTGTCACAGCCCTAGATTAGCCTTTGTTTGTCTGTGCATGATCATTATGTGGTCATGTTTGTTTTCAAAGGAAACTTGAAATGGGGATTAACCAACCCTAGCACCCCTTTGAAAAAATAGGTTCAAACAAATTTGATTTCAATGTACCCAAAATGCCCTTCACAAAATGTTCATCATATTTGGTCTTGGCTAAAACCTGTACCAAAAATGGTTTCATAATTTTGGGAGCCATTTTGGATCTTCGAAATAAGTCATAACTATTTGCATTTGGACATTTAAAATGCTATAAATATTTTTAAGTGTCCAAATAATTTTGAAAGCAATTTTAGGCTGTTGGGAATAATCCCAAAAGTGCCTCTGATTATTCTCAGAATTTTCCAAAGTGATTTGGTATTTTTACTAAATCAAAACACTCTGTAGAGAAAAAAGAAAAGGAAAAGAGAGAGAGAGAAGAACTCACCTGGGCTAACTTACCCAGCCGGCCCAGCTCCTGTAGCGGCCCAGCACTGTTCCTGGCGCAACCTAGGGACAAGGGCGTCTTCTTCCTCGTGCCAGTGGGCACGAGGGCGTGTGCCCGCGGCACGCCGGCATGCCTCGGCCACCTCCTGCTCGCCGCTTCCCCCTCGACGTCTAGATGACCCTAGACGACGCCACGCGGCCCCCAGAGCTGTCCGACTGTTCCTCACTCTCCCTCTTCTCCTTCCCTCTCTCACGCGCGTGGTCGAACGCCACCATCACCGCCGCTCGTCATTGCCACGGCCATCGCCTCTCCCTCACCCCCTGGAGCTGCCCACGAGCTCCGCGACGTCGTCCTCGACCCTCTCACCGAGCCACGCCCTGCCATACGCCCTCGAGTCTCGCCAACGCCGCCGTTTCCGCCCTCGGGTGCCGACGATCCCCGCCGTCGTTTCGCCGGACACCGTGCCTCCCCTGCCTCACCAGCAGCACCAGGAGAACTGCGGTGAGCCTCGGTTTCGTTTCCCCCATACCCCGTCGCCTATCTCGTCCCCTAGCCGCATCAACCATCGGAGCCGAGCGCTCCTCGCCGCCGGCCATGTCGCCGTCGTTGCTACGGCCGTGCTAGCACACGCCCGAGCTCACCACTGCACTCAGTACACTCCCAGGAGCCTAACGCGCCTACCAGTTCCTCCTCCCGTGCTCCCTAGTGATGTGCCCACACCTGGCCGAACTCCGGCCGCCGCAGATGTGCTCGCCGCCGTCGATTCCGGCCACCCCAGCTGCTGCTTCTTGCCCCGTTGGATGCGCAAGAGCCTGCACGTCCTATAGATGCCCTCCACCGTTAGTTTGGTCACCGGAACGGTGATTCCGAGCCGCGGCGCCATCCTGGCTCTCGCCGGTGGCGAGTCGCCGGTGGGTTTGACTCCCTTTGACCATGGTTGGACCCTCCTATGTCAATGACATGTGGGGCCGGCGTCTGACTTAAATTAGTTTACGTTTTTAGTTAAGTGTTATTTGCTGTCATTAGCTTAATTAGACACTGACATGTAGGCCCCATGCCAACTTAGATTAATTTAATTTTATGTTTAGTTTAGTTCTTAACCCAGTGGGACCCACACGTCAGCATTGACTTTGCTGACGTGGCTGTTGCCTGGACCCACCTGTCTGTGACTCAGGCAAGCACTGTCACACTGACCTGCGGGACCCACATGTCAGGTTTGACTGGACCAGGCCCTGTTGACCTGCCGACGTAAGCATGACACCATGCTGACGCAGTAAGTATTTTTTGCAATTAAAATAAATCAGAAAATGATATATGAATTTCAAAAAATGCCCCAAACTTCTAAATATCATAGAAAATAATCTATAACTCCAATGAAAATAATTTATATATGAAAAATGATCAGAAAAATCCAAAGAATTTGTTTATGGCTTTTTCATGCATGTTTGAACAACTTACAACCACTGTTTAAGACAATTTGAATAAATGGCATTTAAATAATCACATATGGAGTTTGAATTTGAACCTTTGGTTCAAACCAACTTCATTTAATACGGTTGCTAGTTGCATTAGCTCAATCAACAGCATATTGCCATGTCATGATCACGCATCATATTGTCGCATTGCATTGATTGTGTACTCTCTTGTTTGCCGGTGTTTGTCCCCTCGCAGTAGACGTGTTCCGACGATGTGATCGATGAAACTGATGGAGACACATTGTCATCTTCAGAAGTGCCAGGCAAGAAAAACCCCATTGAGCATTCCGATACAATCCCACTCTCTCGCTCTTGCTCTGTTTTACTGCATTAGGACAAAAATGATTCAACTACTATTTGTTGCGGTAGCTGAACCCCTTTTCCTCTGCATGACCTGTCACTGCCACAGTAAATAGTTGAAACCCACTAGCATGAGTAGGAGTTGTTTGAGCCATGATGTGCCTACTCATTCATGCTTTCTGGTTATGCTTGCTATTGCTTAGGGTTGTGTCATGTCTGATTCATCGGGGATGAATTGGAAGGTGGTCATCATGTCCTACTATTGAGAGCTAAGTGTGTGAACACGATTTGGTAAAGGTAGCGATGAGATGCCATGTAGGAGTACATGGTGGGTTGTCTCATTGAAACCGTCCTCAGGAACTGAGTTCTGTGTGGGTAGATCCATGAATAGCTACTACCACACGTTGGGCCCTGAAATATGACCACGCTCGACTTATTAACTGCCCTTGTCCTTTGTCCAGGAGTTGCAATTAGTTTCTGTTGTTTGTAGTATACTGGAGGTCGTGCGCAGCGCTGACCCTCGGGGTGGGCTGTGACGCGGCAGGTACGTGGTACGGTGTACCGAGTCGCCCGTTTGGTGACTCGGGAGCCCTGTACACATCGTTTGGGGCCGTGAGTGACACCCCGGCCGGATCTCCCCACGGATGGAACCCAAATAGGCGATAAACTTGTACTAGAGACTTGTGTGGTTAGTCAGGTCGTGGTCTACACCCACGTCGGCTTTCACTTGAAATCTGCCGAGCACATGTCGTGTGCAGACGCTAAGTGGTGGAATCACCTGTGAAGAAGTACACCCCTGCAGGGTGACAAATGATCTATTTGAAAAGCCGTGTGTGCGGTGAAGGACTTCTAGGTTACCTATACAGTTCATAGACAAGTGGAAGTGGATACTCTAAAATGCGCAAGATAAGCGTGAGTGCTATCGATGGCCTTCTCGTAGAGATACGGGAGCGGGTCCATAGTGGTGTATTGATTGGTGAATATGTGGACTCGTGTGCGCCACCTCATAAGAGTTACTTGCAGTCGTAATTTAGGATAGCCACCGAGTCAAAGCTGGCTTGCTGCATGTGAAACTCCACCACCTCTTTGTTGATACTGATGCATATGTAGCTAGATCTGATGTAAGTCTTGCTGAGTACAATTGTACTCACGTTTGCTTAATTTATGTTTTTGCAGAGAGACTTCAGTCTCACTAGTGGTTCCGCGTGGACTTCAACGTTTAGCTTGTTACCTTAGCTACGATCTTGTACCCTTGGGAGGGTCTTGTAGATAGTCAGGCTTCTCAGCCTTTTTCATTTGTAGTTGTCTGTACTCAGACATGTTATGCTTCTGTTGCTTGTACGCTCTGTATGTTGGGTCATGAGACCCACTGCTTATAATAAATGCTATGATGGCTCTTCTGGGCGTTTATCTATATGAGTTGTTGAGTTATGTTGTGATGCCATGCTGTACAGCACATACTTGCATGTTATGCGTACGTGTAATGTGTACTGCTATGTTTGGGATCCGACACCTAGTTGTTTACCCTTGGTAGCCTATCTTACAGGGAAATGACTCCTTGTGCATCCACTGAGCCTTGGTAGCTTGCTACTGCTCCGGAACACTTAGGCTGGCCGGCATGTGTCCTTCTTCGTTCCTGTGTCTGTCCCTTTAGGGAAATGTCACGCGTTGTTCCTTTAAGTCCTTGTAGCTTGCTACGACTTGGGTTCATACGTTGATGATCGACATGTTCGTTGCTAGGTCATGTATGCATGTCTCTATAATTTAGTGCCACTTTTGGTTTACAACTAGTCATGTCGGCCCGGGTTCTCTGTCATATGGATGCTAGCGACACTATCATATACGTGTGCCAAAATGCGCAAACGGTCCCGGGCCAGGTAAGGTGGCACCCGTGGGGATACCGTGCGTGAGGCCGCAAAGTGATATGGTGTTTTACATGCTGACATGTGTGACTTAGAATCGGGGTCCTGACAGCTTTCGTATCAGAGCCTGACTGCCTGTAGGATTACCAAGCCAAACTTGTCGAAGTCGTGTCTAGAAACTCTTTAGTTATAATAAGGGAATTGTTTGTGGAAGGGAACGTAAGGCTCTTTTACTTCTTTACCTTATGATCTCCTGATCTGAGTTACCTTCTTCTTTCTACGGGGATTAAGAACTAGGATTCTCATTCTATTTATTAGGATCACGTTAATGGTGGATTCAACCCTCAGTTCAGTTCCTACTACTTGCGTGTGTTCAACTGTTGGTCTCAGAACCTTGACATCATGATGTTGAGTGGTTATGCTACCTTTGTGCATGAGTCTCAAAAGTCTTTGAGCATTTACAGCCGTTATGCTATCCGTGTCATCCCAGGTTTCTAAACAATCTGATGTATTTGCAAATCTGTCCTCCCTGTTCCCGATATCCTTTTAGGCCAGATTAACCACACTAATTGTTGAGTTGAGGTACTTCTTTGCCTCAACATATATGTTGGAGTTATTAATATGACCCTAGGTATCTTAGAGAATTACCCAGTAATCTAGCAATACTCTATATTCCCAAATTGTGATGATTCTGGCCATCATTCTCGGAAAGCATCCCATAATGCCATATAGTTAGTAGGCCTTCTATTTCTGGGTTCTTGAACCCAAGATTCACCCTACTTACTTCATGTCAATAGTGTTTGTTAGTTCCTTTAGGATATTAGTAACCTTGTGATAGTCCTCAAGGTTCGTGGTATATCCTTCTTCCAACACCATGAACCATCATGGCAGAAGTTCTTTTGAACCAAAAGATCACAACCAGGGTGTTCTTGATGAGTTCTCCATTCTATATTGTGACTCTGCCAATTCTACCTTTCTGCATGGGTTATCCGAAAGAAATATGTTCTACTAGTTCGACATGCTAATCTATGCATCCACAACTCAGAAAGATATATGTTCCGTTGAGTTATCTCTTTTGGTTGTTTTATGACCC
>LR738714.1:152097817-152112817 GCA_902687465.1 Secale cereale | reverse complement strand
TTTCCCGTATAAGCCCTTTATGTGGTGTCGCTCAGACGCCCGACTATGGCATACCTGTTATTTTTTTTCCTTATAAGCCCTTTATGTGGTGTCGCTCAGACGCCCGACTGTGGCATGATTGCTATTTATTTTATTATCACTCCCTGATTGCATATTCATATTTATATGAACGACCTGCTTGCATCATGGATTATCATTTCGTAACTAGCATTGTGATCATCAATTATTTCTGAGCATGATTATATTTTACCCGTGTTCATAATGTTTGCGAGTACATTCAAAGTACTCACTTGCTTGTCCCCGGCTATTGTCTTGGCCAGATTTCTTGCATGGAGAGGAGTGTTGCGACGACTACCCAGGAACCTACGCAACGGTGATAGCAGCCTCGCGAAGATAGGAGTTAACCTAGTCAGCTGTTCCCGTGGGAAATGTAGTCCCACAGAAACCGACGTGTTACAGACCGCTTCCGCCATCAGCCACTAGAAATCTTGTGTTGTACTTAAAGACCAGAATGGTCATGTACTACATATTTTGTACATTTACTTGGAATTTCTGTATCAAGTGGTGCCTCATCAGCTAACAGTAATCCTGGGGCTGGTGAGCACAAGGGCCGCTTTTGGGTATTTAATACCCCGAAAACCCGGTCCTGACACCTGCGCAGCGACAATTCGGAGGATGACAACTACCTTCCACTCTCCGAAGATGAGGTAAGCCTCGGCGACGAAGACTTCATCATACCCGAAGAACCCCTCGAACAGGAGCGCTTAAAGCGCAGGCTGGTAGCCACTACAAGGAGCCTGAAAAAGAAGTAGCAGCAGCTTCAAGATGGCCAAGACCTAATCAACGATAGATGGACCAAAGTCCTGACCGCCGTAGAATACAGCCTTAATGGCCCAGTCAAAAGTTACCTGAAGCATAGATTGCTACCTAAGTTCGAGGACGAATCGTTGGAGCCTGCACCATCATCACACAATGCGGCAGGTCATCCACAATCCCGCCCGGATAAAGAGGCAATTCAAGCCGAACACCAGACTGCCCCACCTCGCCGTAAATGCAGGAATAACACAGCTCACGGTTGTACAAACGACCCTCGACGGGACTGGGACAGTAGAGCACGACACGAAAGATGAATCTATGGATCGCGAGGGCATGCCTCGACATGCGATGATGGCTACCTATTCGGATGTGACAAACCCAGCCATGCCCGAGCCGAAAGCCACAAATCGACTCCTTAGGAGTTACGTCGCAGTGTGGCCCTACACAGAGGCGCCGTACACCCTCTTTGCTTCACTGATGAAGGAATGGACCATGAATTTCCCGAAGGATTCAAACCCGTCAATATTGAATCATATGACGGAACGACCAACCCCGCGGTATGGATAGAAGAGTTTATCCTCCACATCCATATGGCTCGTGAGGACGACCTCCATGCCATTAACTATCTGCCACTAAAGCTAAAAGGGCCAGCTCGGCAATACTTGAATAGCCTACCTGAAAATTCCATAGGCAGCTGGGTAGACTTGGAAGAAGGTTTCCTAGACAACTTCCAAGGAACATATGTCCGACCACCGGATGCCAATCACTTAAGTCACATCGTCCAGCAGCCCGGAGAGTCAGCCAGGAAGCTCTAGACTGGATTCTTAGTCAAAAAGAACCAAATCGTCGACTGACTGGAAGCGGAAGCCCTCGCAGCCTTCAGGCACAACATCCGGGACGAATGGCTTGCACGCCACCTCGGTCAAGAAGTACCTAAATCCATGACAGCCCTTACTGCTCTAATGACCTGCTTTTGCACGGGAGAAGACAGCTGGCTCGCTCGTAGAAGCACCAACGCCGGCGACTCGGGCACTTTCGAAATCCGAGACGGCAACGGCAAGCCATGATGAAGTGAAGACAATAGTCGCAATGACAATGAAAGATCATGCGACACAACGGTCAACGCCGGATTCAGCAATCCTAAACCCGGTCAATGGAAGAGGCAACTTAAGGCGAACCGAGACGAACCATCCAACCTAGACAGGATATTGGACCGACCCTGCCAGATTCACGGCCACCCCGATAAACCAGCTAATCATACTAATAGAAACTGCTGGGTCTTTAAGCAGGCCGGCAAGCTCAACGCCAAACGCAAGGGGAGGAGGCCGCTAGGTCATAGGGACGACGGAGAGGTTCACCAATGAAGTACCGGGAGTCAGAATCAATTTCTACCCGAGGACCGACTACTCCCGGAGCGAAAATAGCAGACCGGCTTCCGCCGCCCAGCTCGTACACCTGCAAAATTTGTACCACTCATACATCACTACGCACTCAAAATACCATGGGCATTGGCGGAAGCACACTACGGACAAGCCTGCAAGCACTCACGTAACACTTTTATCTATTTTGTTTTTTCACTATCTCTTAAAAACAGGTGACGAACAGGACAAACATCTAAAATCGACTCTATCGAAGTTCGGATCCATACACCCACCTAAGGGGCTACTTCCATCAAGGAATCCCCTCGTCGAGGACAGGCGGCACAAACGTGCGACAGGAGCTCCAAAGTAACTTTTATAGACCGCACTCTTTATTTCGAGCATGTACTATGCCTCTTCCTCCGCCTACAATGCCGAACATGTCAAATAGTCGGGGTTGTGGTCTTTATATATATAAAGTAATCATTGGCATATCGCTCAGGTCCCAGAAAATAGTATCTGAATCAATCATCTATGTTGTTTCGCCAATGAATATGGCTCCTACAGTAGTTTGACATATGTACCTTGGCATAACCTGCCAGGGGCTCCGTACGGAAACAAATGAGTTGCCAGCAAAAGCCCGAACAGCTCTATAGCATACTTCGGCGTCGCAATTTTGGCCTTATATGCATCAGCTCCGAATCATTGTCTTTGATCAATAGTTGGGATGCACGGCTCTTGTGCTTGCTACCCTACGTTCGGCTCCATCGGCTAGGGTAGTAAAGGGAGAACTACTGCGATTGTGCTTCTGGTTCATCTGGTCAAGTACCTGAGTTGAGAAAGCCGAAAACTGACTGTCATGATGCGGCGAGAGCTGGTCAACCACTTGACGACTTATTGGAATCTTTAGCGATTCTCCGTGTCACACGAGGGGTCGTTTTCAGATCAAATATGTAACATATCATATTTTAATACGCCGCATACATACCAAGGGCTATGTTGTAGCCCCACCATAAAACTCATATGGTTAAGTGAAAGTGTTAAAGCCCTATAGTCCGATTTCCTGGTTCGCCGCATTATCACCTCCTTCATGGACCAAGACGTTGGATACAGAGTGATTAAATGCTTTTCCGAACACCCCCGTACTTCCTACGAGGGGGCTGAAGCCGACGACTAGAAAACTTTCATATTATATTAAAACGGCCGCACAGGAGGAATTCAAGCTTTCGAGCAAAAGAAAAAAAAAAGATTAACTATGAAATTGTCTTTACAATTCTCATACACCTCACTCGAACATTACGTCTTTCGAGCATTGACCCTCTATTAAGCGGGTGGCCTCTAGGACATCTTCAAAATAATGCTCCGGCCCAGGACGGTCCTTGCCCTTGGGTGGACTCTTCACCGCAACATCGATGGCCTTCATCTTCCCCCAGAATGTCTTGACTCAGGCGAAAGCCATCCGTGCACCCTCAATGCACGTCGACCTCTTCACAGCGTCGATATGCGGCACCGCGTCAACAAGCCTTTGCACCAAACCAAAGTAGCTATTCGGAATAGGCTCAGTTCGCCACAACTAGATTATGATGTTCTGCATGGCAGCGCCAGATATCCTATGAAGTTCGGACCATTGCGACATCTGTGAATTTAGCAACAGAGGGCGCTTTGATGCACCAGGTTGTGACCAGAAAAGCTTCTCCGTTGCGTACCCATCTCGCGCTTGATAATACTACGCCACATCGGAAGAACGCTTCGGCAAGTCTAAAAACTCGTCTGGAGAACTCCACACTCAGTCAAGCTGAGCATAGTTCGGATCGCCGAACTTAGTCTATAGCAGAAAGGGATTACCAGCCGCATCTCCCTAGCTTGCCGGATTTTCTCACGGGACGCTCTGGATTCTGACTGCGCTTCTTTCGCCTCTTGTAAGGCCTTGTCAAGTTCAGCCGTTTTAGCTTCATTCTCCTTCTCCAAAAACTCGAAGCGGCCAGTAGAATTTTTCAGTTCGAACGTCATCGTGGATATCTTCTCTGTCAGGACCCCGATCCTAAGTCACACAGGTCTAGCCTGTAACACATCATATCAATTTTCGGCCCGGGACCGTTTGCGCATTTTGGCACACATATATGATAATGTCGCTAGCATCCATATGAGAGAGAACCCGGGCCGACATGACTAGTTACAAACCAAAAGTGGCGCCAAATTACAGAGACAGGCATACATGACCTAGCAACGAACGTGTCGGTCATCAACGTATGAACCCAAGTTGTAGCAAGCTACAAGGACTTCAAGGAACCACGTGTGACATTTCCCCTAAGGGACAGACACAGGAACGAAGAAGGACACATGCCGGCCAGCCTAAGTGTTTCGGAGCAGTAGCAAGCTACCAAGGCTCAGTGGAAGCACTAGGAGACATTTCCCTGTAAGATAGGCTACCAAGGGTAAACAACTAGGTGTCGGATCCCACACATAGCAATACACATTACACGTACGCATAACATGCAAGTATGTGCTGTACAACATGGCATCACGACATAACTCAACAACTCATATAGATAAGGCCCAGAAGGGCCATCATAGCATTTATTACAAACAGAGGTCACATGACCCATCATACAGAGCATACAGGCAACGGAAGCATAACATGTCTGAGTACAGACAACTACAAATGAAAAAGGCTGAGAAGCCTGACTATCTACAAGACCCTCCCAAGGTACAAGATCGTAGCTGAGGTAACAAGCTAAACTTCGAAGTCCACGCGGAACCACTAGTGAGACTGAAGTGAAAGCACATTTGCTCCCTGGGTGGTTTTGGTAATTAATGACAACATACTTTGTGGTTGGACTAATGCTTTTATCAAGTATGTTTCAGGAAATTCAATCACATTGGCTTGGCAAAAGGACTGAAGAAGTGGACCCCTCAAAATGCTAAGACAAGCATTGGCAAAAGCTCAAGACTCCATTTTTTGTTTAGTGATCCAAGATCACATTGAGTCCATAGGAAAAGCCAATACTATTAAAAGGGGATGAGGTTATGTTGATGATCTGGTTGCTCAAGTGCTTAGTGATATATCTCCTTTAACTATCAGCAACTTTCACTACAAAATACACTCATAAGTAATCTCGGTCCCACCGATATTCCAAACTCAGTCACACCGAGATGAACCACCTCAGCCATAAGCCAAACCCTAGAAAAATCGGATATTCCGAGTTTGAAATCGGTTTCACCGAAACATGGGCTGCCAAGCTTCTGTAACCTTCTGTCATCAAATCGGTGTCACCGAGATGATGAAGTCGGTCCCACCGAAACTGGCAAGCTCCTGTCTTTGCTCAAATCGGACTAACCGAGATGGTATTTTCGGTCCCACCGAAAACCCCAACGTTCACATTATTTGAACTTTCGGTCTCACCGAGTTGTCCACTTCGGTCCCACCGAGATTGCTCAAATATGTGTGTAACGGTTGGATTTTGTGTGGAGGCTATATATACCCCTCCACCCCCTCTTCATTCGTGGAGAGAGCAATCAGAAAGAACTACCACTCCTACCTTACATTTATGAGAAGAGAACTACCTATCCTTGTGTTGAGATCAAGTTGCTCCACTCCCACCATATGAAACTTGATCTCTAACCTTCCCAAGTTGCTTTCCACTCAATCCTTTCTTCCACCACAGCCAAATCAGTGAGGAGAGTTGAGTGTTGGGGAGATTATCATTTGAAGCACAAGAGCAAGGAGTTCATCATCATCTACAACATCTATTACCTTTTGGAGGGTGGTGCCTCCTAGATTGGTTAGGTGTCGCTTGGGAGCCTCCGTCATCGAGATGTGGAGTTGAACCAAGAAGTTTGTAAGGGCAAGGAGATCACCTACTTCGTGAAGATCTACCCCAAGTAAGGCTAGCCCTCCGTGGGCGTAGGCCATGATGGAATAGACAAGGTTGCTTCTTCGTGGACCCTTCGTGGGTGGAGCCCTCCGTGGACTCGCGCAGCCGTTACCCTCCGTGGGTTGAAGTCTCCATCAACGTGGATGTACGATAGCACCACCTATCGGAACCACGAGAAAAATCATTGCGTCTCCAAATTGCGTTTGATCTTCTCCACTTCTCTTTACTACTTGTGCAATTTACTTTCCGCTGCCCATACTCTAGAATTGCATGTGTAGTGTGCTACTTGACTTGTGTGTTATGCAAAATCTGCCAAAATCTGTCCTTGATAAAAGACAGAATTTTTATCTTGTCGAGTAGTCTAATCACCCCCTCTAGACACTCTCACCTTCTTCGATCCCTCAATTGGTATCAGAGCTTTGGTCTCCATTGCTTTGATTTACACACCATTGGAGGAAGATGGACGTGTCTACGCTTGGGAGTGTTAGCCATAGAGTGCCTATTCTTAATGGAGGGTCCTATAACTCGTGGAGGGTTGAAATGCTTAGTATCTTTAATATGTACAATTTGTGCAAATATGTTGAGACCCCCTATGTGCCTCCATTTGATCCCTTGCACCCTACCATGGATGAAGAGCTTGATTTGCTTCGTAACCTTAGGACTGTAAATCTTATCATTAGAGGGTTACCCGATAACTTGCTTAAGCTCGTTACAAACTTTGAGTGCGCCTATGCTATGTGGAAGTTCTTGGAAGAACTTTATCCGGACTACTCTTTGAGAGGTCTTGATGAAATTCTACACAAGACTATTGAATTTGATAAGATGCGCCCCAATGATCCCAACTTTGATAAATGCTTCTTTGAGCTTCGTGATCTTATGAAAAAGAAGGGTGATCCCGGTCTTATCAATGTTTTAATTAGAAATGCTCTTGTATTGCATTCCGAAGATTATTGTCATATTGACAAAGCTAATGCAAGTACTTATCAAATTGACCTAGGTGTTGATGATGAACAATCTATGGGTCAATATGATGATGAGCATGAGCATGATGATGATTACTCCGATTCGGACACCGAGCTAGACAAGATCATGAAGAGTCTCAATCTTATAGCAAATCTGAGAGACTACATGTCCGGCGGAAAAGAGTGGATTCTTGATAGTGGATGCACCGACCACATGACCGGAGACAAAGACATGTTTCGAGAGCTTGCAAAGAACGATGGTCCACGCAAGTATGTGACTTTTGGAGACAACTCCAAGGGTAAGGTACTTGGCCTTGGTAAGGTGGCCATATCTCATGATAGCTCTATTCAAAATGTCATGCTTGTAGAATCTCTTGGATACAATTTACTTTCCGTGTCTAGATTAGCTGACTTTGGATTCAATGTGCTATTCACCAAAGTAGATTGCCAAGTCTTTCGTCGTGACAATCAAAACATGGCGTTTACCGGTATCCGTAGAGGTGATATATATATTGTTGATTTCACTAAGAAAGCCCAACCTAGAGCTTGCTTCATTGCTAAATCCTCTAAAGGTTGGTTATGGCATAGAAGGCTTGGACATGTTGGTATGCGTAATCTAGACAAGCTGATCAAAGGTGATCATATTCTTGGTGTTAAAGATGTTTTCTTTGACAAAGATAGACTTTGTAGTGCTTGTCAAGCAGGAAAACAAGTAGGTGGAAGTCATCCCGTGAAAAACATCATGACCACAAGGAGACCGCTTGAGCTTCTTCATATGGATCTCTTCGATCCCAATGCTTACAAAAGCCTTGGTGGTAACTCCTTTGGTCTAGTTATAGTTGATGATTATTCCAGATTTACGTGGGTATTTTTCCTTGATGACAAATCGCAGGTTCAGAGAATCTTCAAAACCTTTGCCAAAAAGGCCCAAAATCAATTTGAGGTGAAGATCAAGAAAGTTCGGAGTGACAATGGAACGGAGTTCAAGAACGCCAATGTAGACTCTTTTCTCGATGAGGAAGGAATTGTACATGAGTTCTCGGCTACGTACACTCCTCAACAAAATGGAGTTGTTGAGAGGAAGAACCGAACGCTCATAGAGATGGCGAGAACGATGCTTGATGAATACAAGACACCGAAGCATTTTTGGGGAGAAGCGGTCGAGACAGCTTGTCATGCTATCAACAGGCTTTATCTTCATAAGCTTCTCGGCAAGACATCATACGAGCTCCTCACCGGTAACAAACCCCAAGTGGGATACTTCCGTGTCTTTGGTTCAAAATGCTATATCCTTGATAAGCATCGTCGGTCTAAATTTGCTCCTAAATCTCATGAAGGCTTTCTCCTTGGTTATGGATCAAACTCCCACACCTACCGTGTCTACAATAATTTCACCCGAAAGGTTGAAGAGACGGTAGACGTGAAGTTTGATGAATCTAATGGCTCGCAAGTAGAGCAAATGCCTATTGATGTAGGAGACAAGGACCCATCGGAAGCTATCCAAGATTTATCTATTGGAAAGATCCGTCCCATGGAAGTGAAGGAGAGTACCTCATCTACATATGTGGAGCCCCCTACCTCACGGCGAGATGAACCTCAAGGCAACATGGAGGCCTCCACAAGTGGAACTCACCAAGATGAGGAAGTGCAACAAGAAGATCCACCACAACCTCCTTCTCCACCGCCTCAAGACAACACCAACAACAATGAAGAAGAAGAAGAGGAAGATGAAGATGATGAGGAAGCTCAGCCACAACCTCAACAAAAGCTATCCCGAGTCCGAGCAAGAGTCAAGAAGAATCATCCCGTGGAACAAATGATGAACGACATCAACTCCGGGAGAATTACTCGCTCTAAAACTCGCTTAGCTAGCTTTTGTGAGCACTACTCATTTATCTCTAGTGTTGAACCTATGAAGGTAGAAGAAGCACTTGAAGACCCGGATTGGGTGAACGCTATGCACGAAGAACTACACAACTTCGAGAGGAACAAGGTATGGACTTTGGTAGAGAAGCCCAAGGATGATCAAAACATCATTGGAACCAAATGGGTGTTTCAGAACAAGCAAGATGAAGATGGACAAGTCATCCGCAACAAAGCTCGTCTCGTAGCTCAAGGTTACACACAAGTCGAAGGTATGGACTATGGTGAGACCTATGCCCCCGTTGCTAGACTTGAGTCCATTCGCATTCTTCTTGCTTATGCCAATCACCATGATATTACTCTCTATCAAATGGGTATCAAAAGTGCTTTCCTAAATGGTGAAATTGAGGAGGAAGTATTTGTAAAACAACCTCCCGGATTTGTGAATCCCAAAAAGCCTAATCATGTTTACAAGTTGCACAAAGCTCTTTATGGTCTTAAACAAGCTCCTAGAGCTTGGTACAAATGCTTGACTAGTTTTCTTCTTGAAAAAGGCTTTGAGATTGGAAAGATAGACTCAACGCTGTTCACAAAAAGGGTTAATGGTGAACTATTTGTGTGCCAAATATATGTTGATGATATTATCTTTGGTTCAACTAACCTTCATTTTAGCAAGAAGTTTGGACAGCTCATGTCGGAGAAGTATGAGATGTCCATGATGAGTGAACTCAAATTCTTCCTTGGGTTGCAAATCAAGCAATCTAAGGAGGGTACCTTTGTCTCACAAACAAAGTACACCAAGGATCTCTTCAAGAAGTTCAACATGCAAGAAAGCAAAGGTATGAGTACCCCCATGCCTACAAGTGGACATAATGACTTGACAAAAGAAGGAGAACCCGTTGATCAAAGGGTTTACCGATCTATGATTGGTTCTCTACTATATCTTTGTGCTTCTCGTCCTGACATAATGTTGAGTGTATGCATGTGTGCGCGATATCAAGCAGCCCCTAAAGAATGTCATCTTAAAGCTGTTAAAAGGATAGTGAGATATTTGATACACACACCAAACTTTGGCATTTGGTATCCTAAGAGGGCCTCTTTCGACCTTGTTGGCTATTCCGACTCGGACTATGCTGGTGACAAGGTTGATAGAAAGTCAACTTCGGGTACGTGTCAATTCCTTGGTCGATCCCTTGTATCTTGGTCCTCCAAGAAACAAAATTCGGTATCATTATCCACTGCCGAAGCAGAATATATTGCTGCTGGTTCGTGTTGTACTCAATTACTATGGATGACACAAACGCTTGAGGATTATGGGATACATGTGAGACATGTTCCCTTGCTTTGTGACAATGAGAGTGCGATTAAAATTGGACACAATCCAGTGCAACACTCTCGAACAAAGCATATTGAAGTTCGTCACCATTTTATTCAAGATCATATTGCCAAGGGTGACATCAATCTTAAGCATGTTCGTACTGACAAACAACTTGCTGATATCTTTACAAAACCTCTCGATGAGAAGGTGTTTTGTCGCTTAAGGAGTGAGTTGAACATCATTGATGCTTCAAACTTGGAGTGAGAAATCCATTGATGCATGCAAGGCATGAGCCCACTTGACTAATCCTTGATATTTCTCTTATGATGGAAATCGTATGTCTTGGACACATTTGCCTCCTTGTATTGCATCTAACTCCTTGCAGGTACTTGGATGATCTACATTCCACAAGATTACCACACACTCAAATCATGAGTAATCTTGTCATTGACCAAGTATCTAGCCCTTTGGGATGTTGAGTTCAAGGAACAAAATTCTACATATCCTTTTTGACATCCTATACATCTAGTATTTCACTCTTGTCATCTTGGATATCCTTGAGTATTTCCTTGCTTGCTTAACCCATGTAGGAAGATGATCTACACAAGTGTAAATGGCGCTCCAACTTCACATTCAATGAGCACCTACATCAAGTTTACCTACATGAGCAAAGCAACAACAAGCCCAAGGTATGTTCTTCACATCTTTGAGGAGCTTTGCTCAAAGTCATGAGTACAAGCAGCTTCATAAGATGTGATCACATCAAATGCTTAATCGAAAAATGGCAACCCCATTTTTGAGCTTCAATGATGAGTATGACCTATGATCAAATGTCCTCATTTGACTCCTAAGTCAATATACTCAAACATAGGTGACCTTGTCGCCGACCTTTGTCTAGATGAAGTACATATGTTTTGATTCTTTCTATTTTCTCTTATGTTCTCTCATTGAGTTTTCATTTCAAAAAAAAAACTTCATCTAGGAATCTTTTTCATTTCCATTCTTCTGTCTTTGTGAATATCCTTCTGGCTCTGATCAATTCCTCGAAAATCTTTCACAAATTCATTGCAAATCCTTTGAAACATTCCTCGCAAAGTGAGCTGAAATATTTCTGTATTTCCATGGAATTAAACTCGGCGTCACCGATTTCAATCTTTCGGTCTAACCGAAAAGGATCTACCCTAACTCAATTCGGTGTCACCGATTTATTTCTTCCAGGATATCATCTTCTGCAGCTCCACTCAATGATTCTCTCTGCATGTTCCTATTTGCCCTATTGTGATTCTTAAGGATCCCACTTCTTTCTTTCCATCTTCCCTGACCTTCCCAGTTTGCTGTCCTTTTCGGCACTTGATGTCAAAGGGGGAGAAGACTTAGGGGGAGAAGAGAAGATTTAGGGGGAGCAGAAGAGCAATCTTATCTTAAGGGGGAGAGAATCACATCAAAGCTTTGCCGTGTTTTACAGTGGACATTACTATTGGCATCATTCTTCTGATTTTGCTCTTTCCATCAAACTCAAAGGGAGAGGAATCTTCACAATTGATACCTTATGGAAAGCAAAATCTCTCAGAGTTCATTGAAAATCTTTTAGTTTCGGAGACATGTTTGCTGATTCAAGCATGTGCTCAATATGAGACACTCTTTATACATGTCATCCCTGGCTTGGTACTCTTGATGTTCTTGCAGTTGGTTGAAGAAATACTCTTGTGTTATCTAACCTTGTTTTCCCAAATTTATCTCTTCAGGCACAATGCCAAGGAACCTCAAGGTAAGTATATGCACTTTGCAGAATGTGCATGATGGTAACTTGCTTGTGAATACTTGTTTGCAAGAAATCACCATACACATATGAACTATCACTCACTTCTTTTCATCTGCCCTGATGCATATAGCCAAGCTGCATGTAGCACATCTTGCTTATCTCTCTTGTGTGCTTGTGGTAGTCCAAAACCATAATTTATGAAAATTTTGCACACTTGTAGGGGGAGCCTGTGTACTACATGCTTGTCAAAGCTTTCGTGATAATTCTGTCTTTCTTTCAAATAAGCTTTGATGTCTTCTTTAGTGTGATTTTAGTGTGTTGCCATCAATTACCAAAAAGGGGGACATTGAAAGTACATTTGCTCCCTGGGTGGTTTTGGTAATTAATGACAACATACTTTGTGGTTGGACTAATGCTTTTATCAAGTATGTTTCAGGAAATTCAATCACATTGGCTTGGCAAAAGGACTGAAGAAGTGGACCCCTCAAAATGCTAAGACAAGCATTGGCAAAAGCTCAAGACTCCATTTTTTGTATAGTGATCCAAGATCACATTGAGTCCATAGGAAAAGCCAATACTATTAAAAGGGGATGAGGTTATGTTGATGATCTGGTTGCTCAAGTGCTTAGTGATATATCTCCTTTAACTATCAGCAACTTTCACTACAAAATACACTCATAAGTAATCTCGGTCCCACCGATATTCCAAACTCAGTCACACCGAGATGAACCACCTCAGCCATAAGCCAAACCCTAGAAAAATCGGATATTCCGAGTTTGAAATCGGTTTCACCGAAACATGGGCTGCCAAGCTTCTGTAACCTTCTGTCATCAAATCGGTGTCACCGAGATGATGAAGTCGGTCCCACCGAAACTGGCATGCTCCTGTCTTTGCTCAAATCGGACTAACCGAGATGGTATTTTCGGTCCCACCGAAAACCCCAACGTTCACATTATTTGAACTTTCGGTCTCACCGAGTTGTCCACTTCGGTCCCACCGAGATTGCTCAAATATGTGTGTAACGGTTGGATTTTGTGTGGAGGCTATATATACCCCTCCACCCCCTCTTCATTCGTAGAGAGAGCCATCAGAAAGAACTACCACTCCTACCTTACATTTCTGAGAAGAGAACTACCTACCCTTGTGTTGAGATCAAGTTGCTCCACTCCTACCATATGAAACTTGATCTCTAGCCTTCCCAAGTTGCTTTCCACTCAATCCTTTCTTCCACCACAGCCAAATCAGTGAGGAGAGTTGAGTGTTGGGGAGATTATCATTTGAAGCACAAGAGCAAGGAGTTCATCATCATCTACAACATCTATTACCTTTTGGAGGGTGGTGCCTCCTAGATTGGTTAGGTGTCGCTTGGGAGCCTCCGTCATCGAGATGTGGAGTTGAACCAAGAAGTTTGTAAGGGCAAGGAGATCGCCTACTTCGTGAAGATCTACCCCGAGTAAGGTTAGCCCTCCGTGGGCGTAGGCCATGATGGAATAGACAAGGTTGCTTCTTCGTGGACCCTTCGTGGGTGGAGCCCTCCGTGGACTCGCGCAGCCGTTACCCTCCGTGGGTTGAAGTCTCCATCAACGTGGATGTACGATAGCACCACCTATCGGAACCACGGGAAAAATCATTGCGTCTCCAAATTGCGTTTGATCTTCTCCACTTCTCTTTACTACTTGTGCAATTTACTTTCCGCTGCCCATACTCTAGAATTGCATGTGTAGTGTGCTACTTGACTTGTGTGTTATGCAAAATCTGCCAAAATCTGTCCTTGATAAAAGACAGAATTTTTATCTTGTCGAGTAGTCTAATCACCCCCCCTCTAGACACTCTCACCTTCTTCGATCCCTCATGAAGTCTCTCTGCAAAACGTAATTTAAGCAAACGTGAGTACAAAGGTACTCAGCAAGACTTACGTTAGAACTAATTGCATATGCATCAGTATCACAAAGGGGATGGTGGAGTTTGACTGCAGCAAGACAGCTTTGACTCTGTGGCTATCCTAAACTACGACTGCAATTAACTCTTTTGAGGTGGCACACACGAGTCCACATATTCACCAATCAATACACCACTATGGATCCGCTCTCGTCTCCCTACGAGAAGGCCATCCATAGGACTCACACTTATCTTGCGTGTTTTAGAGTATCCACTTCCACTTGTCTATGAACTGTACAGGTAACCCAGAAGTCCATTTCCGTGGACACGGCTATTCAAATAGATCATATATAAAACCCTGCAGTGGTGTACTTCTTCACACATGTTTCCACCACTTAGGGTCTGCACACGACATGTGCTCGGCAGACTTCAAGCGAAAGCTCACGTGGGTGTAGACCACGACCTAACCAACCACTCAAGTCTCTCGTCCAGGTTTGTCGCCTATTTGGGTTCCATCCATGGGGAGATCCGGCCGGGGTGTCGCTCACGGCCCCAAACGATGTGTACAGGGTTCCCGAGTCACCAAACGGGCAACCGGTACACCGTGCCACGTACCCGCCGCATCACAGCCCACCCCGAGGGTCAGCGCTGTGCACGACCTCCAGTAAACTACAAACACCAAAAACTAGTTGCAATTCCTGGACAGAGAACTAGGGCAGTCAATAAGTCGAGTGGGGTCATATTTCAGGGCCCAACGTGTGGTAGTTGTTGTTCATGGATCAACCAACACAGAACTCAGTTCCTGAGGACGGTTTCAATGAGACAACCCACCATGTACTCCTACATGGCCTCTCATCGCTACCTTTACCAAATTGTGTTCACACACTTAGCTCACACACAGTAGGACATGTTCATCACCCTTCCAATTTATCCCCGATGAATCAGACCTGACACAATTCTAAGCAATAGCAGGCATGACCTGAAAGCATGAATGAGTAGGCACAACATGGCTCAAACAACTCCTACTCATGCTAGTGGGTTTCAACTATTTACTATGGCAATGACAGGCCATGAAGTGGAAAGTGGTTCAACTACCGCAGCAGGTAACAGTTGAAGCGTTGTTGTCCTAATGCAGTAAAAGAGAGCAAGAGCGAGAGAGTGGGATTGT
>LR738714.1:152061580-152087166 GCA_902687465.1 Secale cereale | reverse complement strand
TGGGCGTAGGCCATGATGGAATAGACAAGGTTGCTTCTTCGTGGACCCTTCGTGGGTGGAGCCCTCCGTGGACTCGCGCAGCCGTTACCCTCCGTGGGTTGAAGTCTCCATCAACGTGGATGTACGATAGCACCACCTATCGGAACCACGGGAAAAATCATTGCGTCTCCAAATTGCGTTTGATCTTCTCCACTTCTCTTTACTACTTGTGCAATTTACTTTCCGCTGCCCATACTCTAGAATTGCATGTGTAGTGTGCTACTTGACTTGTGTGTTATGCAAAATCTGCCAAAATCTGTCCTTGATAAAAGACAGAATTTTTATCTTGTCGAGTAGTCTAATCACCCCCCCTCTAGACACTCTCACCTTCTTCGATCCCTCATGAAGTCTCTCTGCAAAACGTAATTTAAGCAAACGTGAGTACAAAGGTACTCAGCAAGACTTACGTTAGAACTAATTGCATATGCATCAGTATCACAAAGGGGATGGTGGAGTTTGACTGCAGCAAGACAGCTTTGACTCTGTGGCTATCCTAAACTACGACTGCAATTAACTCTTTTGAGGTGGCACACACGAGTCCACATATTCACCAATCAATACACCACTATGGATCCGCTCTCGTCTCCCTACGAGAAGGCCATCCATAGGACTCACACTTATCTTGCGTGTTTTAGAGTATCCACTTCCACTTGTCTATGAACTGTACAGGTAACCCAGAAGTCCATTTCCGCGGACACGGCTATTCAAATAGATCATATATAAAACCCTGCAGTGGTGTACTTCTTCACACATGTTTCCACCACTTAGGGTCTGCACACGACATGTGCTCGGCAGACTTCAAGCGAAAGCTGACGTGGGTGTAGACCACGACCTAACCAACCACTCAAGTCTCTCGTCCAGGTTTGTCGCCTATTTGGGTTCCATCCGTGGGGAGATCCGGCCGGGGTGTCGCTCACGGCCCCAAACGATGTGTACAGGGTTCCCGAGTCACCAAACGGGCAACCGGTACACCGTGCCACGTACCCGCCGCATCACAGCCCACCCCGAGGGTCAGCGCTGTGCACGACCTCCAGTAAACTACAAACACCAAAAACTAGTTGCAATTCCTGGACAGAGAACTAGGGCAGTCAATAAGTCGAGTGGGGTCATATTTCAGGGCCCAACGTGTGGTAGTTGTTGTTCATGGATCAACCAACACAGAACTCAGTTCCTGAGGACGGTTTCAATGAGACAACCCACCATGTACTCCTACATGGCCTCTCATCGCTACCTTTACCAAATTGTGTTCACACACTTAGCTCACACACAGTAGGACATGTTCATCACCCTTCCAATTTATCCCCGATGAATCAGACCTGACACAATTCTAAGCAATAGCAGGCATGACCTGAAAGCATGAATGAGTAGGCACAACATGGCTCAAACAACTCCTACTCATGCTAGTGGGTTTCAACTATTTACTATGGCAATGACAGGCCATGAAGTGGAAAGTGGTTCAACTACCGCAGCAGGTAACAGTTGAAGCGTTGTTGTCCTAATGCAGTAAAAGAGAGCAAGAGCGAGAGAGTGGGATTGTATCGGAATGCTCAATGGGGTTTTGCTTGCCTGGCACTTCTGAAGATGGTACTGTGTCTTCATTAGTGTCATCGGTCACATCGTCAGAACACGTCTACTGAGAGGGGACAAACACCGGCAACAGAGAAAGAACACAATCAATGCAATGCGACATTATGATGCATGATCATGACATGGCAATATGCTGTTGATTGAGCTAATGCAACTAGCAACCATATTAAATGAAGTTGGTTTGAACCAAAGGTTCAAATTCAAACTCCATATGTGATTATTTAAATGTCATTTAATTGATTTGACCTGATCAGCAGGTTCAACTTGTTGAAACATCCATGAGAATGCCATAAACAGATTCCTTGAATTTTTCTGATCATTTTTCATATATAAATTATTTTCATTGGAGTTATAGATTATTCTTTGTGATTTTTAGAAGTTTTAGCTATTTTCTAAAATAAATAAATCATTTCTGATTTATTTTAAATTACAGAAAATAGTTACCGCGTCAGCACTAGGTCATGCTGACATCAGCAAGTCAACAGGCGGGTCCAGGTCAAACCTGGCCAGTGGGTCCCACTAGTCAGTCTCTCAGCACTAACTAAAAGTTTAAAACTAAACTAAACAGACACGGGGCCCACATGTCAGTGTCTAATTAAGTTAATGACAACAATAAAAACTTAATTAAAACCCTAAACTAAAACTAGTCAAAGGCTGGACCCACATGTCATTGACTCAGGGTGGTCAAACCCTGGTCAAGTTGGGTAAAACCTGCCGACGACTCGATGCCGGCGAGGGCAGACACGGCGGAGAGGCTCGGGATTCCTCCTCCGGCAACCAATTGGCCGGCGGAGGGCATCTACGTGCTGCTGACGAACTCGCGCATCGAGTGGAGTAGGTGGTGTGTGCTGGGGTGGCCAGAATCGTCGGCGGCGACCTCAACGGCGGCGGCCGGAATTCGGGCAGAGAGGGGAAGGAGCTACGGGGCATGGGGGAGTGAGCTAAGGGGCTCTACGGCCTCCTGGGAGCGTGCTGAGCATGACGAAAGGCTCGGACGTGAGCTTTGCTAGCTCTGTCCACGGCAGCATCATGACCGGCGGCGAGGAGCTCCGGTCACGGCGAGAACGGCGCTACGACAAGGGGTCAAGCAACAGGAGGGAGGGGAAAGACGGCGAGGCTCACTGGGAGGTCGGAGCGCAGCTCAGTGGGCTCGGGGACGACCTGGAAGCGGCGAATTCGTCGATGGCGTCCGACGGCCGTGCGGAGAAGACGAGCTCGAGGACGAGGCCTCAGGGCGTCCGGGGTCCTGCCATTTGGCGTAGAGGTGCGCGGCAGCGAGGCGGAGCTCGGGGGCTCGTCGGAGAGGCGAGGGGGAGTCTGTGGCCGCGGTGGCTTTGGACGGTGGCGACGGCGCGTTCGGGTGCGTGTGAGGGAGAGAGCCAGGATAAGGGAGAGAGATCGAGGGAGAGTGAGAGAGGTCCAGGGGGTGGCGTGGCGCTGCGAGAGACGTCCAGGGGGAGGAGGAGGCAGCCAGGCAGGGTGGAGGTGGCCGCACGGCGATACGCGCGCGTCGGGCACGCTCCCGTCCTCCTGGCAAGGAGGAAGACGACAGGAGGAGGCCAGGTGGGCTGGGCCGAAACTGCTGGGCCACCAGGTAAGCTTCTCTCTCTCTCTTTTCTTTCTGTTTTCTATTTTCTATTTCTTTTGTTACTTTGTGGCTTTTCTAAAAATGCTTAGGCACTTTAAAAAATCACCAAACTTCTCATGCTCATTGTTTAGCTCATGCCCATTGTTTAGCATATAACCAACATGGAACATTTCAGTTTAGGATTATTTGGACATTTAGAATAATTAGTAGCATTTAAATGCCCAAATGCAAATACTTTAAGATTTAATTCAAAAATCCAGAATGGTCCTAGAAACATGTGCAACATTTTTGGCAGAGGTTTTTAGTCAATCCAAAAATGATGAACTTTTCCAAAGGGCATTTTGGGTTCATAGAAAAAGATTTTAATTTGACCCTAGTTGAATTCATTTGGTGCTAGGGTTTGAACATCCCCATTTCTAGTTTCTGAGAAATTTAAACATGATGCAACAGGCAAGTGCTATCCTAGGGGAAGGTAAAGCTAGGGATGTGACAACTCACCACCACTAAACAAGAATCTCGTCCCGAGATTCAAGATGTGAGGTAAGAAATCAGAGGGGACACTAACTAACACAATCTTCATGATCCAAGTGTCCTTCATATGAATTTCGATTGCTTGCATCATGTTGATCTTGACAACCTTGCTTTCCAGGTCTTTGTCCAACACGATGACAACGAAAGAACTCTACAAAATTGATCTCTAGAAAGATCGAGCAACTCAATATCAACTCATGGAGTGAGACGTTGAACCATCTCTTGAGCTGAGACACGGAACACACATCCGGATGGATGGAGTGAAACAAATGATGAAGGTTCACTTGACAGGCAATAATTCCACACTTAATGAAGATGGTGATCAATACCACCAGACGGGGCACCTTAGAAAAAGTGACTCGTAGAATTATCCCCTTAAGTGGCAAAAAGAATAACTTTTGATATAGAGATCATTGAAATTCCCTATACCAGCCTAAGGCAAACACAATCGGTCGTTTGACGGAATTCGAAAGAATAACATACTCGGGCCAGAATGGATGATGTGGACTACCTTGTTGAAGAAAACGCAAGGGATGATTTTTCTTATCATCGGAAATGGATGGGACCCATGGCAAGTCCACTAGTGAAGATAATCCTGAACAGCAGTGGCTGAGAAGGGCAACCCATGAAAAAAATGGCACAATGCTGGTGCAAGCTGGGAACAAAATGCAAATGCTGGGAATGATTCTGGTAACTGGGAAGAAACCCAACAGTAGAGAGTGAATCTACTCTTTGAGAGATTATAGCATAACCGAAGAGACTAGGAGCAATCCCAGTTAGTGTCAATGATAGCACCTAGTGCTTGTGCGTGCTCTCAAGAACTTGAGCATTCCCATATTCATCAAGGTTTTACAAATATCCTTGCCAAGGATCCTGGCAACACAACATACTACCATAATGAATAGCGATGGACGATGCAGATGTAGAGGAAGATAACACTTTCTCAGATTTCACCTTAGCGGAGTCAAGGGGCAAGATCCGGATGATCGACCGAGAGACATTTAGCACTCCGCTTCTAATGTTCTCCTTGATGTGCTAGCGCAACCCATTTATTAAAATGGTTTGGTACCTAGAACGTCAAGTAAAAGGTCGGACTTCAGGAGCACAAAAATCCATATGGAAAAACTAGGAAATAAATCCTACGAAATCCTTATGAGGAGGTGGCCAACTTCTTCAATCAAGATACTACAACAATAGGTCTTCCGGCTGGGTGCGTTGGCCACGACACCCACCTTACCGATTATCGAGAGACCAATGTTATAGTTTCTTGAAAAATGCTCCAACCATCATATCTGCCTGAAATTCAGTTCTGGTTGGTGTCAGGATATTCCAGACTCACCGATTCTAGAAATAAAAATGAAAGTTTGCAACCCAAATCGATGAGATGACGTTGCGAAATTCTCGGGATTGAACTACGGTAGCAAGCTCGAAAACATGAGCTAGTTCTGCTACAAACCTGTGAACACGTTGTCTAAGACAAGCATGACCACGTAGTAGTCTTATGATAAAACACCACTAAGTTCTGGTTGGGAACCATCGTCTAGGATATCGAAGTCCTTACATAAGTCATATGATTAGCTCTTATGATGGAACTTCTTCTCCTTGAACAAATCAATCAGTGGCTTGGTGTGCTAGGAATACATATGGAATGGGGATGATCAGTCTATCAAACCATTGAATACTTCGCACATGCGTGAATGATTTGGGATGATTCCAGAGGAAGTAAAACAAGCGTTCTCAAATTCACGGCGGCAACTTACATCAAGTACTCGTGAATTAGGGGAAGCCACTTCTTACATCAAGACATCTACTTCATGAGCTAACACAAAGATGATGCTTACAAAAGTTTCCAATGTTGGCTTTAATGTTCAACATGAATCATGGATAGATAAGGATGTTTGTTGATGGGCTCAACAATAATTCATCCAGGTTTCCATATAGATGGAATTCCATGACAATGTGAACAAAGTGGTAGCATTGGTCAGACCAAGAGATATAATGAAGTATGCTCGGGGGACACCCACGAGTAAGTCAACATTCAGAACATCGTTGGTTCTAATTTGATTTGAGGATAGCCCACACTCAATCCAAAGTTTTGGCAAGACAATATGTCCAACAATTGATCACGAGGATCGATCGATCAAGATATCATCCTTCTTCAACACTATCACAAAAGATATCCCTTGGAAGGAACTAAGTCAGGCAAGCTTTTATCTTCCAACTCTCAAAGTTGTTGTTTAGTTTCACCAACTAGTTCAGGGTATCCAACACAGATTCTTGGAGAAGGGGTGGTTAATATGAAACCAACTTGATCACGAACTCCACATAGCGGTCAGGGAACAACCTGGTAATACTTCCTAGAAGATATTCGGAAAATCACGAACCACCGATATGTTAAGAAGCTCGAGAACAATCTTGCTTTTCAGGGCAAGACGATATGATCAAAAGGGTGAGAGATTGACACAATCCTAACTCATTGATCGAAGAGTGCACCACAAAAATGGACTAGGTAGCACGATCAATCATTAGAATGATGATTCGGTAACCATCATGCTAGGAATGAGATTATCGTCCATTAACTACCAAGCAACGGAGTTGCTAGGAGTATTGATTTCACATATCACAATTCACTTGTCGGTATTCCGGTTACAATAACACGGAGACCAAGAATGACGATGATGGCGAGGAGTATTACTGTATCAAAAGTTCATAGGAGGTGGTGCAATTCCCATGACATTCTTGACATAAAGGAGGGTAACACTCCAAGGGAGAGCAGAGCAAAAACTGGATTGGCATTTTGATCTGCGGAATACAACTGCTTTGACCCAACCCTAGATATGGATGAGGTGCTGGAGTTTGTTTCTCCTAGTCATTCTGAAATAGAATGGATTGACAGACCATAAGAATAATAGGCATCGATGGCACATATGCACAACTACTCTTGGCTGTCAACTGATAGACGTAGGCCGGAATACAACCAAAGGGAGACAACTCAAAGAAACATATAACTTTCTAAGTTGTGGATGCATAGATTAATGTGTCGAACTAGTCCAACATATTTCTTCCGGATAACCCATGCAGAAAGGTAGGACTGGCAGAGTCACAATATGGATGGAGTACTACTCAAGAGCACTCTTGTCGTGATCTTTTGGTTCAGAAGAACTTCTGCCATGATGGTTCATGGTATTGGAAGAACGATAACCATGGACCTCAAGGACTATCACAAGGTTACCAATATCCTAAAGGGACGAGCAAATACTACCAACATGAAGTAGGTAGAATGAATCTTGGGTTCAGGAACCCAGGTGTAGAATGCGTACTAACTAAATGGCATCACAGGATGCTTTCGAGGATAATGGCCAGAATCATCACACTGGGAATATAAAGCATTGTTAGATTACTAGTGATCTTCTAAGACACCTAGGGTCATAGTAATAGCTCCAACCTATATGTCGAGGCAACGGAGTACCTCAACACACCGACTAGTGTGGTTAAGCTGTCCTAAAAGGACATTAAGAACAGGTAGGAATGATTTGCAAATGCATCAGATTGGCTAGAGACCTGGGATGACCCGGACAGCATAACGGTTGTAAATGCTCAAAAGTTTTTAGAGATCCTGCAAAAATGGTGGCATAACCACTCAACATCACAACAACAAGATTCCGAGACCAACTATCAACACACGGAGTTAGAAGAAACTAAACTGAGGGTTGAATCCACAATTAACGTGATCCTGATAGACAGAAGAGGAAGCCTAGTTCCTTAATCCTCGTAGAAAAGAAGAGGACGACTCAGATCAGAAGGTCATAAGGTAAAGGAGTAAAAGAACCTTACGTTCCCTTCCACAATCAATTCCCTTATATAACTAAAGAATTTCTAGACACGACTTCGACCAGTTTGGCTTGCTAATCCTACAGGCTGTCAGGCTTTGATACCAAAGCTGTCAGGACCCCGATCCTAAGTCACACAGGTCTAGCCTGTAACACATCATATCACTTTGCGACCTCACGCACGGTATCCTCACGGGTGCCACCTTACCTGGCCCGGGACCGTTTGTGCATTTTGGCACACGTATATGATAATGTCTCTAGCATCCATATGACAGAGAACCCGGGCCGACATGACTAGTTACAAACCAAAAGTGGCGCTAAATTACAGAGACAGACATACATGACCCAGCAACGAACGTGTCGGTCATCAACGTATGAACCCAAGTCGTAGCAAGCTACAAGGACTTCAAGGAACCACGCGTGACATTTCCCCTAAGGGGCAGACACAAGAACGAAGAAGGACACATGCCGGCCAGCCTAAGTGTTCCGGAGCAGTAGCAAGCTACCAAGGCTCAGTGGAAGCACTAGGAGACATTTCCCTGTAAGATAGGCTACCAAGGGTAAACAACTAGGTGTCGGATCCCACACATAGCAATACACATTACACGTACGCATAACATGCAAGTATGTGCTGTACAACATGGCATCACAACATAACTCAACATCTCATATAGATAAGGCCCAGAAGAGCCATCATAGCATTTATTACAAACAGAGGTCACATGACCCATTGTACAGAGCATACAGGCAACGGAAGCATAACATGTCTGAGTATAGACAACTACAAATGAAAAAGGCTGAGAAACCTGACTATCTACAAGACCCTCCCAAGGAACAAGATCGTAGGTGAGGTAACAAGCTAAACTTCGAAGTCCACGCGGAACCACTAGTGAGACTGAAGTCTCTGTGCAAAACATAATTTAAGCAAACGTGAGTACAAAGGTACTCAGCAAGACTTACATCGGAATTAACTACATATGCATCAGTATCACAAAGGGGATGGTGGAGTTTGACTGCAGCAAGCTAGCTTTGACTCGGTGGCTATCCTAAACTACGACTGCAAGTAACTCTTTTGAGGTGGCGCACACGAGTCCACATATTCACCAATCAATACACCACTAGGGATCCGCTCCCGTCTCCCTACGAGAAGGCCATCCATAGCACTCACCCTTATCTTGCGTGTTTTAGAGTATCCACTTCCACTTGTCTATGAACTGTACAGGTAACCCAGAAGTCCATTTATGCGGACACGGCTATTCGAATAGATCATATATAAAACCCTGCAGGGGTGTACTTCTTCACACATGTCTCCACCACTTAGCGTCTGCACACGACATGTGCTCGGCAGACTTCAAGCGAAAGCCGACGTGGGTGTAGACCACGACCTAACCAACCAGTCAAGTCTCTCGTCCAGGTTTATCGCCTATTTGGGTTCAATCCGTGGGAGATCTGGCCGGGGTGTCGCTCACGGCCCCAAACGATGTGTACAGGGTTCCCGAGTCACCAAACGGGCGACCGGTACATCGTGCCATGTACTTGCCGCGTCACAGCCAACCCCGAGGGTCAGCGCTGCGCATGAACTCCAGTAAACTACAAACACCAGAAACTAGTTGCAACTCCTGGACAGAGAACTAGGGCAGTCAATAAGTCGAGCGGGGTCATATTTTAGGGCCCAACGTGTGGTAGTAGCTGCTCATGGATCAACCAACACAGAACTCAGTTCCTGAGGGCGGTTTCAATGAGACAACCCACCATGTACTCCTACATGGCCTCTCATCGCTACCTTTACCAAATCGTGTTCACACACTTAGCTCACACAGAGTAGGACATGTTCATCACCCTTCCAATTCATCCCCGATGAATTAGACCTGACACAACACTAAGCAATAGCAGGCATAAACAGAAAGCATGAATGAGTAGGCACAACATAGCTCAAACAACTCCTACTCATGCTAGTGGGTTTCAACTATTTACTGTGGCAATGACAGGTCATGCAGTGGAAAGGGGTTCAACTACCGTAGCAGGTAACAGTTGAAGCGTTGTTGTCCAAATGCAATAAAAGAGATCAAGAGCGAGAGAGTGGGATTGTATCGGAATGCTCAATGGGGTTTTGCTTGCCTGACACTTCTGAAGATGGTACTGTGTCTTCGTTAGTGTCATCGGACACATCGTCGGAACACGTCTACTGAGAGGGGACAAACTCCGGTAACATAGAAAGAACACAATCAATGCAATGCGACATTATGATGCATGATCATTACATGGCAATATGCTGTTGATTGAGCTAATGCAACTAGCAACAATATTAAATGAAGTTGGTTTGAACCAAAGGTTCAAATTCAAATTCCATATGTGATTATTCAAATTCCATATGCATGTTACGTATATCTTCGGTAATGACAAAAGGGGCCGGGGCACTATCAAAGTATCCCGGATTCACTTACGGTTTGGTCGAGGGCTTGTCCCCCTGGAGGAGCTGTTCAACGGCGTCACTTGCCAAACCCAAGCCGCTCGACGGTGGCATCTTGCCTCTCTTAGTCCGCCTTTCCCAACCATCGGAGGTGGCTCTTTTCCTCCTTCTCGGAGGAGGGATACTGGGTCCTCTTTCGCCTCTATCTTCAGTCGAGGAAAGGTTGATTTCTCCGGACTCGGTATTCGACTTACCTCCGGAACAAAGGTCATCTCCGGTCTTCTAACTGTCCTCTTTACCCTCCCCTGTCGGCGCCTGGTATGGTGCCGAGGCCAGCATCCTTATTAACATGAGACTGGCTGAGTCTTCGGGAAGGGGAGCCAGACACCTAATCCGTTCCACTTTCTTTATCCAGCCCTGAAAAAGGATGATTCGGTTAGTGACTTATCACTGGGTGTCTGATTATGAGGTGTTCGGCGAGCGGATACTTACCGGGGTGTCCGGATGGTTATAGTCTAGGCCAACATCTTCAGTGGTGTTCAGCCATTGCTTTCGTCTCCCGAAAAATAATCCCCACATTCCTTCGTGCGTAGTGACAAAGAAGTGCAGAAGAGTCTGCGGCCCTTCTGGATTGAACTCCCACATGCGGAGAGGCCATCGCTGGCACAGCAGGATCCCGCGGACTAGCATTACTTGAACAACGTTGATGATATTGATGTCCCTCTCAATGAGGTTTTCGATGCGGCTTTGCAAAACCCGCACCTCGTCCGTTGATCCCCAGTTCAACCCCTTATTAACCCATGATGCAAGCTGAATTGGGGGGCTGGATCGAAATGCAGGCACAACAGCCCACTTGGAGCCGCAGGGCTCAGTGATGTAGAACCACCCCTGCTGCCATAAATCAGAAGACTTGGCAAAGGATCCTTTCAGTCAAACGGCACCGGCGATCTCTCTCACTATGGCACCACCGCACTCTGCATGTTCCCCCTCTATCACTTGCAGCCTCACTCGGAAGGTCTTGAGCCACAAGACGAAGTGCGGAGAAGTTCGGAGGAAGGCTTCGCACGTGACAATAAATGTCGAGATAAGAAGAATAGAGTCTGGGGCCAGATCGTGAATATCTAGCCCATAATAGAACATGAGCCCTCGGACGAAGGGATTAAGTGCAAAACCTAACCCACGGAGGAAGTGGGACACGAACACGACCCTCTTCCCGGATCTGGGGGTGGGAATAACCTACCCCTCGGCCGGAAGCCGATGAAGGATTCTTGAGGTCAGGTACCTCGCCGCCCGAAGCATTGCAAAATCTCCTTCCGTGACAGATGAAGCCACCCACCGGCCTTGACGGCTGGATCCGGACATGATTGGAGATTGTGGCGATTGAAACCAGGGTGTTGGAACTTGGGGTAGCAGGGGTTGAGAAAGAAGCAAGCGTGAAATAAAAAGACGGGTCTATACCTCTATATAAAAGGCCGCGAATAACGAACGTCTCCTCCTAGGCTTTAATACTTGCCTTTTCCCAAGGAGTTGTACCCAAGCGACGGTTGGGTTACCCGCGCCCGGGTTGATAAAAATCCCTAAAAAAAGGGGAGACACGATCTCCTCTTGGATAAGACATACAAATAAAACCACGCCTTGAGACGTGGGTTGGCAGGCCAGCTAACGGCCCAAAAATAATGGTCGAGCAGGCGTGATGTCCTATTATCAAAAAGTTGTCAGCGGATCGGACTCGTGAAATATTATATCTTCTGCAGTTGTGTACACAGGCCCGTATACAATCATCACGTCCGAAGACTATCTTGGAGTTCGGGAAGAAGGGAACCCGCCTTACAATGCCGAAGACAAATTGCGCGCCGGACTCCTCGTCATTGAAGCCACGTTCAGGGGCTACTGAGGGAGTCCTAGACTAAGTGGTCCTCGGGCGGCCGGCCTGGCATATATGGGTCGGACTGATGGGGTGTGAAGACATGGAGGCCCAAGACCGTACCCGTGTCCAGATGGGACTCTCCTTGGCGTGGAAGGCAAGCTTGGCGACCAAACTATGAAAGATTCCTTCTTATGTAACCGACTCTCTGTAACCCTACATCCCCCCGGTGTCTATATAAACCGAAGGGAGTAGTCCGGAGAGGATACACACATTACCATAGTCATACAGGCTAGGCTTCTAGGGTTTAGCCATTATGATCTCCTGGTAGATCAACTCTTGTAATACTCATATTCATCAAGATCAATCAAGCAGGAAGTAGGGTATTACCTCCATATAGGGGGCCCGAACCAGGGTAAACATCGTGTCCCCTGTCTCCTGTAATCATCAACCTTAGACGCACAGTTCGGGACCCCTACCCGAGATCCGCCGGTTTTGACATCGACACATAGCAGTATGCATTTTCGAGCTTTTTGGTAACTTATTGCCAAAGGGGAGAAAGTGTATAGATCATTAGGCTTCGAGAGAAAGAGTGTCTTGTCTCTTATTTGGTTGTGTATGATCATTCACTTGTCACTTTCGTGATGAGTGCTTATTGCTTAAATCTTATCATTTTGAGCGCTCCACCAAGATGTATGTGACATGGAAGAGAAACCCATGATCCTAATCGATTGTGCATTTGCATTCAAAAGCAAATCTTGAATAATGCACAAATTTAGGGGAAGCTCTTTCTTATCACATACTTCTCAAAGCGACGATATAATTCATTCTTATTATCTTTTGATTGTGCATTTGCATTCAAAACCAAACTTAATTAATGCACAAATTTAGGCGGAGCTCTTGCTTATCACATACTTCTCAAAGCGACGATATAATTCATTCTTATTATGGTTTGTCGAAGTTTTGATCTATATGTTGTCATCAATTACTAAAAAGGGGGAGATTGAAAGTGCAACTATTCCCCGGGTGGTTTTGGTAATTAATAACAACATATAGCTCATTGAACTAATATCCTTTCAATATAAATATTTTAGGAAGTTCAATGATTGGCATGGCATGGATTAGTTATGTGGACCCCTCAAAAGGATAAGGACAAAGATTGGCAAAAACTCAAGACTCTACATTTTTATTTTAGTGATAGACGATCACATTGAGTCCATAGGAAAAGCCAACACTATTAAAAGGAGATGAGGTATTGCTTAATGGTCTACTTGCTAAAAATGCTCAATGCTAAGCTCCAAATCCCTCAACCACTTTCTCATTTCCACATATGTCCTTATCCTAAAAGTCAAACTCGGCCCCACCGAATTGATCTACCCGGCGCCACCGAGTTCACTTGTCATAGCCACTGCCAAAACCCTAATCAGTTCGGTCTCACCGATATGGATTTCGGTCTCACCGAAATGGGATTGCCAACTCGTTGTTTCCCTTTCGTAATGTTTCGGTCTAACCGAGATGAGCGGATCGGTCCCATCGAGTTGATTATGCAAACTCTCTGGTTACCTTTTGCAACGTTTCGGTCTCACTGAAAGGAGCGATCGGTCACACCGAGTTTGCCCAGCCCAGTCTCTGTTTTCCCTATTACCAGAATCGGTCTCACCGAGTTTGTGTAATCAGTCAAACCGAGTTGAGGTTTTTCCCTAAACCTAACTTGTCGGTCTAACCGAGTTTATAGTATTGGTCCCACCGAGATGTGTAACGTTCACATTTTGAACTGCTGCGGTCTAACCGAGTTCTTCTATTCGGTCTGACCGAGTCTGGTCAAATGTGTGTAATGGCTAGATTTGATGTGGAGGCTATATAAACCCCTCCACCCCCTCTCCATCAGTGAGAGAGCCATCAGAACGTGCCTACACTTCCACTATTCATTTTCTGAGAGAGAACCACCTGCTCATGTATTGAGACCAAGATATTCCAATCCTACCATATGAATCTTGATCTCTAGCCTTCCCCAAGTTGGTTTCCACTCAAACCTTCTTTCCACCATATCCAAATATATGAGAGAGAGTTGAGTGTTGGGGAGACTATAACTTGAAGCACAAGAGCAAGGAGTTCATTAACAACACACCATCTATTACCTTTTGGAGAGTGGTGTCTCCTAGATTGGTTAGGTGTCACTTGGGAGGCTCCGACAAGATTGTGGAGTTGCACCAAGGAGTTTGTAAGGGCTAGGAGATCACCTACTTCGTGAAGATCTACCCAAGTGAGGCAAGTCCTTCGTGGGTGATGGCCATGGTGGGATCGACAAGGTTGCTTCTTCGTGGATCCTTTGTGGGTGGTGCCCTCCATGGACTCGCGCAGCCGTTACCCTTCGTGGGTTGAAGTCTCCATCAACGTGGATATACGATAGCACCACCTATCGGAACCATGTCAAAAACATATGTGTCTCCAATTGCGTTTGCACTCTCCAACCCCTCCCTTTACCTTCATATGCAACGATTTACTTTCCGCTGCCACAACTCTAGAATTGCATGTGTAGGAAGAGTGCTTCACTTGTACTAAATTGCTAAAAACTATCAAAACGTAAAATTGGGTAAATGCTAAGTTTATATTTGGTCAAGTAGTCTAATCACCCCCCATCTCGACATACTTTTGATCATACACACGTACCTAGGGTAGGGTCCTAGGCCTAACGTAGATACCCTACCAAAGGACACTGACCTGGAGTCAAAGGCATTCGAAGTCCAAAGGAAGATACCGACTGAGACCACCTTGAAGTACAATCCACTCGACAGCAGATTCCACTCGGATACCTAAATTCCAGTCGACAATAGTGATGTCACTCAACCTTATGAAGAAACACTCGGAGTACAGAATATCTAAAGCCACCCTAGGATGGCAACAGTCAGGCGTTCACTCTGTAGTCATAAAGATCGTCAATAGCTGGCATTACCAGTAACGCCCCTCTCTTAACTCACATTAACCCTTGTGTAACCGAGGGTCGGAAGGGCTTGGCGCACTCTATATAGGCCACTCCCTCCTCTGGCACAATAGTTCGCACCCCCTGTAACCACAACATATACCAGTCGACAAAGCCTCCACGGCACCAAGACGTAGGGCTGTTACATGCTCCGAAAGGGGTCTGAACTCGTAAAAGCATTGTCACAATCTTGCTGTAGCTAGGACCTTGCCTCTTTCCTACCCCCTACTCTTACTGTCAGACACGTTCCCACGACAGTTGGCGCCCCCCGTGGGGCAGGTGTCTAAGCGACTTTCCGGCAAGGTTGCATTTTCCCAATTCCCTTCAGCATAACGTTCAGTGGGGAGTTGACTCTCGTGCGCGAGATCCGTCTCGACATGCTCATCTTCAACGCCGACAATTCAGCTTGGCTGCAGGAGGCACCGCTCGACGTCGAGTCCCTCCCCGTTCGTGCGGCGGCGCACTACGGTGCGAGTGCTTGCACCAACCTCCTGCAACAGTCGTCGAACCAGTATCGGTCAGCCCTAGAATCACCCCCGCTACTCACCGCTCGCCGTCACAAGCGGTTCGGTCGCTCGGGACTCCAGCGGTGGATTCGTCACAAGGTCGACGTCAATTGGCGCACCCGTAGGTCGCGGCAATCGAGCCCGATGAATCGCTGTATGATCTGTTCGATCCGTCGATTGATCGTGCAGACTCGCTTTCCGAGTGCGAAAGCAATGATCCGACCATCGAAGTCCTCGTCGTCGACTCTCAACACGCTCTCCCAGGATTTTCCCATGGTGGCGAAGATGACGATGGCCTGTCGCACGACGACGGTAGGTATCACCCGTAGCCCCTCACAGCAGAGCAAAGGGAAGTTGCGCGGCGCCGGGATGAGCTGGCCCTCCGAATCCCCATCATTAGGGAGATGGCTGAGGCACAGGCCCTAGAGTCTGCGCGTTTAGCCACTTTGGCGGAGCGCACTCGACTGGAGAACCTTCAGCGAGCACTCGACGATCGCGCCCATGCACGTTTTCTGAGTTCCAGTCGACGGCAGCGACAGTTGTTTCCGACTGGAAGTCGTGATGAATGCCAGGTATACCGCGCTCCGATCCAAAATGTTGCAGCGGCTGCGCGCATAGCGAATTCGATTTAGCCATTATGTTCTGAGGTTGGTAGAGGCCTGGAGCAGATTCACACATTGCTCAAAGCGGCTGGCGAGAAGAATTCCAATGTGCCCCAGTCGTGCAACATGATTCATTGCAGGTCCATCCGGGCTGAGACGGTGCAGTTTGCGCATAGTCCAAGATAACCTCCTCAGAGAGTGAGATTCATTTACATTCAAGGTCAGCACTTGGATAGAGGCCACAGACAGTATGACCCCCGACATCACCGTGATGACCGACGTTGAGTGCCGACGCCCCCTTCGAGAGGTGGTGCTAACGTGCCCCGGCAGTATGATGACAGGCACCCACATGGCGACGAGCGAAGGATTCCAGTCGATCCCCGTGAGCCTGGTTTCGATGCGAGATCTCTCCTCGTACAAGGTTTGGTCGACAGAGGAAGAGCTAACACAGACGGCTCGGTTAGAGATCGCATGAGTGGAAGTGGGGCATTCCTCTCCGGGCCCGAGTGTCTCAGTTGCGCTATTCAAGCGGCGGGGATTCCCTCCAACTTCAGTTTGGCGCCGGGAGTCAGCAAGTTCACCGGCGAGTCAAAGCCAGTCACATGGTTGGAAGATTACTGAGTGGCTGTTCAGATCGGTGGAGGCAACGATGAAGTGGCTATGAAGCATTTGCCTTTGATGCTTGAAGGCTCAGCCAGGGCGTGCTTCAACCAGTTGGCGCCTTCCAGCTTACACTGCTGGGATGACCAGGCTCAACTGTTCAGCAGGACTTTCGAAGGAACTTGCAAGCGGCCAGCTGGTCTAACTGAATTGCAACACTACGTCAAAAATCCGAGTAAACCCTTGAGAAATTATATCCAACGTTGGACCACTCTACACCATGAACTGGAGAATGTTTCTGAGCATCAGGTCGTCTGTGCCTTCAAGGAAGGTGTCAGATACAGAGAAGTCATTTTGAAGTTTGGTCGTTCGGGTGACATGAATCTGAATCACATGATGGAGATTGCCACTCGGTATGCCAATGGTGAAGAAGAAGATCGCCTTCGTAGTGGAGAAGGGAAAGCAGTCGACCCAGAAACTGGAGGCAGGAATACCGGTCGGAAGCAAATACGCAAAGTTGAAGCCAACGTTCAGACTGAGGCAGCGGCTGTCACACCTCAAAATAAGAGTAAGGGAAATCCTTAAGGGCCATGGATACCCAAGAAAATTAAAGATTAATCGGGTCAAGATGTTCTGGAACTCCCGTGCCCCATCCATACCAAGAAAGACGAAGAAGGTAACCTGGTTAACCCCAAGCACACCACTCGGCTGTGTTGGTTTCTTATACAGAAGTTCTGAGAGAGTTAGTCGAATGAAAAATACTTGGACAAAGAAGAAGAAGAAGAAGAAGAAGAAGAAGAAGAAGAGAAGACAGATAACTTCCCGAAGGTCAATGCCACTCTGATGATTTTTGTTGATGCCGAAAGCAAGAGTCGACTGAAAGTTATCAACCGCGAGGTCAACATGGTTGCTCTGGCAACCCCCGCGTATCTTAAGTGGTCTCAGACAACGATCACTTTTGATCTGTCGAATCACCCCGCTCACGTGCCAAATCGAGGACGTCAATCTCTGGTGGTCGACCCAGTTGGTGAAGGCACTCGACTGCCCAAGGTCCTCATGGATGGTGGCATTGGCCTGAACATTTTGCATGCTGAAACCCTCCAGGGAATGGGCATCCCGATGTCCAGGCTCAGCGAAAGTAACATGACATTTCACAGAGTCACCCCGGGGAAGAAAGCAAAGTCACCTGGCCAGATCGCCCTGGATGTGACTTTTAGTGACTCGAAGAATTTCCGAAAGGAGAAGCTGACGTTTGACGTGGTGGATTTTTGCAGTGCATATCATGCTATTCTAGGCAGGCCCTCATACGCGCGCTTCATGGCCCGCCCAAGTTACGTGTACCTTAAGTTGAAGATGCCCGGACCTAGGGGAGCGATCACTATCCCTGAAAATATGCAGAGGGAGGAGGAGTGCCTCCAGAAAGGCTGCAAGATTGCTGATGTGTAGATGGCAGTGCTAGAGCTAGAAGAATTCAAGAAAAGTGCTAATCCGAGTGAGTTGCTCCGAGCCAAGAAGCCCGCTTCAGAGTCCGCGTTTCAGTCGGCGGGAGAAACGAAGCCGGTCCATGTTCACCCAGAAGATCCCAACGCCGCACCGACTCATACTTCAACAACACTCGATATCAAATAGGAAGACACGCTCATCCAGTTCCTCCGTGAGAACTAGGACATCTGTCGAATTCAGGGCTCCGCAAAACCCGTTAAGTTCGAACACAGGGGCGTGAACGAAGATCTCTCCCACTCACGTCTACCTAGCGCCTTGCTCTCGTCTCGGTGGAAGGATTCATGCAAACAACAAACAAACACACAAGAGTTTATCCAGGTTCGGGCCACCGTGAGGTGTAAGACCCTACTTCCTGCTTTGGTGGATTGGCTCCGGGTGAGCTAGAGTATGAACTGGTACAAGGGTTCCTGAGCTCAGGAGGCGAGCTCAGGAGGGTCAGGAGGCTAGTGTTCTTGCTCCTTGTGCGGTGGTCAAGTGTGTGTCCTGATGATTCTCTCCCTCGCAGTGGAGGTCCTAGCTACTTATATAGGCGGCCACAGTCCTCTTCCCCCGAAATGTTTAGGCGGGAAGGGATTCCACAACAGCCATTTTTGAGCGGGAACACAAGGACGTTCCTACCCTGACAAAAGCAGTCTTCGCCAGCAAAAGGATCAGGCGGTGACACGGTGGTGGGCTCGACGGTGACATCCTCCTTATCGTCCTTCTGGTCTTTGGTCTTGTTGCACCAAAGAGGAAACCTTTGCCCCGCTCCTTGGGAACCAATGGCTGCGCTGTCTCCTTTGCACCGAAATGGCAACTGTGCCGCTGGCGGAAGCTGGCACTCGCTGGCGCGGTGCCTCACTGCTGACATCACAGCCTCCTCCCGAGGCAAGCTTGGCCTTGGATTCTCCACCCCTCCGGAATGCCTTGCTGAGGCCGCTCCCGAGGGGGTCTTGGCGTTGTTCTCCTCGTGAGGCTTGGCCCCTCGCGAGGGTCTTGAGCAGCTGGTCGATCAGTTGGGCCGTACCAGGCCTGCTAGAAGGAGCGCGTCGCGGCCCGCAGACAGGCATGTCTGGGTACCTGAGTTCCCAGGACACCGACAGTAGCCCCCGGGCCCAAGGCGCGCGCGGAGTTGACTTCGGGGCGAAGCCTTAGTCGAGGACGAAGCGCCGCGGGGCCCCGAAAGGCTGTGGGCCAGGCCAGTGCATGACGGTTGGATGGGACGCGAGCGACTCTGCTCCCCACGCCGTCTCGGTAACCGTGTGTCTCGACAAAAGGGGGCCTTTCTCCGCTGGGGGAGTTATCACCCTCCTTCCTTCCTGCTTGGATTTCTTCCTTTTGCGCCTCTTGCCCCTCTGCATCCTTCGGCCTTCCTTGATATGGCGAACAAGAACAAGGGCACCGCGTCGGTGCCTGGATCTGCATCTTCTCTTGACGCGGCGCTTGAGGAGTCCTCCATCATTAGGGAGGAGGACTACTCAGAGGTCCAGCCGTTCCTGTCGAGCTCCCACAATGAGCACGGCCGGACGCAGATCTGGGCTGGATCCACTGTGGCGCGGACCCTACCGAAGTCATGCTACCCCTTCTTCCTCCACGGCATCTCCGTGGGGCTTGTGCCCCCTTTCTCCAAGGTTCTTCTACGCCATCCTGGAACACTACCAGGTGCATGCTCTCCATATCCAACCTCGTTCCATCTTCGTCTTGTCGCTCTTCGCCTTCTACTATGAGGCGTTCATGGGGTTGAGGCCGACGGTCGCCCTCTTCCGCCACTTCTTCTCCATGCGTCAATACGACAAGATCGGGCTGCATTTCCTTTGTCTTCCAGCACCAGGGCTGTCGCCTGATGACGTATGGGAAGAAGGGAGAGTCCCACCGGAAGAGGTGGGTCTATCTAGACGCCCAGCGTACCCATCCTCTGTTGGCGCTGCCTACCGCCCGTCCGAAGAAACTTGACAGCTGGCGCCATGTGAAGCTCACCGGCCCTCTCGCCAGGCCGATCTTGGCGAAGACTGAGGCCGACCTGAGCTCGAGGCTCGAAGGAGGCCAGATCGTGAAGGAGTTCTTGAGGCTGCGTCTGGCTCTGCTGCATGCTCACTCACGCCCCATGTGGGAGCTGATGGGTGACGGCGACCGGCTCCGGCTGCACCCAGGGATGCTGGCCAAAGAAGATCTGGACTTCACCTCGAGGTCCCTCCTGGAAATGGTTCCGGAGGATCTCGCTGGGGCCTTCTTGCCGCTGTACAGCCGCCTTGACAAGGCCAAGCTGCTGAAGGCCATGCTGGACCTTGGTGCGTTCGATGTGTCTTCTGGCGATGACAACGAGGGCGACGACGGGGGCTCGAAGGATACCCTGGACGACAATGGGGACTCCTTCGAGGTGTTCGCCGGGGCAGCAGGCACAGGTGCCGCTGGGCGGCCCCAGGCGACTACCCCGCGTCGGTCCGGACGCACCGCGTCTGGGGGAAGCAAGGTGGCGACCCCGCCGAAGGGCCCCACGCCAGCGAACCTAGCGACTGCGGTCGTGCCCCAGACCGTGGCCTCGCGTCTTGCCCAGGGATGTGCTGTTTGCACGCCCAGTGTGCCAGGGGCTGCTATTGACTCGCTGGTGAAGAGAAGGGCGCGCCTCGCCTCCAATGAGTAAGTGTGCAATTTCTCACTCATTCTTATATGTCGTGCCCTTGATGTGCTCTCCTTTGATACCACAGCCTAGGAGGTGTGATGAAGAGGGTGAAGGGGGAGGTCCTGCCGCGATGCCCTGCTCCTTCGGCTGCTGGTGCAACCTCGGGGAAGGATTCCGCGGCGCTGGGCGCCTCGGTTGGCTGGGCCACCGCGATTGCGGTGACGGTGCCACCCGAAGATGTCCCTGTCTCCGGCGAGGTTGCGGAGTTGGCTTCTTCTTCGACAGCTCTGGCGAGGGGGGCTGGAGCTCCCGAGCCCCTGGCCGAGCAGCCAGTCTTGTTGGTGCCCATGCGCCAGCCGGCAGCCTGGTCCCGAGGCTTTGGATGCTGCCTTCGCTACGCTGGGTCGTCTTCGCGCTGACCTGCCAAACAAGGATGGCCACTTGACAGAAGGACTCCTGGGGCTAATCCATGGATGGCTCCTGGCAGACGAGTCTGCACGGGCCTCCTGGGATCAGGCCTTGGCGGCTTCTGCCAAGGATTGAGAGGAAGCCTCGGCGGCCGGGCCGGCTCGCGATGCCGCATGAGCTGACGACGCGTCCTTCGAGAAGCGCTGCCTCAAGGCAGAGGGCGAGCTGGGGGCCCTCCGCGAGGAAGACTCTAGGCGCTCCCTAGAGCTCAAAGGGTTGGAAACGGAGCTCGAGGCACAGAAGGCCGCGACATCCCGGCTGCAACAGGAGCAGCTTGCTGACCGCGCCGCCTTGGAGAAGCTGAAGGTTGAAGTTGAGCAGGCCAGGGCGGCTCAAGCTGCTCGTGCCCGGGAGGAAGCTCTCGCGGCCTTGGCGACGGTGAGTCCTGAGGACCTTGCTGCCTTTGACCTTGAGGCCCGCAAGGCGCTGCATGCCACCTACGGGGAAGGGTTCAAGGAGCCGCTGGCCGCCCCTGAGGTCATAACCGCGCCTCGGTCATATCGGCCAGTGCGGAGCTTGGTGCTTCCACTGGTTCATGGGCATAACCGCTCCTCGGTTGGATCTGCCAGCATGGAGCTTGGTACTTCCACTAGACCATGGGAGGGAGCCTCCCACCGGGAGAGACTCCGGGGCGTGTACAACCCTGTCCTGACGCGTGGCTAGCACGGTAGGACAGCCAAGTTGTATATGGCCCCCCCTCAGGACGAGCTGAACGACTCTGAGGAAGTTCTCGTGAGCTTACGCATCACTCACGAGACCCTACCCTGAGGCGGGTTGCGCCCGAGTCTTCTTCTGCAAAATGTGAAAAGAGAGGTGTTGTGTCGACCTGCGCCGAGTGCATCTCCAGAGGATATTGCATGAGAAGGCCGCAGCACCAGCGACCCCAGGAGGTGACGTTAGCGAGACCGTCCTGTAAGACAGAGCTCAGTCGCTGGATTTATCAACGCTGCAGGGACGGACCCGAGCACAGACGCCGTGCCCAGTCTTCTCATGCCACGATCCAAAAGAAAAACAGCCGGCGCGGTTCCTGCGTGAGCGAGGCACCTGCCAGGGGCCCCTAGTTACCCATCCACGATTAGCCCATGCGAGAACAAGGCACCAAGGACCATGGGAGGTGCCATCATGGAAATGGCTCGCTAGGCAGAGTTCAGCCCTTGGGTTTATCGACGCTGCAGGGACGGACCCAAGCACAGACGTCATGCCAGTCCTTAATCATGGGGCAGTCGCGAGTGGGCTCACAAGGGCTCATGACCTTAGTGGCGGTGAGGACGCCAAGCATATAGATAATGCGAATGGAAAGAAATATATGGTCTTGATCATGCAAAAAGGGAGACAGCCGCGGGGGAACAGCCCTCAGCGGCCCGTGGATGATGCAGCCCGAGAGGCGCCCTCATTTAGATACCTGAAGTGTCACCTGATACTTGCCGAAGGAGAATTGGGGCAGCTGAAGACGTGAGCTGTGCGGGTCGCTCCCGAGGTTTGCCGGGCTCCTGAGGCCCAGGGGCTCTTGAGGCTCTCAGTGGTCGTGCAGGTCCGGCTCCCGCTCCATCCGGACTGCCTGCCACTGAGCCTCCCGAGCCCCCAAGGCCTGCTGCGCGAGATGCTAGAAAGTGGCAGCTGTGTTGCGGTAGCCGAAGAGCGTGCGGACGTAGCTGCAGGGGAGGGCCGTCCTCCGGCTGACCCCCGTCGGCCAGAAGGGCTCCTGAGAAGCGGCTCGGTTGAGACCCGCGATGTCGACGCGGACGCGGAAGCAGTCACTCGGGCTGCGAGCAGGCACACTTGTGGTTGTGTGGTTACGCCCACCGCGGGTGAGCCTTGCGTACTGAAGTTCCTCTGTAACTTGGTTGATGAAGTCCTGAGACCCTAGCGCTGGACGGCTCGCGTTGGGCTCACAAAAACGCGCATCAAGATACGCTTGCAGGTGGTTCTCGAACACCTCCCTCGGGGCACGGGTCAGCTCAGGGACACTCCAGAGGAGAGCCCCTGAGCCCGTCACGAGAGGGGCGTCGAGCACGCCTCCCTATGCGAGGGTGGAAGGTTCCTCGTGAGCAGGCGCGAGTCCTGAGGCCAGGTTGTCGGGAGCCCCCGCGTCCTGAGGTCCGTTGACGGGTAGGTTCTTTTTCTTCTTGGGGGCGGTCTGTAGGGCGAGGACGACTTCATCCTCACCGGGGTATTCAACCGCCGCGGTCTAGTAGGCACGCTCCAGGGAGCGCACCGCTTCCTTCTCGTCGGAGGCGATCGTGATGAATCCGCCGCTTCCGGGCATCTTGAGGACGTTGTAGCCGTGATGGGTCGCCGCCATGAACTTGGCAAGGGTAGGATACCCTAGGATGCCGTTGTACGGGAGGTGGATGTTGGCGACATTGAAGTCGATGAGCTCGATGTGGTAGTTGTCGCGGTCTCCAGAGGTGACGGGGAGGCGGACTTGCCCCATCAGAAGCGTGGAGCCATCCGTGACACCGTATAATGGCTTGGTGGGGTGGAGCTAATCATAGGGAACCTGGAGTGTCTCGAAGGTCTGGACGGAGAGGACGTTGAGCTCTGCCCCGCAGTCGATGAGGATCTTGGTGTCACACCCTGCATTTTGTAACATGTTATTTGCGTCAGTGAAGCATGAAAATTTGGACCAACAAATTTTTTTGGCATCATTTGGCTTTTATTTGGAATTGAGTTTTTCTTCATATGCTTTCATGTGCTCATTAAAGTCAACTATTACCTCTTGTAGAATTCATCTCCATACCCAAAACTTCTGCCCAATGATCATGCCAAGTGTTATATAACAGTACAGAATTTTCTTACAAAATTAGTTTGGCCAAAATGTATTTTATAAATTTAGTTTTCCAAAAACCCCTGAATTGAGATTTGCACTGCAAGCGCTTGATTTAGGGTGAGAAAAATATTTCAAAAGATACATTTGAGACCTAGTAGTCATAGGACTCCCAGAAACCACAAAGGTATAATTTTAAAAGTTATTTTCCTATTTTATTTAAAAGCTTTTTCTTAAGGCCATAAATGGTCTTTAATAGGGGAAAATTATTTAAGTATTTCAAAAATATTTGCCAAAATTCAGGGAGACTCACAAGACATATATTGTCCATATATACGAGTTTCAATACTTGGTCATGTTCAAAATAATGGGCTAATCCCTCCAAAATCCTTTCTGGATATTTCAAGCTTTTGAAATATATACAAAGGAAATATTCTCCAAAAATTCCAGGAAAATTCCATCATGTCATATATGGCACATTTGATGATCTTGCCAAATCCCATGCCTTGGGAAGCAAGAAAACATCCTCAAAACCCTTTATAACCATTCTATCCATATTTGAAGTTTGAGCAACTTTACATTGCCAAACATATCCAAATGCTCTCAAACTTGGTGAACATGCTAGAATGACCTAATAAGTCATCTAGACCAAATGGCACAAGAATTGGAGTAGAGCAACTTGATCAGAATACCCCAAAACCTTTTCTGTTCAAATGCAAATTTGAACAACTTTACATTACCAACTTTTTACCTGGTGCTTCAAACTTTGTGAGCATGATCAATACCCCAAAAGATGAAACTACACCAAGTGGTGCATCAAGGGGAGATGATTAGCTTGACTCAAACAAGATGAAGTCATTTCTGTTGATTTCTAGGGTTCACCAAAGTTACATTGGCTAGTTTCTTCAAATGACCCCAAAATTGGTGAAACACCCTATTTTCTTATAGCATTCAATCCTGTTAAGTGTCATGGCAAGTGGAGATCATTTGCTTGACCAAACACTGATCAAACACCTTCTGCTATTCTACCAAAACTACCATCTTGATCACTTTTACTATTTACCTTGGCCTCAACTTTTTACCACAACTTCATCTGGTTACTATCTACCTCCAGTAACTCTCCCATGTCTCCAGCTCCATGATTGAGGGGTAAAAACCCTAGTTCACCCTGCTGGACAGCCATTTTCTACCAAGTCACCAGCCTCTCTTCTCTCTCACAGCATCTCCAGAGCATCCAAAGCCTCATCCGTAGTGCTTGCATCACCCTAGACCCCCAGACACGGTGGACGCGTCCAGAGGGCCAATGGCATGCCATGGCATGCGATAAGGGTGCTCCAGAGCGCGCTACAGTGCGCCCACGCACTGTAGCTTCGCCCAATCGCCTGCCCCCGGCAGCCTCGAGCTCTCCCCTCGCGCCTCCCAACGCGCCTCGACGTCCGCAGCCTCCACCGGTGCTGTCCCCCTCCTCCTACGCCCTCCAGTGGCCGTCTCCACACGCGCACCGGCCGCTCGCGACGTCCACTCCTCGGCCTCACACGCGCGCACGGTCTGGAGCATCTCCCGCTCCTCCTCTCCCCTCAACTAGACGTGGAACACGTCCACGATCCTCCCCGGCTCGATCACAGGCACCAGAGCAGCCCCTGGCCTTGCCTGCAACCTCGCCGGCGCACGAGTCCACGGTGGACCGTGGGCGCAGCTATATAAGCCCCCCC
>LR738714.1:152051403-152061524 GCA_902687465.1 Secale cereale | reverse complement strand
CTCCCCACTCAGCACCAGCAACCTCACCACATCCCCAGCAACACTCCAGCACCACCCGTTCATCCCCGAAGAGCCCCAGTGCTCGGGATCGACCGGAGCTCCGCCGCGTCAGGCCACCGGGGATCTCGCAGTACGGGCCTCCTCTGCCCTTCCTTTTGCCCGATTTAGAACCGCCACAGCTCGCTGATACTTTCCCCTCCATTTTCCCCTTCTGCAGCTGCCGGAAACGAGCTAGCCAGCAGCTTCCCGACGACCCTTTGCCGTCCCAAGTCGCCGCCGACGAATCCGACCTCCCCGGAGAGCCGCACCACCACCACTACCTCCGCGACTCGTCGCTGAACCCGTCCTTGCCCTCCGTTGGCTTCGCCGTGGCCGGAATCGTCGCCGGTGAGCTCGCCGTCGCCGTGGCCGAGAGGTTGAAGATGACAGGCGGGCCTCGCCTGTCTTCCTCACCACTCCCTCTCTCCTCTTGCTGCCACTGACCGCTGGGCCCCGCCCGTCAGGTTTAAAACCCTGACGTGCGCGCGCTGGCGCCCGAGCGGCTGGGATGGATGCCCTGGGCCGTGCACTGTGGCCACTCTGGCCCAGTGGCACAGGGCCATTTCTTTTTATTCTTTCTTTGATGGATTCAATTAATTTTACAGAAATGAATATTTGTCCAAATGAAATAATTCCAGCTCCTAAATTATTGTAATATTCCAACCTATTTAATGATGTCACTTTCACACATATCCATGAAACTTTTTTGTTCTGTTCAAATTCAAATTCACATTTGAGCATTAAAACTCCTGTTCAAAAATCCCTAGATTCCATTCTGTAACTCCAAAACTCCAACTAAGAATTTTCTCCATCTTAGTTTTCCCTCTAGTATTTAACAAAAATATGTTGACATTTTTCTGAGCACTTTGATTTTTCTGTTTTCATTGTAGTCATTTTCTCGTTGTTATTTTGCGACGATTAGATCCCGTATTTGACGAAGTTGCTGAAGAGGGAGAAGGAGAAGGATTTGAAGACTTTGAAGACCAAGCCAACCCGTTTGATTCTGAATGAATAGTGACAGAATGACGGTGGTGGTCTAGTTGAAACCACCACATGATGCATGCTTACTCATGATCTTGCTATGTGCTAGTTGTCATGCAATGGTTAGTAGTGATGCTTAGTGATGCATGTGTGACGTGAAACCTTCGTGGTTAAAAATCCTTGCATGAACCCATCGGGTGCCCCTAATGCCCGAGGGTGATGTTGAGTTAGGTCATCACTTGAGGAAGAAGTGATGTGCCGGTAAAATCTTGTGCATGGGTGAAATGATGGATTAGATTTATGTGTGACTACTGTCCCAACCAAATATGTGCAACCACTCTACCCCTTATGGGACGGGGCTTTATTGATTACTTAGGACGATACTAGCATGGTGCCCGCATTACTAGTGACGGGAAGACTTGAGGTCTTTCCCGGGACGGGGTCGTGCTTGGATGGACGACCATGACTATTTTTACAGGGAACCGGACACACCTTTGGTCCCTTCGGGTACGCGTGACATTGAAATTAGGGCAAGTCCCGTGATCTATTGTTTGTACTCGAGGGCCGTGTACCAACGAGTGGACTCTATGTTAGTGTCGTCTAAGGAAAGATAATGACCGGGTGCTTGCCCCGAGTACTTGAGGTACTGCGGGATCGTGGGTGACACGAAAGCTTCCCGGATCTTGTGGGTAAAGTGTGCAACCTCTGCAGAGTGTAAAACTACTCGAATAGCCGTGTCCACGGTCATGGACAGTTGGGTGGTGCTACTTAAACTCTGTCCAGAATTTTACTTCATCAGTGAAAGTACGTGGGGGATGAGTCAAGGTGGTGACTTGGCTCGATGAGTTGAATCATATTCATGTTGATATCGGTAACCTGTTTTTAAGATTACGTGAACTCGTTGATGCATACACTTGATGGTAGAATATCTAATCTAGCCCATTTCTAGATTGCTCACTATTGTTCAGTTTGCATTGTTATTTTGAACCACATCATGGGTTGCTTGCGAGTACATTCAAAGTACTCATTGGCTTGCCACTGGTTATTTAATTGGCCAGGCATGGAGGAACAGGAATATGAGGAAGAGTTCTTTGGAGACGACCATGCGAACTAGGACGCTATCCTAGTTAGAATGCCTGTAGGGTTAAGGCAGATGGCATGGGTTCTACCTTTCATCGAAGACTTCCGCTACTTAAGTTATTTGCTATTCAGCCCGTGAGGCTTTATCTATGTAAGACTTGGCCATAAATGGCCTTAATTTGTGTAAGACGATATGTATGGATGTAAGACTCTTGTTATTCAGCTTCTGTGTGTTCAGTGAGCATTGATCTCTGGGATCACTGTACACGTGCATTCGGTGATCTCGACTTCTAAGTCGGGGTCCCGGCAGAGCTGGTATAAGAGCCATCCTGACTGTAGGAAGCCTTAGTTAGCATGGGCGTTAGTTATATGGGACCCCTTTTCAAAAAACCTTCTGAACCTCTCTCCTTTTCCAAATCTGAGATTTCATCAGCTTATTAACCTCTCCTATTCACCCTTTGTAGATGGCCGCTGTACCCGAAGAGCACCTGACCACTTGGTTTCCCTTGCTTCTCGAGGATAGCCTCCAGGAGTGTCAGTTCCACCGAGCGCCCATCCTTACCTACCTTGAGCATTGGGTTAGCGACACTGAGGTGGAATACCATGTGGAAGTGAACGTGAAGGCAAACGATCCTCCCACAAGTTGGTTCTTCGAGGGACCCCAGATGGCAACACTACCACTTGCTGTCGAGGCTGCTGCACTCAAGGCACTAACCCGTCTCCGCGAGCTTCTTCCGGAGATGGCAGCCAAGATGACAACCCGCTTCTTACCTTACCGGAAGGAAGGTGAGGATGAAAGCAGCGCACTAGCCCCTCCACTGAAGGAAGGACTCTCGCTTCGGTGCCAGACCTACTTCAGTCTATGTGCCGACAGCTTGGCACAAGACTTGGCCACGGAATCAATGAAGCTTCGAGAAGAACTTCACAAGACCAAGGCACTTCTTCGTCGAGCTCAAGAGAAGACTAATAGGATCAAGAAGGAAGGATCACCTTCTGGACAGTCCGCTATCGCATACCGAGGCGGAAGGCCCTCCGAGGATGTATCTTCCAAGAATGAGGAACCACCTCGGCGACGCCGGATGACGGCACGGGAATATCGCAAGCTTTTCCCTAAACCACCGACGAAGCACCGTCGTATCCAACTCCTCCACTCCCCCACACCCTCAAGTGACAAGGGGGCCCAAACAGATGAAGACAAGGAGGACGACCCAGAAGAGCCGGAATACGCGACCGAGCATTCCGCCACTTAGGCATTATTCGCTACTCGGATATGCCAGTTGTAACCCCTACGGTAGGATAGGTCGTGTAACCCCTATGCACAGTCGAGTCCTTGTATGGTTCATATGAAACCATCTAGTGTTTGCTTTTGTTGTGTCTGGATGTATGTTGTATTCTTCCTTCGGGAATGTGTAAACAACTGCATCACCCATTTGGATTTTAATGAATGTGTTTTGGCCTTACGGCCCTTGCATGATTTGATTAGTGTTACACCCACCCCCTTACTAGGCACCCATCTATCTTGCTTTCCCTCTTCCAAGTCATGAGACCTTTTACCGCTCCAACAGGATGCCTGTTGTAACTCGTACTGGTACCTCTACCTAGCAGACTGAAGCCAGAGCATCCGCTCAGTCAGAGGCAGGCCACGACCAAACCAACGACCAAGCTCCACCACCACCACCTCCTCCGAACATGGACATGGCTCAGCTTCTCCAAGCTTTCCGAGAGGAACGCCAAGCCAACACCGCAGCCCTTCAGTTAATTCCTCAAGCTGTCACCAACAACCGCCAGCCGGCGGGGAATGGCAATGGACGTTCCACATTGGCAGAGTTCAAGAAGCATGCACCACCAACCTTTATCGAGACTGCTGAACCCCTGGATGCAGACGACTGGGTCCGCTCCATTGAGGACATACTGGAACTAGTCGGATGCACCGAAGACCGCGAGAAGGTGGCTTATGCAGCCCACTGCCTCGGGGGGGACTACTAGAGCTTGGTGGGATGGATTCAAGGTCATGCATGCTGAACAAGACATCACTTGGGTCAACTTCAAGGCAGAATTCCGCAAGGCCCACATTCCTTCCGGAATCATGGCTATCAAAAAGCGTGAGTTCCGAGCCCTGAAGCAAGGAAGTGGCACTGTCAAGGAGTACATGCAGAAGTTCAGTGTTCTGTCAAGGTATGCCCCTGAATATGTCAGCACTGATGCTGCAAAAAGGGAGCGCTTTATGGAAGGCCTCAATCAGACTCTGCAATACTCGCTTGTCGTGTGCGACTGCCCAACCTTCCCTGACCTGGTGAACAAAGCACTGATGCTTGAGGACAAGTGGCGTGCTTTGGAAGACACTCGCAAGCGCAAGATGGTCAGCAAGGGAAGTTCCAGCAACCAGAAGCCTCGTCCGTGGCAGTCAGCCCCGGCCAAGCCAACCTATCAGCAACCAAGAGCTCCTGCACCTCGTACCAACTATCAGCCTCGGCAGTATGCCAACCCAAGGCCAGCTTTCAACCCCAATACCAGTGGTGGCAACAAGATCAATAATCCAAACCAAGTCACTTGCTTTGGATGTGGTCAGTCCGGACACATCTCAAGGGTGTGCCCCAACAAGAAGCCAGATGCCCCGCGCCCCAATGCGCAAAACCAAGGACAAGGCCGTGGGATGCCACCACGGAACCCAGCTCCTCGCAACCCGCCTAACCATGGGAAGGGGCGTGTGAATCACGTCACTGCTGAAGAAGCCCAGGAAGACCCGGACGTCGTGCTGGGTACGTTCCTTGTCAACTCAGCACCTGCAACTGTCTTGTTTGATTCTGGAGCAACGCATTCATTTGTCACTCAAAGATTTGCATTAAAAAGTGGCATGACCCCTACACCCCTGAATAATCCTATGGTGGTACAAACCCCCGGAGCAGAGATGAGAGCCAAGATAGGATGTAAAGGAGTCAGTATTACCATTAACGGTGTAGATTTCCTAGTAGACATTATCGTCCTGAGATCACAAGGCTTGGATGTGATCCTAGGCATGAATTGGCTCAGCAAGCACCAAGGCTTGTTAGAGTGTGCCAATCGGACAGTCACTGTGACCAATGACCAAGGAGTCGAAGTCAAGTTTGCTCCTAACTCCTCTTCCACTCAAGCCATTCAAGTCAACTGTCTGTCTGAAGTTGGGCTAGAGCAAGTACCGGTGGTATGTGAGTATCCTGATGTCTTTCCGAATGAACTACCGGGAATGCCTCCTGACTGTGACATTGAGTTCATCATCGAGCTCGTGCCCAGGGCAGGACCCATCTATAAGAAGCCTTATAGAATGGGGATGGAAGAATTAGCCGAGTTGAAGAAGCAGCTGGAAGAGCAACTGAGGAAGGGATTTATCCGCCCAAGTGCCTCCCCTTGGGGATCTCCTGCTCTGTTTGTGGCAAAGAGGGATGGTACCATCCGCTTATGCATTGACTATCATTCCCTCAATGAAGTTACAATCAAGAACAAATATCCACTTCCCAAGATTGAAGATCTGTTTGATCAGCTCAGCGGAGCCAAGGTGTTCTCCAAGATCGACCTCAGATCTGGGTACTACCAGCTGAAGATCAGACCCCAAGATATTCCGAAGACGGCATTCGTAACCAGATATGGCCTGTACGAGTGCACGGTCATGTCCTTTGGGTTAACTAATGCCCCAGCTTACTTCATGTATCTCATGAATAAAGTCTTCATGGAATACTTGGACAAGTTCGTTTTTGTCTTCATCGATGACATTCTTGTCTTCTCGAAATCGGAGGAAGAGCACGAGCAACATCTGAGGATGGTCCTAGACAAGCTTCGGGAGCACCAACTGTATGCCAAATTCAGCAAATGTGAGTTTTGGCTGCATAAAGTTGGATTCTTAGGTCACGTCTTGACCGAAGAAGGATTGTTAGTTGATCCCGCAAAGATCGAAGCTGTGACCCAATGGCAATCTCCAATGACCGTCAAGGAAGTCAGAAGCTTCCTCGGACTTGCGGGCTATTACCGCAAATTTGTGGAAGGATTCTCTAGCATTGCACGGCCAATGACTCAGCTCCTCAAGAAGGACAAGAAGTTCGAGTGGACGCCAAAATGTGAAGAGAGCTTCCAAGAGCTCAAGAAGAGATTGACCACCGCCCCAGTTCTGGCAACACCTGATATTCACAAGGAGTTCGTGATATATTGTGATGCCTCTCGAACCGGATTGGGAAGCGTTCTGATGCAAGAAGTCTGAGTCATAGCCTACCTCTCCAGGCAGCTACGACCTCATGAGGAGAACTACGCTACTCACGATCTTGAGCTAGCGGTAGTAGTTCATGCATTGAAGACATGGCGGCATTACCTCCTAGGGAAACGATGTGATATATACACAGACCACAAAAGTCTGAAGTACATTTTCACCCAAAAGGAATTGAACATGAGGCAGCGAAGATGGTTGGAGCTCATCAAAGACTATGACCTCAGTGTTCAATATCACCCCGGGAAGGCTAACGTGGTGGCCGATGCCTTAAGCAGGAAGGCTTGCTCTTTGAATGCAATTATTCAAGAGAGGCAGCCAGCCTTGTTTAAGGAACTCGAACAGTTCAGTTTGGAATTGGTCACCCCTGGATTTCTGGATCATATGGAAGTCAGACCGACCCTAATGGACGAAGTCAAGAAGACACAAGATGGACACGCGATCATTGAAGGCATCAAGAAGAAGATGAAGCTAGGCAAGGCCCCAGGATTCTCTGAAGACGAGCACGGGATTGTTTGGTACAAAGGCCGCATCTGCGTACCAAACAACACAGAGCTGAAGAACCTGATTCTGCAAGAAGACCACGACACTCCGTATTCTATCCACCCCGGAGGAACCAAGATGTATCAGGACTAGAAGGCACGATTCTGGTGGCACGGGATGAAAAGAGAGATTGCAACCTATGTTGCAAAGTGTGATGTGTGCCAAAGGGTCAAGGCTGAATATCAGCGACCTGCTGGATTGCTTCAGCAACTCAAGGTTCCTGAGTGGAAGTGGGATAAAGTTGGAATGGACTTCATCACTGGATTACCAAGGTCAGATAGAGGACATGACTCTATCTGGGTCATAGTCGATCATTTGACCAAGGTGGCCCATTTCATTCCTGTCAAGACCACTTATGATGGCAACCGGCTGGCAGCTCTCTACATCGACAGAATCGTAAGTCTTCACGGCGTTCCCAAGCAGATTGTGTCTGATCGAGGAACTCAGTTCACCTCAAGGTTCTGGAAGAAGTTCCAAGAAGCCTTCGGAACCAAGTTATCCTTCAGCACGGCTTTTCACCCACAGACCGGAGGTCAGACAGAACGAGTCAATCAGATTCTCGAAGACATGCTCCGAGCCTGTGTCTTGGCATATGGAACCAAATGGGAAGATTGTCTCCCTTTTGCCGAGTTCTCCTATAACAACAGTTATCAGTCAAGCCTTCAGATGGCACCATTTGAGGTGTTGTACGGACGCAGATGTCGCACACCCCTCAACTGGTCAGAGACTGGAGAAGGACTAGTCTTTGGACCGGATATTCTCCGTGCAGCAGAAGATCAAGTCCAACTAGTCAGAGAACGTTTGATGGCAGCCAAGTCAAGGCAAAAGAGCTATGCTGACACTCACCGTCGGGACATGAGTTTCCATGTCGGGGACCATGTGTACCTGTGGGTAACTCCTCTGAAGGGAACCAAGCATTTCCACGTCAAGGGGAAGCTCGCACCAAGGTTCATTGGACCCTTTGAGATCACTGCACGACGAGGAGAAGTGGCTTACCAGTTGGAATTACCACCTGAGCTATCCGGAGTGCACAATGTGTTCCATGTATCACACCTCCGGAAATGTCTCCAAGTTCCAGACAAGCCTAATCTCTACAAGGATGTTGATCACCAAGCCATTGATCTGCAGCCTGATTTGACATACCGCGAGAAGCCCATTCGCATTCTGGATGAAGCAGAATGATGGACACGAAGCCGCACCATCAAGTACTTCAAGGTCCAGTGGAGCAACCACACTAAAGCAGAAGCAACCTGGGAACGGGAAGACTATCTTAGATCCGACTTTCCCGATCTCTTTTAAGACCTAGTTTAGGAATCTCGGGGACGAGATTCTTGTAAGGGGGGTAGGTCTGTCACACCCTGCATTTTGTAACATGTTATTTGCGTCAGTGAAGCATGAAAATTCGGACCAACAATTTTTTTTGGCATCATTTGGCTTTTATTTGGAATTGAGTTTTTCTTCATATGCTTTCATGTGCTCATTAAAGTCAACTATTACCTCTTGTAGAATTCATCTCCATACCCAAAACTTCTGCCCAATGATCATGCCAAGTGTTATATAACAGTACAGAATTTTCTTACAAAATTAATTTGGCCAAAATGTATTTTATAAATTTAGTTTTCCAAAAACCCTTGAATTGAGATTTGCACTACAAGCGCTTCATTTAGGGTGAGAAAATTATTTCAAAAGATACATTTGAGACCTAGTAGTCATAGGACTCCCAGAAACCACAAAGGTATAATTTTAAAAGTTATTTTCCTATTTTATTTAAAAGCTTTTTCTTAAGGCCAGAAATGGTCTTTAATAGGGGAAAATTATTTAAGTATTTCAAAAATATTTGCCAAAATTCAGGGAGACTCGCAGGACATATATTGTCCATATATAAGAGTTTCAACACTTGGTCATGTTCAAAATAATGGGCTAATCCCTCCAAAATCCTTTTTGGATATTTCAAGCTTTTGAAATATTTACAAAGGAAATATTCTCCAAAAATTCCAGGAAAATTCCATCATGTCATATATGGCACATTTGATGATCTTGCCAAATCCCATGCCTTGGGAAGCAAGAAAACATCCTCAAAACCCTTTATAACCATTCTGTCCATATTTGAAGTTTGAGCAACTTTACATTGCCAAACTTATCCAAATGCTCTCAAACTTGGTGCACATGCTAGAATGGCCTAATAAGGCATCTAGACCAAATGGCACAAGAATTGGAGTAGAGCAACTTGATCAGAATACCCCAAAACTTTTTCTGTTCAAATGCAAATATGAACAACTTTACATTACCAACTTTTTACCTGGTGCTTCAAACTTTCTGGGCATGATCAATACCCCAAAAGATGAAACTACACCAAGTGGTGCATCAAGGGGAAATGATTAGCTTGACTCAAACAAGATGAAGTCATTTCTGTTGATTTCTAGGGTTCACCAAAGTTACATTGACTAGTTTCTTCAAATGAGCCCAAAATTGGTGAAACACCCTATTTTCTTATAGCATTCAATCCTGTTAAGTGTCATGGCAAGTGGAGATCATTTGCTTGACCAAACACTGATCAAACACCTTCTGCTATTCTACCAAAACTACCATCTTGATCACTTTTACTATTTACCTTGGCCTCAACTTTTTACCACAGCTTCATCTGGTTACTAGCTACCTCCAGTAACTCTCCCATGTCTCCAGCTCCATGATTGAGGGGTAAAAACCCTAGTTCACCCTGCTGGACAGCCATTTTCTACCAAGTCACCAGCCTCTCTTCTCTCTCACAGCATCTCCAGAGCATCCAAAGCCTCATCCGTAGTGCTTGCATCAACCTGGACCCCCCAGACACGGTGGACGCGTCCAGAGGGCCAATGGCATGCCATGGCATGCGATAAGGGCGCTCCAGAGCGCGCTACAGTGCGCCCACACACTGTAGCTTCGCCCAATCGCCGGCCCCCGATAGCCTCGAGCTCTCCCCTCGCGCCTCCCAACGCGCCTCGATGTCCGCAGCCTCCACCGGTGCTGTCCCCCTCCTCCTACGCCCTCCAGAGGCCGTCTCCACACACGCACCGGCTGCCCGTGACGTCCACTCTTCGGCCTCACACGCGCGCACGGTCTGGAGCGTCCCCCGCTCCTCCTCTCCCCTCAACTAGACGTGGAACACGTCCACGATCCTCCCCGGCTCGATCACAGGCACCAGAGCAGCCCCTGGACTCGCCTGCAACCTCGCCGGCGCACGAGTCCACGATGGACCGTGGGCGCGGCT
>LR738714.1:152008387-152051318 GCA_902687465.1 Secale cereale | reverse complement strand
CCCACTCAGCACCAGCAACCTCACCACATCCCCAGCAACACTCCAGCACAACCCGTTCATCCCCGAAGAGCCCCAGTGCTCGGGATCGACCGAAGCTCCGCCGCGTCGGGCCACCGGCGATCTCGCAGTACGGGCCTTCTCCGCCCTTCCTTTTGCCCGATTTAGAACCGCCACAGCTCGCTGATACTTTCCCTTCCATTTTCCCCTTCTGCAGCTGCCGGAAACGAGCTAGCCAGCAGCTTCCCGACGACCCTCCGCCGTCCCACCTCGCCGCCGACGAACCCGACCTCCCCGGAGAGCCGCACCACCACCACTACCTCCGTGAATCGTCGCTGAACCCGTCCCTGCCCTCCGTTGGCTTCGCCGTGGCCGGAATCGTTGCCGGTGAGCTCGCCATCGCCGTGGCCAAGAGGTTGAAGATGACAGGCGGGCCCCGCCTGTCATCCTCACCATTCCCTCTCTCCCCTCGCTGCCGCTGACCGCTGGGCCCCGCCCGTCAGGTTTAAAACCCTGACGTGCGCGCGCTGGCGCCCGAGCGGCTGGGCTGGATGCCCTGGGCCGTGCACTGTGGCCACTCTGGCCCAGTGGCACAGGGCCATTTCTTTTTATTCTTTCTGTGATGGATTCAATTAATTTTACAGAAATGAATATTTGTCCAAATGAATAATTCCAACTCCTAAATTCTTGTAATATTCCAACCTATTTAATGATGTCACTTTCACACATATCCATGAAACTTTTCTGTTCTGTTCAAATTTAAATTCAAATTTGAGCATTAAAACTCATGTTCAGAAATCCCTAGATTCCATTCTGTAACTCCAAAACTCCAACTAAGAATTTTCTCCATCTTAGTTTTCCCTTTAGTATTTAACAAAAATAAGTTGACATTTTTCTGAGCACTTTGATTTTTTTGTTTTCATTGTAGTCTTATTTTCTCGTTGTTATTTTGCGACGATTAGATCCCGTATTTGACAAAGTTGTTGAAGAGGGAGAAGGAGAAGGATTTGAAGACTTTGAATCCCTTTGACCATGATACACTTGTGTTCTTCGGAACCCGTTTGATTCCGAATGAATAGTGATAGAATGACAGTGGTGGTCTAGTTGAAACCACCACATGATGCATGCTTACTCATGATCTTGCTATGTGCTAGTTGTCATGCAATGGTTAGTAGTGATGCATGTGTGACGTGAAACCTTCGTGGTTAAAAATCCTTGCATGAACCCATCGGGTGCCCCTAATGCCCGAGGGTGATGTTGAGTTAGGTCATCACTTGAGGAAGAAGTGATGTGCCGGTAAAATCTTGTGCATGGGTGAAAGGATGGATTAGATTTATGTGTGACTACTGTCCCAACCAAATATGTGCAACCACTCTACCCCTTATGGGACGGGGCTTTATTGATTACTTAGGCCGACACTAGCATGGTGCCCGCATTACTAGTGGCGGGAAGACTTGAGGTCTTTCCCGGGACGGGGTCGTGCTTGGATGGACGACCATGACTATTTTTACAAGGCACCGGACACACCGTTGGTCCCTTCGGGTACGCGTGACATTGAAATTAGGGCAAGTCCCGTGATCTATTGTTTGTACTCAAGGGCCGTGTACCAACGAGTGGACTCTATGTTAGTGTCGTCTAAGGAAAGATAATGACCGGGTGCTTCCCCCGAGTACTTGAGGTACTGCGGGATCGTGGGTGACACAAAAGCTTCCCGAATCTTGTGGGTAAAGTGCGCAACCTCTGCAGAGTGTAAAACTATTCGAATAGCCGTGTCCACGGTCATGGACAGTTGGGTGGTGCTACTTAAACTATGTCCAGAATTTTACTTCATCAGTGAAAGTACGTGGGGGATGAGTCAAGGTGGTGACTTGGCTCGATGAGTTGAATCATATTCATGTTGATATCGGTAACCTGTTTTCAAGGTTACGTGAACTCGTTGATGCATACACTTGATGGTAGAATATCTAATCTAGCCCATTGCTAGATTGCTCACTATTGTTCAGTTTGCATTGTTATTTTGAACCACATCATGGGTTGCTTGCGAGTACATTCAAAGTACTCATTGGCTTGCCATTGGTTATTTAATTGGCCAGGCATGGAGGAACAGGAATATGAGGTAGAGTTCTTTGGAGACGACCATGCGAACTAGGACGCTATCCCAGTCAGAATGCCTGTAGGGTTAAGACAGATGGCATGGGTTCTACCTTTCGTCGAAGACTTCCGCTACTTAAGTTATTTGCTATTCAGCCCGTGAGGCTTTATCTATGTAAGACTTGGCCATAATGGCCTTAATTTGTGTAAGACGATATGTATGGATGTAAGACTCTTGTTATTCAGCTTCTGTGTGTTCAGTGAGCATTGATATCTAGGATCACTGTACACGTGCATTCGGTGATCTCGACTTGTAAGTCGGGGTCCCGACACTTGGTCACGAGGATGTTGCTGATGGTCGGGGTGCAAAGCATCGAGAGTGCGCCTGGGGCTGCAGTACACTTGAGCTGGTCTTTTGGGTCGAAAGCGATGACTTGCTAGGTCCACCTGAGGTTGCGCGCGGTGACAGGCCTCGGACGCACCGCGTTCACCTCACGGGCGAACTGCTTGAAGATGCGGTGAGAAGCCGGGGAATGAGCTCCTCCCAGAATGGACGCGACTGCACGCGGTTCGTGGAAGCCCCCTGCCCCGTCTCCCTGGCGACCGTCATCGTTCCTCCTTGGTGGTGGTGGCAGCGGAGGCAAGCCTCCGTGTCCCTGAGGGCGACCCTCGCGAGGCTGGTCGCGCCAGGGGTCATCACGAGGCTGCTCCTGCCAGTGGTCTTCACGAGTTCCTATCGTCCTAACGTCATCCTCCTCGTCCTCCTCCACGGCCGTAGCCGCGGTTGTCACGCTCAGGGCGCTGCCCGACGCGCCCGCCGCGCATCGCCCTGAGCTCCTGACAGTCGTTGGTGTTGTGGTTGTGGATGTCGTGGAAGAAGCAGTACGGTCGGTTGTCTCTGGGGAGGTCATGGTAGCCGCAGCCACGCTTCACTTCCGGCTCAGCAGCCAGCACGGCGGGTCCCTTGCGCTTCGACTCCATGGCCTTGGTCTTCTTGTCGTCTGGCTCCACCTCAGGCAGCTCCTGAAGGGAGAGGCGGCCTTCCTCTGCCCTGGCGCACTTTGCAGCGAGCTTGAACATCTCGAGGGCCATGCACAGGTCTTCATGGATGGCGAGCTCCTCCCTCATCCTGACGTCGCGGACGCCATCGGAGAAAGCGGAGATGATGGCCTTGTCCGAGACCCTGGGGATACGGAGGTGCATGGTGTTGAAGCGTTGGATGTACTTTTGCAGGGTTTCTCCCGGCTGCTGCTTTACGCGACGCAGGTCAGCAGCTGCCGGGGCTCGGTCGCGGGTGCCTTGGAAGTTGGTGACGAAGCGCTCGCGAAGCTCTCCCCAGGAGGAGATGGATCCCACCGGGAGGTTCAGGAGCCAAGAGCGCGCGCCATCCTTCAGAGCCATGGGGAGCCAGTTCGCCAAGACCAGCTCAGTGCCGTTGGCCGCCTCGATGCTCAGCTCATAGAGTTGAAGGAAGTCCGTGGGGTCGGTGGTGCCGTCGTAGCACGGAGGCAGGTCCGGCTTGAACTTGCCGGGCCAGACGAGGTGTCGTAGCTTGGGAGCTAGGGCACCACACCCGCGTACGCTCATGATCACAGGCGCCCCCTGCACCTGTGATGCTGGTTCTTGAGGTGCTGGCACCACCACCTCCTGTGGCGAGCAGTCTGGGCATTGTGGGCCAGGGGGCCCACGAGCCCCTACATGTGGTTGCGGGATCACCTGGCAACTCTCCTCGTCGCGGGCGTGGGCTCTGCGGGGTTGTTCACATCGAGGGGCCTCGCGCCGGCTCTGCTGGCCGGCGTGGGGAAGGTGAGGCGGAGCCAGGACCCCACGGCCCTCGTTCGCCGTCGGGGGCGACGGAGGACGCGAAGAGTGCGTTGGTGCAAGCGCTTCCCCAGTTGCGTTGACGAGCTCGGTGATGCGGTGGAGCCACTCGTCGTAGAGATCATTCGCCAGGCGGTAGCGCAAGAGCTCCCGCGCCATCAGTAGCGCAGGCTGCTGGTAGACTGGCCCACTGCGGACCAGTGAGGACGACGCTGCGGTCGGCGAGGGTGAAGGTGTCGTCGTGCGGCCATCCCGCCGCACGGACAGCGGCAGCGAGGAGTCCTGCTGCTCGGGGACAGCCGGGTCGGTGGCGGCGTTGGCCACCGGCGAGTTGGGGCGGAGCTTTGCGCCGTTGCCCGCGGGTGCCGTCTGAGCGACGTTCGTAGCGCGGCGGGCGGCGCGAGCTCGGCATTTGTCCACCATGGTTGTGGAGCAGGGTCGGTGACGAGAACACGACGAGGTCCTCGGAGAGGCGAGATTTCGACACGCCCCCTACCTGGCGCGCTAAATGTCGGATTCAGGGCTCCGCAAAACCAGTTAAGTTCGAACACAGGGGCGTGAACGAAGATCTCTCCCACTCACGTCTACCTAGCGCCTCGCTCTCGTCTCGGTGGAAGGATTCAAGCAAACAACAAACAAACACACAAGAGTTTATCCAGGTTCCGGCCACCGCGAGGTGTAAGACCCTACTGCCTGCTTTGGTGGATTGGCTCCGGGTGAGCTAGAGTATGAACTGGTACAAGGACTCCTGAGCTCAGGAGGGTCAAGAGACTAGTGTTCTTGCTCCTTGTCTGGTGGTCAAGTGTGTGTCTTGATGATTCTCTCCCTCGCAGTTGAGGTCCTAGCTACTTATATTGGCGCGCACGGTCCAACGGAGTGGCCCAGGCGGTGAACGAGCGTTGACCTGGATCGGATCGGGGATCAAGATCGGGATCGATCCCCCGATCGAAACCAAAGCGGCGGCGGCGACTTGCTTCGATGCTGGCAGCGGGGTTCCTCGATGGAAAAACGGCGGGGTTCCTTCGATGGCTTTCTAGCGGCGGCGACTGGAGGCTGACTGGCGCCCGGCCCGAGGTGGAGAGGGTGAGGGCGGCGCCGGCATGAAGGTGGAGAGGTGGTGGAGCTCCGGCGAACTCCGGCGAAGCTCCGGCGAGGTGGTGGTGGCTGGAGGAATAAGAAGGTGGGGCTAGGGTTTCCTTGATTTGGGGCAAAAAATTGGGGGAGTGGACAAATATATAGGCACAAGGAGCTAGGGTTGTCCAAAAGGGGTGTGGTTTTTGGCCACGCGATTAGAATTGGATGGCCTAGATGAGAGGAGGGGTTTGGGTTGGTTTGGTGGGCTGATGGAGGGGTGTCTTGGGCCTCAAAGTGGAGGCACTTTTAGCCCACGAGAATAACTGTTGGGGTAGCAAACGAACTCCAAACGCGACGAGATTTGACAGGCGGGTTACACACACCAAAACAACAACACACGACAAGTCTCGCTCCAAGCCGGTAACGTTGCACGGCCAAACACCAAAGTAGGCCTAGGGGATGCCACAGACACGTGAGGGAGCTCCGGAATGCGAAATGGACAACGGGAAGGAACGCGTGGAACCGGATGCAACCGACAACACAAATGCAATGCGATGCACATGACTACATGATATGAATGAATGCCACACACGCAACGCGACAAAATGGCGAAAACCCAAAAAGACAAAGAACCCGGAATGGAAGTGATGAAGCCGGAGATATATTATATGCCCAAAAGGGAAAGTATTACATCCGGGGCATTACAGGTATCCTCCTTTGAATGATTTGAGTGGCTTGACTTGGCACATGTTCACACATGTAGTTAAAACAAAATCAACATAGCCTTCACGATATCTATGTTCATGGTAATTTATATCCTACTCATGCTTGCACTCAATGTTGGTTAATCTCAAGGCATGCTTATGACCGTTGTTGCTCTCTAGCTGGTCGCTTCCCAGTCTCGTTCTAGCATTCACCTATACTAAGCAGGAATACTACTTGTGCATCCACTTCCATAAACCCAAAGTTGTTCCATATGAGTCCACCATACCTACCTATATGCGGTAATTACCTCCCATTCCAAGTAAATTTTCATGTGCCAAATTCTAAACCTTCAAATAAAATTCTACTTTGTATGCCCAAATCGCTCATGTAGCGACTAGGGGTTGTCAGTATCTTCCATGCTAGGTGGGTTATTCTCACGATGAGTGGACTCCGCTTGTCATTCACGAGAAAAAGGCTGGTAACCGGGATGCCCAGTCACATGCTCAAAATCAAATCAAAATATAATTAAACAAAGCTCCCCCAGGACTGTTGTTGGTATGGACGGTACCCATTGTTTCGGATAAGCCGTGGAGTGTGATTGATGGTGGAGGGGGAGTAAAAATTTACCATTCTATTTGGGAACCGCCTATAATGTATGTAGCATGGAAGATATTGAGGACTCTTGGTCGTAGCGTTGAAAATAGAGGCATACCGCTCAAAATATTATTCATCTCTGTTTTAAAACTCGAGATCTGGCACCTCTACAAATCCCTGCTTCCCTCTGTGAAGGGCCTATCTATTTACTTTTATTGCTGAGTCATCATCCTCTTATAAAAAGCACCAGTTGGAGAGCACCTCTGTCATTTATATGCTTTGTTATTAATTGATATTGAGTATGAGTGTGACTGGATCTCTTTTACCATGAATTACAATGTCTAGTCAGTCCTTGATCTTCTCAGGTGCTCTGCATTTATGTTTTGCGGACTCAGAAAGGGCTAGCGAGATACCACTTTATCATATTATATCATGATTTTTTTGAAAAAGTATTGTCATCCAAGATTTATTATTATTGCTCGCTAGTTGATTGTGTTATTGATATGAGTAAATGTGAGACCTAAATGTTATTGTGAATGTGGTTAGTTCATAATATTTACTAAAAACTTGAATGTTGGCTTTACATATTTGCAACAACAAGATCAAATAGAGTTTGTAAAAGTTTTTCTTTATCACTTTTAGTTTATCAACTGAATTGCTTGAGGACAAGCAATGGGTTATGCTTCGAGGAGTTGATACGTCCCTGTCGTATTTACTTATCGAAACTCTTTTGCCCTTGTTTTGGACTCTAATTTGCATAATCTGAATGGAACTAACCCGGACTGACGCTGTTTTGAGCAGAATTGCCTTGGTGTTATTTTTGTGCAGAAATAAAAGTTCTCGAAATGGCCTGAAATTTCATGGAGAGTATTTTCAGAAAATATAAAAATACTGGTGAAAAGATCTATCGGAGGGGGCCCACACCCTAGCCATAGGGGTGGGGGGCGCCACCCCTAGGGTGCGCCCTCTATCCTTGTGGGCCCCCTGGACATCCACCGACCTCAACTGCAATTCCATATATTCTTATTCGGGAAGAAAAAAATAAAGAAGAAGGATTCACCGTGTTTTACGATATGGAGCCGCCTCCTCCTCATTTTCTTCCTCGAGAAGCCAGATCTGGAGTCCGTTCTGGGCTTCGGAGAGTGGAGATCGTCGTCATCGTCATCATCGACCTTCCTCCATCACCAATTTCATGATGCGCACCGCCGTGTGTGGGTAATTCCATCGTAGGCTTGCTGGACGGTGATGGGTTGGATGAGATTTATCATGTAATTGAGTTAGTTTTGTTAGGGTTTGATCCTTAGTATTCACTATGTTCTGAGATTGATGTTGCTATGACTTTGCTATGCTTAATGCTTGTCACTAGGGCCCGAGTGCCGTGATTTCAGATCTGAGCCTATTATGTTTCCATGAATATACATGTGTTCTTGATCCTATGTTGCAAGTTGTAGACACCTACTATGTGTTATGATCTGCATACCCCAAGGTGACAATAATTGGGATTCTTTCTGGTGATTGCCGTAGTTTGAGAAGTTCATGTATTCACTAAGTGCTAATGCTTTGGTCCGGTACTGTATTAAAAGGAGGCCTTAATATCCCTTAGTTTTCATTAGGAACCTGCTGCCACGGGAGGGTAGGTCAAAAGATGTCATGCAAGTTCTTTTCCGTAAGCACGTATGACTATATACGGAATGCATGCCTATATTATATTGATGAATTGGAGCTAGTTCTGTGTCACCCTAGGTTATAACTGCTACATGATGAATATTATGCGACACCTATCATTGTCGATCCATTGCCTACGAGTTCGTTTCATATTGATACTTGTTTTGTTACTTTCGTTACTGCTACTGTCACCATCACTACAAAACTGCTACTGTTACTTAATTCCTGCTTGTCCTCGAGTAGGTAAATGATAAAAACAGAATTTTTGATGTGGAATGCTACCCAACATAATTCTCAATGTAATTTTCTTTATTATGGCATGAATGTTCAGATCCGAAAGATTCAAGACAAAAGTTTAATATTGACATAAGAATAATAATACTTCAAGCATACTAATAAAGCAATTATGTCTTCTCAAAATAACATGGCCAAAGAAAGTTATCCCTACAAAATCATATAGTCTGGCTATGCTCTATCTTCATCACACAAAATATTTAAATCATGCACAACCCTGGTTTCAGGCAAGAAATTGTTTCACACTTCAATATTTTCAAACTTTTCTACTTTCACGCAATACATGAGCATGAGCCATGCATATAACACTATAGGTGTAATAGAGTGGTGGTTATGGAGAAGACAAAAAGGAAGATAGTCTCACATCAACTAGGCGTATTAATGGGCTATGGAGATGACCATCAATAGATATCAATGTGAGTGAGTAGGGATTGCCATGCAACGGATGCGCTACAGCTATAAGTGTATGAAAGCTCAACAAAAGAAACTAAGTGGGCGTGCATCCAACTCGCTTGCTCACAAAGACCTAGGTCATTTTGAGGAAGCCCATCATTGGAATATACAAGCCAAGTTCTATAATGAAAATTCCCACTAGTATATGAAAGTGACAAACAAGAGACTCTCTATTATGAAGATCATGGTGCTACTTTGAAGCACAAGTGTGGAAAAAGGATAGTAGCATTGCCCCTTCTCTCTTTTTCTGTCATTTTTTTTCTTTTTCTTCTTTTTTTATTTGGGCCTTCTTTTTTATATGGCCTCCTCTTTTTTTCTTTTTTTTTTCTTTTCATCCTGTCAGGACCCCGATCCTAAGTCACACAGGTCTAGCCTGTAACACACCATATCACTTTGCGGCCTCACGCACGGTATTCCACGGGTGCCACCTTACCTGGCCCGGGACCGTTTGCGCATTTTGGCACACGTATATGATGGTGTCGCTAGCATCCATATGACAGAGAACCCGGGCCGACATGACCAGTTATAAACCAAAAGTGGCACTAAATTACAGAGACAGGCATACATGACCCAGCCACGAACGTGTCGGTCATCAACGTATGAACCCAAGTCGTAGCAAGCTACAAGGACTTAAAGGAACAACGCGTGACATTTCCCCTAAGGGACAGACACAGGAACGAAGAAGGACACATGCCGGCCAGCCTAAGTGTTCCGGAGCAGTAGCAAGCTACCAAGGCTCAGTGGAAGCACTAGGAGACATTTTCCTGTAAGATAGGCTACCAAAGGTAAACAACTAGGTGTCGGATCCCACACATAGCAATACACATTACACGTATGCATAACATGCAAGTATGTGCTGTACAACATGGCATCACAACATAACTCAACAACTTATATAGATAAGGCCCAGAAGAGCCATCATAGCATTTATTACAAACAGAGGTCACATGACCCAACATTCAGAGCATACAGGCAACGGAAGCATTACATGTCCGAGTACAGACATCTACAAATGAAAAAGACTAAGAAGTCTGACTATCTACAAGACCCTCCCAAGGGTACAAGATCGTAGCTGAGGTAACAAGCTAAACGTCGAAGTCCACGCGGAACCACTAGCGAGACTGAGGTCTCTCTGCAAAACATAAATTAAGCAAACGTGAGTACAAAGGTACTCAGCAAGACTTACATCAGAACTAGCTACATATGCATCGGTATCAACAAAGGGCGGTGGAGTTTGACTGCAGCAAGCCAGCTTTGACTCGATGGCTATTCTGAACTACGACTGCAAGTAACTTTTTTTGAGGTGGCGCACACGAGTCCACATATTCACCAATCAATACACCACTATGGATCCGCTCCCGTCTCCCTACGAGAAGGCCATCCATAGCACTCACGCTTATCTTGCGTGTTTTAGAGTATCCACTTTCACTTGTCTATGAACTGTAATAGGTAACCCAGAAGTCCATTTCCGCGGACACGGCTATTCGAATAGATTATATTTAACCCTGCAGGGGTGTACTTCTTCACACACGCTCTCACCACTTACCGCCGCTTACACGACATGTACTCGGCAACCTTCAAGCGGAGGCCCAGCGAGGGTGTCGGCCACGACCTGACTAACCACACAAGTCTCTCGTCCAGGTTTATCGCCTATTTGGGTTCCATCCGTGGGGAGATCCGGCCGGGGTGTCGCTCACGGCCCCAAACGATGTGTACAGGGTTCCCGCATCACCAAACGGGCAATCGGTACACCGTGCCATGTACCTGCCGTGTCACAGCCCACCCCGAGGGTCAGCGCTGTGCACGACCTCCAGTAAACTACAAACACCAGAAACTAGTTGCAACTCCTGGACAGAGATCATGTTGATTAATAAGTCGAGAGGGTCCATTGGTTTCGGGCCCAATGCATGGTAGTAACTGGTCATGGATCAACCAACACAGAACTCAGTTCCTAAGGACGGCTGCAATGAGACAACCCACCATGTACTCCTACATGGCCTCTCATCGCTACCTTTACCAAATCGTGTTCACACACTTAGCTCACACACAGTAGGACATGTTCATCACATTCCAATTCATCCCCGATGAATCAGACCTGACACAACTCTAAGCAATAGCAGGCATAACCAAAAAGCATCAATGACTAGGCACAACATGGCTCAAACAACTCCTACTCATACTAGTGGGTTTCAACTATTTACTGTGGCAATGACGGGTCATGCAGTGGAAAGGGGTTCAACTACCGCAGCAAGTAACAGTTGAAGCGTTGTTGTCCTAATGCAGTAAAAGAGAGCAAGAGCGAGAGAGTGGGATTGTATCGGAATGCTCAATGGGGTTTTGCTTGCCTGGCACTTCTGAAGATAACATTGGTGTCATCGAACTCATCGTCGGAACGTCGTCTACTGAGAGGGAACAAACCGACAAACAGAGGAAGAACACAATCAATGCAATGCAACAATATGATGCATGATCATGACATGGCAATATGCTGTTGATTGAGCTAATGCAACTAGCAACACAATTAAATGAAGCTGGTTTGAACCAAAGGTTCAAATTCAAACTTCATATGTGATTATTTAAATGCCATTTAATTGATTTGACCTGATCAACAGGTTTAACTTGTTCAAACATGCATGAAAATGCCATAAACAGATTCCTTGAATTTTTCTGATCAATTTTCATATATAAATTATTTTTATCTGAGTTATAGATTATTTTCTATGATTTTTAGAAGTTTTGGTTATTTTCTGAAATAAATAAATCATTTCTGATTTATTAAAATCCCAGAAAATAGTTACTGCGTCAGCACTAGGTCATGCTGACATCAGCAAGTCAACAGGGGCTGGTCCAGTCAAACCTGACCAGTGGGGCCCACTGGTCAGTGTCTAAGGGCTAGTTTGTGTGCATGACAGGTGGGACCAGTCAGTGTTGACTTGACCAAAGTCAAACTGCCATGTGGGGTCCACCGGATTAGTACTAAGCTAAACAGGAAAAATTAGACTAACCTAATTAGGCGCGAGGGCCCACATGTCAGTGTCAGTAGGGTTAATTAAGCTTAACAAAACTTAATTTCAATTAACAGGGCCCAGGGCCCACTTGTCAGCGACTCGGGGGAGGTCAACCTCGCCGGTCAAAATGGTCATCCCGCCGGCGTTTAGCCGCCGGCGAGGCTGGACGCGGCGGAGGGCGTCGGAAATCCTCCTCCGGTGACCAAATGGCCGGCGGAGGGCATCTACGTGGAGCTGGGACTCGCCCGCATCCATCTGTGCCATCGGAAGGGGGCTGGGGTGGCCGAAAGGTGGTCGGCGACGAGGTCCAGCGGCGGCAGCGCTCGGGCTTGCGCGGGCGCAGCGCTAGGGGGCTCGAGAGGAAGAAAAGAAGTGGCTAGGGGCTCCTGGAGGAATGCTGAGCACGCCGGTGTGCTTGGACGCGTGCGGCAGCAACTGTGACTACGGCGGCGACATGGCCGGCGGACCACAGCTCCGGCCGGAGGTGGGGCCGTAGCTAGAGAGCGCGGGGAGGTCGGGGAAGAGGGGGAAACTGCTCGGGGGCTCACGGTGAGTGCAGAGGCGACGACGTGGGCTCGGGGGAGGCTCGGAGCAGAGCAGGGCGGCGGAGGGGATCTCGTCGGCCGAGGCTTGGAGACGAGGTCGGGGAAGATGCTAGGAGGCTCCCGAGCTTGCGTGCGTGGGCGTGTAGACTCCCGGGTCCATGGCAGAGCTCGTGGACACGTCGAGGGGACGAGGGGGAGGCGGTGGCTGCGGCTACGGCCGTCGGTGCGCCCACGGGCGCGTCGGCCATGGCCCTGGAGAGACGAGGGAGGGAGGAAGGGGCGAGTGAGAGGTCAGGGGGAGGTTCCAGGCGCTTGCGGCGTGTCCTTGGCGGCGTCGCGCTGGCGAGGGAAGGCCAGGCAGGCAGCTGCGTGGAGGCACGGCCGCGCGCGCGCGCCGGCCACACGCCCTCGTGCCTTCTGGCACGAGGTTGAAGGAGGCGGTGCTGGGCTGGGCCCCCAGAAGTGGCTGGGCCAACAGTGCTGGGCTGCACAGGTTAGTTAGCCCAGGTAAGTCTCTCTCTCTCTTTTAATTCCATCTGTTTTCTATTATCTATTTCTTTTGTAACTTTGGGGCTTTTCTAAAAATGCTTAGGCATTTTCAAAAATCACCAAACTGCTCATGCCCACTGTTTAGCATATAACCAACATGGAACATTTCAGTTTGGGATTATTTGAGCATTTAAAATAATATATATAATTTAAATGCCCAAATGCAAATAAGATATGATTTAATTCAAAAATCCAGAATGGTCCTAGAAATATGTGCAACATTTTTGGCAGAGGTTTTTAATCAATCCAAAAATGATGAACTTTTCCAAAGAGAATTTTGGGTTCATTGAAAAAGATTTGAATTTTGAACCTAGTTGGTTTCATCTGGTGCTAGGGTTTAGTCATCCCCATTTCAGTTTAAGAGAAATTTAAACATGATGCAACACAAGACTAACTAGACCAGAGCAGACCAGAACTGGGGATGTGACAACTCACCCCCACTAAACAAGAATCTCGTCCCGAGATTCAGGACGTGAGATAAGATATCAGAGGGGACACTAACTAACACAAACTTCATGATCCCAGTGTCCTCTATATAAGTGTTGATTGCTTGCCTCATGTTGATCCTGGCTTCCTTGCTTTCGAAATCTTCATCCAAACGGTGATGATGAGAGAAACTCTACAACATTGATCTTCCGAAAGATCAAGCAACTCAAGATCAACCCATGGAGAATTGGTACAACGGCGGTGCAAGCTAGGAACAAAATGCAAATGCTGGGAATGATTCTGGTAACTGGGGTGAATCCCAACAGTAGAGAGTAAAACTATTCTTGAGGGGTTATAGCATAACCAAGAGCACTGGGAGCAATCCCGGTTGGTGTCGAGGATAACACCTATTGCTTGTGCGTGCTCTCAAGAACTTGAGCATTCCCATATTCATCAAGGTTTTACCAATATCCGTGTCGAGGATCCTGGCAACACAACATACTACCATGATGAATAGTGGTGGACGATGCAGATGCAAAGGAGGATAACACCTTCTCAAATTCTACCTTAGCGGAGCCAAGGAAGCAAAAATCTGGATGATCGACCGAGAGACATTTAGCACTCCGCTTCTAATGTTCTCCTTGATGTACTAGGTACCACGGTCAATGCTTAAAAGCATCAACATGGCCATCAAGTAAAGGTCGGACTTCGGGAGCACATAATGTCCATAAGGGACAACTAGGGAGTAATTCCTACGAAGTCCTTATGGGGAGGTGGCCAATTTCTTCAATCAAGATGCTACAACAATAGGTCTTCCGGCTAGGTGTGTTGGCCACGACATTCACTTTACCGGTAATCGAGGGACCAATATTATAGTTCTTGGGAAATGCTCCAACCATCATATCTGCCCGAGATTCAGTTCTGGTTGGTGTTAGAATATTCCAGACTCATCGAGTCCAGAAAGAAAGATGAAAGTTTGCAACACAAATCGACGGGACGGCGTTGCGAGATTCTCAGGAAATGAACTACGATAGCAAGCTCCAAAACATGAGCTGGTTCTGCTACATACTTGTGAACACGTTGTCCAAGACAAACATGACCACGTAGTAGTCTTACAATGAAACACTACCAAGTTCGGGTTGGGGAACCATCATTGCGGATAACGAAGTCCTTACATAAGTCCGGATCTTAAGAAGGAACTTCTTCTCCTAAGACAATCAATCAGTGGCTTGGTGTGCTAGGGATACATATAGAGTGAAGGTTGCAAGTCTCCAAACCACATAATACTTCGCACATATGCATGACTGACTTGGGATGATTCCACAGGAAGCAAAACAACTTTCTCGAACTCATGGTGACAACTTGCATCAATTACACATGATTTTGGGAAAAATCTCTTCTCTCATCCAACATATACCTCATGAACGGGACTCAAAGGCAATGCTTACAAAGTTTCCAACACTAGCTTAATGTCCTACAAAATCATGGAGAAGATAGCAGTGTTGCTGATGGGCTCAACAACAATTCATCCAGGTTTCCATGGAGATGGAATTCCATAATTATGTGAACAAGTGATAGTATTGGTCAGACCAATAGATGTAATGGTGTATGCTCGAGGGATCAACCACGAGTAAGACAACATTAAGAGCATCGTTGGTTCTGATTTGATTTGATGATAGCCCACACTCAAATCAAAGTTTTAGTAAGACAATAGATCCAACAATTGATCACGAGGATCAATCGATCAATATATCAACTTTCTTCAACACACACACAAAAGATATCCCTTGGAAGTGAGCTATGTGGGTTAAGCTTTTATCCTCCAACTCTCCAAGTTGTTGTTTAGCTTAACCAACTAGTTCGGGGTACCCAACACAGATTCTTGGAGAAGTGGTGGTTTATAAGAAACCAACTTGATCACGAACTCAACATAACAGTCAGGGAACAACCCGGTAATACTTCCGAGAAGATATTCGGAAAATCACGAACCACCGATATGTTACTAAGCTCGAGAACAATCTTGCTTTCCAAGGCAAGGCGATATGATCACATGAGAAAGGACTTGACAAAATCCTAACTCATCAATCAAGGAGTGCACCAAGAAAGTGGACTAGGTAGCACGATAAATCTTAGAAATGGTGATTCAGTAACCAACACACTAAAAATGAAATTGTTGTCCTTTAACTACCAAGCAACGAAGTTGCTAGTAGTATTGATTTCACACATCACAATTCACTTGTCAGCATTCCGGTTATAATAACACGAAGACCGAGGAATGAACGATAATGGCGAGAAGTATCATTGTATCAAGAGTTCATAAGAGATAGTGCAATTCTCATGACAATCTTGACAAAAAGATGGTAATACTCCAGGATAGAACAGTTTAGAAGCTGGATTAGCATTCTTCATCTGCGGAGTACAACTTCTTTGACCAAATCCCGGATATGGATAAGGTACTGGAGTTTGGTTCTCCTAGTCATTCCGAGATAGAATGAATGGACGGATCACAAGAGTAAAAGGCATCGATAAACACGAATGCACAACTACTCCTGACTATCAACTGATAGTCGAAGGTCATAAAACATCTGAAAAGGAGACAACTCAAGGAACATATAACTTCTGAGTTGTGGATGCATAGGTTAGTATGTCGAACAAGTTCCACATATTTCTTCCGGATAACCCATGCAGAAAGGTAGGACTGGCAGAGTCACAATATGAATGGAGTACTACTCAGGAGCACTCTGGTTGTGATCTTTTGGTTCGGGAGAACTTCTGCCAAGGATGGTTCATGGTATTGGAAGAACGATGACCACGGACCTCGAGGACTATCACAAGGTTACTAATATCCTAAAGGAACGAGCAAATACTATCAACATGAAGTAAGTAGGGTGAAGCTCGGGTTCGAGAACCCAGGAATAGAATACCTACCAACTAAATAGCATCACGGGATGCTTTTGAGAATGACGGCCAGAATCATCACACTGGAATATAAAACATTGCTGGATTACTGGGTGATCTTCTAAGATACTTAGGGTCATAATAATAACTCCAACATATGTGTCGAGGTACCAAAGTACCTCAACACACTGACTAGTGTGATTAATCTGGCCTAAAAGGACATCGGAAACAGGGAGGAAAGGTTTGCGAATGCATCAGGCTATTTAGAAACCTGGGATGACTCGGACAGCATAACGGCTGCAAATGCTCGAAAATAGTTTTGAGATCCAAGCAAAAGGTAGCATATCCACTTAACATCATAATGTTAAGGTTCAGTGACCAACAGTTGAACAAACCGAAGTAGTAGAAACTGAACTGAGGGTTGAATCCACAATAACGTGATCCTGATAAATAGAATGAGAATCCTAGTTCTTAATCCCCGTAGAAAGAAGAAGGTGACTCAGATCAGAAGGTCATAAGGTAAAGGAGTAAAAAGAGCCTTACGTTCCCTTCCACAAACAATTCCCTTACTTAACTAAAGAGTTTCTAGACACGACTTCGACCAGTTTGGCTTGCTAATCCTACAGGCAGTCAGGCTCTGATACCAAAGCTGTCAGGACCCCGATCCTAAGTCACACAGGTCTAGCCTGTAACACACCATATCACTTTGCGGCCTCACGCACGGTATTCCACGGGTGCCACCTTACCTGGCCCGGGACCGTTTGCGCATTTTGGCACACGTATATGATGGTGTCGCTAGCATCCATATGACAGAGAACCCGGGCCGACATGACCAGTTATAAACAAAAAGTGGCACTAAATTACAGAGACAGGCATACATGACCCAGCCACGAACGTGTCGGTCATCAACGTATGAACCCAAGTCGTAGCAAGCTACAAGGACTTAAAGGAACAACGCGTGACATTTCCCCTAAGGGACAGACACAGGAACGAAGAAGGACACATGCCGGCCAGCCTAAGTGTTCCGGAGCAGTAGCAAGCTACCAAGGCTCAGTGGAAGCACTAGGAGACATTTTCCTGTAAGATAGGCTACCAAAGGTAAACAACTAGGTGTCGGATCCCACACATAGCAATACACATTACACGTACGCATAACATGCAAGTATGTGCTGTACAACATGGCATCACAACATAACTCAACAACTTATATAGATAAGGCCCAGAAGAGCCATCATAGCATTTATTACAAACAGAGGTCACATGACCCAACATTCAGAGCATACAGGCAACGGAAGCATTACATGTCTGAGTACAGACATCTACAAATGATAAAGACTAAGAAGTCTGACTATCTACAAGACCCTCCCAAGGGTACAAGATCGTAGCTGAGGTAACAAGCTAAACGTCGAAGTCCACGCGGAACCACTAGCGAGACTGAGGTCTCTCTGCAAAACATAAATTAAGCAAACGTGAGTACAAAGGTACTCAGCAAGACTTACATCAGAACTAGCTACATATGCATCGGTATCAACAAAGGGCGGTGGAGTTTGACTGCAGCAAGCCAGCTTTGACTCGATGGCTATTCTGAACTACGACTGCAAGTAACTTTTTTTGAGGTGGCGCACACGAGTCCACATATTCACCAATCAATACACCACTATGGATCCGCTCCCGTCTCCCTACGAGAAGGCCATCCATAGCACTCGCGCTTATCTTGCGTGTTTTAGAGTATCCACTTTCACTTGTCTATGAACTGTAATAGGTAACCCAGAAGTCCATTTCCGCGGACACGGCTATTCGAATAGATTATATTTAACCCTGCAGGGGTGTACTTCTTCACACACGCTCTCACCACTTACCGCCGCTTACACGACATGTACTCGGCAACCTTCAAGCGGAGGCCCAGCGAGGGTGTCGGCCACGACCTGACTAACCACACAAGTCTCTCGTCCAGGTTTATCGCCTATTTGGGTTCCATCCGTGGGGAGATCCGGCCGGGGTGTCGCTCACGGCCCCAAACGATGTGTACAGGGTTCCCGCATCACCAAACGGGCAATCGGTACACCGTGCCACGTACCTGCCGTGTCACAGCCCACCCCGAGGGTCAGCGCTGTGCACGACCTCCAGTAAACTACAAACACCAGAAACTAGTTGCAACTCCTGGACAGAGATCATGTTGATTAATAAGTCGAGAGGGTCCATTGGTTTCGGGCCCAATGCATGGTAGTAACTGGTCATGGATCAACCAACACAGAACTCAGTTCCTAAGGACGGCTGCAATGAGACAACCCACCATGTACTCCTACATGGCCTCTCATCTCTACCTTTACCAAATCGTGTTCACACACTTAGCTCACACACAGTAGGACATGTTCATCACATTCCAATTCATCCCCGATGAATCAGACCTGACACAACTCTAAGCAATAGCAGGCATAACCAAAAAGCATCAATGAGTAGGCACAACATGGCTCAAACAACTCCTACTCATACTAGTGGGTTTCAACTATTTACTGTGGCAATGACGGGTCATGCAGTGGAAAGGGGTTCAACTACCGCAGCAAGTAACAGTTGAAGCGTTGTTGTCCTAATGCAGTAAAAGAGAGCAAGAGCGAGAGAGTGGGATTGTATCGGAATGCTCAATGGGGTTTTGCTTGCCTGGCACTTCTGAAGATAACATTGGTGTCATCGAACTCATCGTCGGAACGTCGTCTACTGAGAGGGAACAAACCGACAAACAGAGGAAGAACACAATCAATGCAATGCAACAATATGATGCATGATCATGACATGGCAATATGCCGTTGATTGAGCTAATGCAACTAGCAACACAATTAAATGAAGCTGGTTTGAACCAAAGGTTCAAATTCAAACTTCATATGTGATTATTTAAATGCCATTTAATTGATTTGACCTGATCAACAGGTTTAACTTGTTCAAACATGCATGAAAATGCCATAAACAGATTCCTTGAATTTTTCTGATCAATTTTCATATATAAATTATTTTTATCTGAGTTATAGATTATTTTCTATGATTGTTAGAAGTTTTGGTTATTTTCTGAAATAAATAAATCATTTCTGATTTATTAAAATCCCAGAAAATAGTTACTGCGTCAGCACTAGGTCATGCTGACATCAGCAAGTCAACAGGGGCTGGTCCAGTCAAACCTGACCAGTGGGGCCCACTGGTCAGTGTCTAAGGGCTAGTTTGTGTGCATGACAGGTGGGACCAGTCAGTGTTGACTTGACCAAAGTCAAACTGCCATGTGGGGTCCACCGGATTAGTACTAAGCTAAACAGGAAAAATTAGACTAACCTAATTAGGCGCGAGGGCCCACATGTCAGTGTCAGTAGGGTTAATTAAGCTTAACAAAACTTAATTTAAATTAACAGGGCCCAGGGCCCACTTGTCAGCGACTCGGGGGAGGTCAACCTCGCCGGTCAAAACGGTCATCCCGCCGGCGTTTAGCCGCCGGCGAGGCTGGACGCGGCGGAGGGCGTCGGAAATCCTCCTCCGGCGACCAAATGGCCGGCGGAGGGCATCTATGTGGAGCTGGGACTCGCCCGCATCCATCTGTGCCATCGGAAGGGGGCTGGGGTGGCCGGAAGGTGGTCGGCGACGAGGTCCAGCGGCGGCAGCGCTCGGGCTTGCGCGGGCGCAGCACTAGGGGGCTCGGGAGGAAGAAAAGAAGTGGCTACGGGCTCCTGGAGGAATGCTGAGCACGCCGGTGTGCTTGGACGCGTGCGGCAGCAACTGTGACTACGGCGGCGACATGGCCGGCGGACCACAGCTCCGGCCGGAGGTGGGGCCGTAGCTAGAGAGCGCGGGGAGGTCGGGGAAGAGGGGGAAACTGCTCGGGGGCTCACGGTGAGTGCAGAGGCGACGACGTGGGCTCGGGGGAGGCTCGGAGCAGAGCAGGGCGGCGGAGGGGATCTCGTCGGCCGAGGCTTGAAGACGAGGTCGGGGAAGATGCTAGGAGGCTCCCGAGCTTGCGTGCGTGGGCGTGTAGACTCCCGGGTCCATGGCAGAGCTCGTGGACACGTCGAGGGGACGAGGGGGAGGCGGTGGCTGCGGCTACGGCCGTCGGTGCGCCCACGGGCGCGTCGGCCATGGCCCTGGAGAGACGAGGGAGGGAGGAAGGGGCGAGTGAGAGGTCAGGGGGAGGTTCCAGGCGCTTGCGGCGTGTCCTTGGCGGCGTCGCGCTGGCGAGGGAAGGCCAGGCAGGCAGCTGCGTGGAGGCACGGCCGCGCGCGCGCGCCGGCCACACGCCCTCGTGCCTTCTGGCACGAGGTTGAAGGAGGCGGTGCTGGGCTGGGCCCCCAGAAGTGGCTGGGCCAACAGTGCTGGGCTGCACAGGTTAGTTAGCCCAGGTAAGTCTCTCTCTCTCTTTTAATTCCATCTGTTTTCTATTATCTATTTCTTTTGTAACTTTGGGGCTTTTCTAAAAATGCTTAGGCATTTTCAAAAATCACCAAACTGCTCATGCCCACTGTTTAGCATATAACCAACATGGAACATTTCAGTTTGGGATTATTTGAGCATTTAAAATAATATATAAAATTTAAATGCCCAAATGCAAATAAGATATGATTTAATTCAAAAATCCAGAATGGTCCTAGAAATATGTGCAACATTTTTGGCAGAGGTTTTTAATCAATCCAAAAATGATGAACTTTTCCAAAGAGCATTTTGGGTTCATTGAAAAAGATTTGAATTTTGAACCTAGTTGGTTTCATCTGGTGCTAGGGTTTAGTCATCCCCATTTCAGTTTAAGAGAAATTTAAACATGATGCAACACAAGACTAACTGGACCAGAGCAGACCAGAACTGGGGATGTGACGCATCCGGAGTCTCATCCCGACTTGTGGGGGAATCATAGTCTCCATCATCCTTTCCTCACTGGGACAATGCTCTAGTAATGAAGATCATCACACTTTTATTTACCTACAACTCGATGCTAGAACAAATTATGACTCTATGTGAATGCCTCCGGCGGTGTACCGGGATGTGCAATGAATCAAGAGCGACATGTATGAAAAAATATGCATCGTGGCCTTGCCACAAATACGATGTCAACTACATGATCATGCATGACAATATGACAATGATGAAGCGTGTCATAATAAACGGAACGGTGGAAAGTTGCATGGCAATATATCCCGGAATGGCTATGGAAATGCCATAATAGGTAGGTATGGTGACTATTTTGAGGAAGGTATATGGTGGGTGTATGGTACCGGCGAGAGTTGCGCGGTACAAGAGAGGCTAGCAATGGTGGAAGGGTGAGTGTGCGTATAATCCATGGACTCAACATTAGTCATAAAAAACTCATATACTTATTGCAAAAATCTACAAATCATCAAAACAAAGTATTCAACGCATGCTCCTAGGGGAAGGGTTGGTAGGAGTTAACCATCGCGCGATCCCGACCTCCACACAATGGATGACAATCGATAAATAAATCATGCTCCAACTTCATCACATAACGGTTCACCATACGTGCATGCTACGGGAATCACAAACTTTAACACACGTGTCTCTTGAATTCACAATTAATCCACTAGCATGACTCTAATATCACCATCCTCATATCTCAAAACAATCATCAAGTATCAAACTTCTCATAATATTCAATGCATTTTATATGAAAGTTTTTATTATATCCATCTTGGATGCCTATCATATTATGACTAATTTTATAACCAACGAAAATTACCATGCTGTTCTAAAGGACTCGCAAAATAATATAAATGAAGCATGAGAGATCAATAATTTGTACAAAATAAAACCACCACCATGCTCTAAAAAGATATAAGTGAAGCACTAAAGCAAAACTATCTAGCTCAAAAGATATAAGTGAAGCACATATAGTATTCTAATAAAGTCCGATTCATGTGTATCTCTCTCAAAATATGTGTACAGTAAGGAAGATTGTGGTAAACTAAAAAGCAAAGACTCAATTCATACATGATGCTCCAAGTAAAACACATATCATGTGGTGAATAAAAATGTAGTCTCAAGTAAAGTTATCGATAGACGTAGACGAAAGAGGGGATGCCTTCCCCGGGCATCCCCAAGCTTAGGCTTTTGGTTTTCCTTGAATTTTACCTTGGGGTGCCTTGGGAATCCCCAAGCTTAGGCTCTTGCCACTCTTTGTTCCGTAGTCCATCAAATCCTTACCCAAAAACTTGAAAACTTCACAACACAAAACTTAGCAAAAATCTCGTGAGCTCCGTTAGTATAAGAAAACAAACCACCACTTTAAGGTATTGTAATGAACTCATTCTTTAGTTATATCGGTGTTAAAACTACCGTGTTCCAACTTCTCAATTATTCATACCCCCGATACTACTCATAGATTCATCAAAATAAGCAAACAACACACGAAAAACAGAATCTGTCAAAAACAGAACAATATGTAGCAATATGTAACTTTCGAATACTTCTCTAACTCTAAAAATTCTTAAATAAATTGGTGGACGTGAGGAATTTGTCTATTAATCATATGCAAAAATAATCAACTTAAAAGCACTCTCTAGTAAAAAATGGCAGCAAATCTCGTGAGCGCAAAAGTTTCTATTTTTTACAGCAAGATCGCAAAAACAACACCCAAGTCTTCCCAAAGGTTCTACTTGGCACAAACACTAAATAAAACACAAAACCACATCTAACCAGAAGCTAGATGAATTATTTATTACTAAATAGAAGCAAAAGCAAAGAAAATAAAATTGGGTTGTCTCCCAACAAGCGCTATCGTTTAACGCCCCTAGCTAGGCATGATACAAGAATAGATCTAGGTATTGCCATCTTTGGTAGGCAATCCATAAGTGGCTCTCATAATAGATTCATAAGGTAATTTTATTTTCGTTCTAGGAAAGTGTTCCATGCCTTTCCTTAACGGAAATTGGAATCTAATATTTCCTTCCTTCATGTCAATAATTGCACCAATCGTTCTAACGAAAGGTCTACCAAGAATAATGGGACAAGTAGGATTGCAATCTATATCAAGAACGATGAAATCTACAGGCACACAATTCCTATTTTCAACAATAAGAACATCGTTAATCCTTTCCATAGGTTTCTTAATGGTAGAAATCTGCAAGATGCAAATTTAAAGAACAACCATCAAGTTCATGGAAACCCAACATATCACACAATGTTTTTGGGATTGTGGAAACATTAGCACCCAAATCACACAAAGCATAGCATTCATGATCTTTAATCTTAATTTTAATAGTAGGTTCCCACTCATCATAAAGTTTTCTAGGGATAGAAACTTCTAATTCAAGTTTTTCTTCATAAGATTGCATTGAAGCATCAACTATGTCTTTGGTAAAGGCTTTATTTTGACTATAAGAATGAGGAGAATTAATCACAGATTGCAACGAGGAAATACAATCTATCAAAGAGCAATTATCATAATTAAATTTCTTGAAATCCAAAATAGTGGGTTCATTTGCTATGTGTATGACACGAGAAATAATAAAAATAACGTGGGTTATTGTATTATTATACCTCTACGCTCTAGGGAAATAAAACATTGCGGGCGTGCCAGTGTACTAAGTACACAAATAAACATAGGGAAACATGCATTTTATTAATCTCTCATTGAAGAAACAAAATTACAAAGGTCCCTTTAGATATGCGCTCTGTGGCCTACTAGCGCAAGCGATTGTGGTCTCTTGATTCCCGGGGCCTCGGAAGGCTCCTGGTTAATTACTCCCACGGGTTACTCAGCGAGACACCTCCGATTAAGCCGTGCGGTCGTCATTGTCATCTTCGCCTTGCGTTCTCCATGACTGATGATGGTGGTGTATGGGCAGCGGCAGAACCCGTGTCCTCGTTGGTACACGTGCCGCTTAAAGCATGGCTTTGTGCTAGCCATGTCCGCCCTCGCTGTCGCGCCTCGTCGGTCTTGACAGCGTTGATGTAGTTGGTGTTGGAGTAGCATGGGTCCTGCTTGGCTCAGACTTCTTGACGATGTAGCTGCTTCGTCGGGGTACGTAAGGGGTTGCCTCACGAAAGTATTCTTTTATGGACACTGGCGTCAGTGTAAAACCAACGCACGCTCACATCATCATGGCCGGTGTGGTTGGCGGCTTGTCTCGACTAGACGCCGAGGTTATGGTAGTCTGCGAAGAAAAAAACTCCGCCTCGCGAGGCCATGAAAGGTAACATCTTAGAGGGGCATGGTGGATGACTCGTCTTGACTAGACGCCATATTCGATGGTCTACCCAAAACGAGGATCACGCCGTGCGGGCGAAGAAAGGTAACATCATTCAGGGACATGGTTTATGCCCCGTCTCAGCTAGACGCCGTATTCGGTGGTCTGCTAAGACAAGGATCACGCCGCTTATATGACCATGAGACCTGTATGCAATGAAGGGTACACCTCGTCTCGGCTGGACGCTGTATTCGGTGGTCCACCAAGACAAGGGCAAAGCATCGCGGTGCCGAAGAAAGGTGGCATCATGGAAGGGTGTGGTTGATGCCTCGTCCAAGCTAGACGCCGTATTTGGTGGTCCGCTAAGACATGGATCACGCCGTGGGGCCGAAGAAAAGTAACATCACGTAGGGGCGTGGTTGATGCCTGGTTTCAGCTAGATGCTGTATTCGGTGGTCTGCTGAGACAAGGATCATGCCGCATGTACAACAACAAGACATGTATGCAATGAAGGGTACACCTCGTCTCGGCTCAACGCCGTATTCGGTGGTCCACCAAGATAAAAGCAAAGCTTCGCGGTGCCGAAGAAAGGTGGAATCGTGGAAGGGTGTGGTTAATGCCTCGTCCTAGCTAGACGCCGTATTCGATGGTCTACTAAGACAAAGAGCACACCATCCGTACGACGACCTGTACGCCATAAAGAGTGCACCTTGTCTCGGCTGGGCGCCGTATTCAGTGGTCCGCCAAGACAAAGGAAACACATCGCAAGATCATGGTAAAGGTCGGTGAAGATGTGTCATCGCCTAGCACCACCTTCTTCATATTTTGGGCTCCGTGTTGCGTGTAGCACTGGGGCGTGTGTCATCTTCATGGGCTCTGGGTCGCGGGCTCCGTCTTTATGAGGTAGGCATCGGTGTTGTCGTCCCGTGAGCTCCACGCCTTCATCCACCGCGACACTAGCTTGATGATGTTGACGATGGACGTCATCCTAGGAAGCTCCGATTCGCCATCCTCCGCTAGCACGCGGCGGCATCCCCGCGAGCTTCACGCCTCCTGGCTCCATGCCATGATCCTCCGCGACACCTGGTTTATGATATTGGTGATGCGCGTCGTCTTGGCGCTCTCCACGCCACCATGCTCCATGGCGCCGGCTTGATGACGAAGTCGAGGGTGTCGTCTGCGCGAGCTCCACGCCTCCATTCTCCATGGCGCTGGCTTGACAAAGTAGATGGCGGTCGGCCTCCAAGCAGGCTCGACGCCGCCTCCTTTATGTGTGCCCATGGGTGAGTGTGCACCCATGTGTGAGAGCGCCACATCGGTCGCCGCATCGTCCGCCGCATCTGGGTGCGTGATGACCTACACACATAGAACAAGAACAAGAATATAGCACCACCGGAAATCCTCCTGTGGGTGTGTTCATCTGCTCGCGGCTGCTCTGCTTTCATGTGAAGGTGCCATCGCCGTGTTCCCTTGGCGCACGCGCCGCTGGATGGGCGCGCCCGCCGATCTCCTCGACGCTGCCACCAGGGCACGGGAGCCTTCTCTTTTGCCTACGCCAGCGTTAGATGTGTGCTTGCTCCCTTCATATACAGAAGAGATATAGATGTACGTATGTGGCGTCCATGGATCCTTTTTGACGCATGCACTGCCACAGTTGCCCAGCGAGCGTGTCGCCGCCGTGGGCGCGGCCTTCCGGTTGTTCTCGACGCTGCCGCCATGGTATTTGTTGGGTGCGTGATGGCTGGATGTGGTGGATGCCTGGTCGCCGTACATGCCGTCGCCAACGTGGGCGCGTCTCGCCCGGCTGGCCTCCGTCTTCTCTCGTCCCTGCTGCGTACGTGAGGTGTTTGCTCCAGCGCGTCGCTGCCGCCGCCGCGTGCTAGCTCCTCGTGTTTTCTTTTCTGTATTCTGGACGCTGCCGCAAGGGTCGACGCGTCTCCTTCCTGCGTGGTATACAAATACATACGAGAATATATAATGCGAGCTTGCTGGTATACAAATACATACAAGAATATATTAGTGTGTATATGTATCTAAGCTAGCTATGTCCAGACTAAAAATGAAACTGGCCAGGACGTGTTTGTGCATGCACACGTAGCAATAGCACCATGATTTCATGCATCCATGTGCATGTACAAGTACGTGCGTGCATGTGCCATGCAATGGTATTTCACATCAGCGGCGGCGCTGCGGTTCTTCCTGGGTATTCCCAGGAATACCCAAGATTTAGGCCCCCAAAATTTTTAATATACATGTTATATTGGCCTAGTCCAAAACCGAGGGTAAAGTGAGCCACGCAGCGAACGAGACAAACGAGCGAGCGGTGTCTGGTACGCACTTCTCGTCCTCTCCGTCTCCCACCAGTACGCACTTCCCAGTCTCCCTCCCCGGCTCCCTCGATCTCGATCCCCAAACCTAGCGGCGCGCGGGCGGCGGCGATTCCAGGTCCGGCCGGACTGCCCTCTCCTTCCCTCCCCTCGGACCTTGGCCTCCGGCTCCGCCCCTCCCCTCCGCGAACTGCATCTACTCCGCGCCTCCGCCTCCAGTCAGCCAGTCAGGGCGTCCCGGTCTCGTGTCCACCGTCCGGCCGTCTCCTCCGCAAGGTGCCAGTCTGCCTCTGAGATCCGGCCTCCGGCCTCCAGTGCCGCCTGCTGACTGTCTCCTCCAGCTCCAACCTTCAAGGTATATTTTGACTTTTTGCCCTGTGTTTTTTGTAAGAAATCTGAAGATTTGCTTGTAAACCGAAATTGAACTAAATGGACATTGAAGTTTGAAGAAGAAGGATGTTTATGTGATGGATTTGATGCCACAATGCCACCGTCACTGATTTCTACTTTGTTTATGTGATTGTGAATTGTGATTTAGATGAAGAAGAAGGATGTTAGCTTGTTTGAATTGGGGACAAATCTTCAAAGGCAGGGAAAATAAGTTCTACATCCACACCAACTGCTCTTTTCCGTTGAGGTTGAGAGCAACCTACAGCTAGCACTAGTGCATACACATGACGAAGCTCCACAACCGGAGAGGGAGAGAGGCTCCCCGTCCCCAATTGTAGAAGATGATGAAGCGGTTGATGAAGATGATGAAATTCTTTGGTTACATTCGTTGAGAGAGAATTTTTCAACCAAGTGAAGGATGAAGATGTCATCAATCTGTTCCAAAAAGGCGACCGCAGAGTTATATTGTAAGAAGGATATCATCACTTTATCAATCAAAAGGTACTTATGTATTCATGTTGTTATGGTCTAATACATTGAAATATTGATATTGCCGTTATGCTAGTGTTGTTTTGTTCATATATTGCTACTGTTGTGTTGTTTGGTTCATATACTACATTTAGAGCAAAAAAAAATTTAATGAATACCCAGCCTTCATTTCCTGGAGCCGCCACTGTTTCACATTTGCATCAAAACGTCTCTTTGTACAAATAACCTGCATGAAATCTCATAAAAAAAAATGCAACAGTGCACAAAAACTCGTCAAACAAATGCCCCCTCGTTGAGTTGAGCTTGAGTGCGAAGCAAATCGAGCTTGACTCGACGAATATTTCTCTCTTCTCTTGGCGCATGATTCATATGCATCCTCAAGAACCGGTTTAGAGTTGACATCTCCGTGATGACATGCACGCCATTCCGAAGATGATTGATTAGTAACAACGTGTCTTAATGTAGGTATGACCCTCCACACGCGTGTATTTCAGGTAGGTCGTTGGATCGTATAACAAACACGATGTCAATCAACCAACCAACCATGTTTCATCTTCATCCAAAGGCGAAATAACATGCCTTGTCCTGAAAAAAAATTGTAACAAATCTCGTCACGACCGTCTAGCTGCTACGGTGCCAGCCGACTTGATTGGAGGGTTTCGCAGATTCACGCTGGCCGCACTGGCGCGTTGTACTCCTCCCATGATCTTCGTGTGTTGATGTATGCGAGGTGTCGGTAGACCGTCGACAACTGCCCTTCATTGAGTGAATCCTCACACCATTCATGGCGTGGCTATTCTGGTGGTATGCCGGTATGCCATCGGCCTGACGTATGATTGAGGGGTTGATTTTGCCCCCATGCTTGATGGGTACGGGTACCGGAGACACATAGGCGCCACCTGCATGAGCGGGCAGGAATTGCCTTCTGCCCCCCAGCGTGTGCGTCGGTCTGGACGATTGGTTGCTGGGGTGTCATTGGCATTGTCACAGACGCATGGGTATTGCTGCCCCCAAACAGCCATGATGTAAGTCGATGTAGTGGTTTGTCGTCAAAAAGCCATCGATGATGATGGAAGTGCCTCTCCAGGCTGCTAAGATGTTGGAGCAGCACAACTAGAAACCCCATATGAAAACAGGCGAAAAAAGAAGAAAACAAAAAGTTTTTTTTAATGTTGACTTTCCCATTATACACCCTTATAGGCATGATATCCGAGAAGGCTACTAAAGGACTTGTCATTGGGAACTGTCGAAAGACCTTGACGATTGCAACTCAACAACTTGAATAAGCTTTGGTGTACATGTATGAAGGCGCCGTGTTTCGGGATGCTTCCGAGAGGCAACGAAAATTCATACTCTAGCCCATCATTATACCGAGGGCCCCCACAACTCAACATGCCCCTTCACATGCCTCATGAACCCAAAGACTTGGGTGTGATAGGTTTAGGGTACATAGTTTTGGGACAATGGCTTGGCGATTTTTCTTCGTGCATATTGAGGGGTGGTGAACCGCTACCTCCCTCCTTCCTTCCCGTGGGTCCCTTACTGCTTGGGAACGCTTGATTTCTTCTTGGACTGTTGGGATTTTCTTTCTTGAATTTGCTTCTTGGACTTTCAAAATTTGATCTTATTGCTCACGCGGATGATTGATTGGCCGCGGACTTCACGGACTTGTTTTGACATTCAGCTCAAACTTCTTGGGGCTCTTCTTCTAGGATTCTTCGGGATCCACGTTTGTTAACTTGGAAGGGAACTGTTCACCTCTGTGGACTAGGAAAAACCCTCTAGCACTTTATCTGGGGCTTCTGGTAGCACACCCCAGGTTTGCCATGTGACTATGCACCAAACCAACTTGTGTTGGGTCAGGCAGCCCTCCATGATCTTTTCCGATAGTCTTCCCTAGAGTGCGAGCCTCTGTGAACATGAGGCATGCCGGGAAACATGAAGAGCGCGGGGTCTCAATACTCAGAAGTGCCCAGGTAATCATCTCCACTGCCTCTGGAAGCATACACCTGGTACGTGTCGCCCATTCTGGGTGTAGGAGCCGCTCCACCCGCAAATCAACACATTGTGCCGCCCTCCAACAAGTCCTAGCGTAGCCGAAACTTCAATCAACAGCGTAGTGCGATAGGGGGAAGCCATTCTTTTGTTGGACTTAGTCCATAAAAATTGGGGAAAACTAGAAATATCCACGAAATTCTAAGGGGAATGCATCATGGATCCGAAAGCCCACAGAAAAAGTTTCCCCAAAGAAAATCCGAAAGGCAACAAAAGAGGCAAAAAAATATTTTTTGAGGAACCTTCCATTGATTGGGGGCATTGGTCGGACTCCCTGGGAATCGACGACCTGGTATGCTCCCCCATCGTACACTTGCTCGATGACGTACGGCCCTTCCCACTTTTGCTCGAACTTGCCCTTCGTCATGTGCGTCACGACAATCGGTCTCCTGAGCACAAGGACTAACTCGCCTTTTCGGAAGATGCATTGCTTGATGAGCTTGTCGTAAGCACTGACCATATTCTGGCGGTAAAGCTCGAGATTCTGTAGGGCATGAGGTGGCCCCTCTTCAAGGGCGTCGAGCTCCTGAAACCTCAGTTGTACCCGTTAGTCTTGGGTGATGTCATCTTGGATAGCCACCCTCAAAGAGGGTAGCTGGACCTCCAGTGGTAGGACCGCCTCACTCCCGTAAACGAGAGAAAATGGAGTTGCCTGTGTTGGGGTACGGACTGTGGCCCGGTATGCCCATAAGGACTCGAAGAGACGGTCATGCCAGTCCCTCCGGTTCCTTGTCACCGTCTTCTTCAGTATCTTGCCGAGCGTCTTGTTGAAAGCCTTGATCGCACCGTTGGCTTGAGGGTAGTAGCTAGTGGAGTAGTTCCACTTGATCTTGTACTTCTCCGTGAACCTGTACATCTTGTTGGACTTGAAGGCCTTTCCATTGTCGGAGGTGATCCGATGGGGTATCCCAAAGTGATATATGATATTTCGCTCTAGGAAGTTGATGACGTTGTCACTCTTCACCTTGCGTAGCGGAACAACTTCCGCCCAGTTTGAGAAGTAGTCCATCGCGGCGAGGATGAACTGATGCCCCCTGGAAGATGGAGGGTCGATAGGGCCGATGATGTTGATTCCCCAAGCATCGAATGGCCAAGAGGGAATGGTAGGGTGAAGATGGACAGGCGGCTGGTGCTTGAAATCGCCATGGACTTGGCAATTTTGGCATGATTTGGCCACCCGAAGGCAGTCTTCCATGATGCCGGGCTATTATCCAGCTAGACGTATACTATGATACATTTTGGCTCCTCCTTGGTGCCCGCCTGTCAGAGATATTGACAACGCGTGTCCTCATCGACCACCCATGGTATTTCAAGACAATTGGGGGCCGCCTGTCACCCCCCGGCTGCCTGCTCATCAGGCCGCCTCCTGGGGCCGCGACACCTAGGAGTCGGCTGCCAGCAAGCAGTGGGGCTTGGACAGGCGGCAGCCTCATGACCAGCATCCAGAAGACGGCCCCACGCCTCCCCCTCGGGACGTATGCTGGGGAACCACGACAAGACTAAGGCATGGCTACAGTTGAGCATGTCCTTAGAGAATCTATAAAGACGTGGCTAAAGTGAGGGTGTATCTTACGGACACTCCTTAAGCGGCGTATCATTGTAGCCATGCAGCTAATGACCTAGCCCCGATCAGAGGATGCCATGATCCCACTACCCACAGGAGCCTGGCCCACCAGCTAGTGGGTGAACAAGAAGCAAGCGACCATTGGCAGGCGGCCTGGGGGACGGGCCGCCTGGTAGCAGGCGGCTAACCATGCACTGGGAGTCTGAACCCCATCAAGATGACAAGACATGACGTGATGGCAGCGTATGGTAGGAGGCGGCGGCACTGTAGCCATTCCCCTCCTGACGATGCTGCCGTCAGCAGAAGAGCACCCACAGTCAAAGGCAATCACGAGAGCCCGCAGACGACGGGCCCCAGCAAATAGGCGGGAAGGCCGACACCCGAAGACGCTGACAGCTTGGGCCGTTCCGCCTAAATTACCATTGTGCCCCTGGGGGGTAGGCCTATATAAACCCCCAGGGTCCTCCATGTGGACGGGTTGGACCCTAAGAAGAAGAAGAGAGATACACGGATAAGGAGAAACCCTAGCGACAACCCGCGTTCCCTAGAGAGAAGATAGAGAGCTAGCCATGCCCTTCTTCCTCCTCTAGACGACACAGCTTAAGGAGCAAACTTGTAGCTACCATATTGACATTAGTCATGACGCGGAGTCCCCGCAGAGCAGGACTAGGGGTGTTATCTCCACGGAGAGCCCCAAACCTGGGTAAGATTCGTTGGCGACCTAAGTATCGCCTTATCCCGCTTCCAGGGCCCGGCGATGTTCTATTGTCCCATGCATGATAAGCCATCCTTTGGCATATGTCGCACCAAAACCCCGGCACCACCGTAGACTCCATGATGCATCTCCTGCAGGATCTTGTCGGCTTCACTTCATTTGACACATCGAAGTAGGACCTCCTACTCATGCGAACGTCTGTATAGGATACCTGCTGTAAAAAGATAAAAAAAGGGAGTCGTCGTTGTAGTTGGCGCCTCGTGACAGGGTCATCGGGGAGACTTCCATGCTTGAAGTACTCGAGGAAGGGTTGCAACCACTCGCCCTCCTCTACGACATTTTTCATGACAGTATTGACTTCGTACTCCGCTGGGATGAGTTCCAAGACAATCGGGAGTAGCCACCTTTATTCGGTGTTCACCTGCATTGTTTTATTATCTGGAAGCACCAATGCCGCTGTTAGTTTTGCCCAGGCAACGGCAGGTGCATTCCTACTTCGTGGGACATGAAGCACCTCAACATCTTGAATTTTTTGCTTTAAATTCTGGGCCACAACATAGTACGACACCAGTTCAGGCATGCAAACTTCGTAGATGTTGTTGAATTGACGGATGATGCGTGGAGAGTCTCCATAAGTTCGCAAGGAACGAACCTCCATGGAGGGCGCCAAAAGGAGGCCGAAGATGAGCGCCTCGTACACTGCTTCGTTGTTGGAGCATCCTTCCTTGAGGAGGGAGAATGAGTGATACATCACCCCTCCTTGTGGCGTCTTGAACACAAACCCTGCACCAGCTCTTCGTCTTGGGGTACCATCAGAGTCGGTGTCCATGCAGGAGGCACCGTCAAAGTAGATCTCCCATGACGCGTCGAGGTTGACGTTAAAAACCTCCTCGTCAGGAAGGTCCGTGACAAGAGGTGAGTCGTCTGGAATTGGGTGCGCTGCTAGAAACTCTACCAAGGCTTGACCCTTGTTTGCTTTTTGAGGTGCAAAGGTGATGTCGAACTCCATCATAATAAGTGCCCATTTTCCAAGTTGCCACATGAGCGCGGGCTGACTTAAAACGTACCTCATGGGGTCCGCCCTCGTGACGAGTTGGACTTCATGCTTCAACGTGTAGTGCCCGAGCTTCTTCCAAGCAAAGATTAGGGCCAAGCATAACTTCTCTATAGAAGAGTAGTTTCGCTTAGCCCCCACCATGGTGCGGCTCAAGTAATAACACGCCACCTCTTTCCCCTCATCATTACTTGGGATGAACAAAGCGCCTATCGAAGTAGGCTGCGCTGCAATGTATAGGATGAGTGGGCGCCCCTTTACGGGAGCTGCCAAGACAAGTGGATTAAGGAGGTACCTTTTGATTTCATCGAATCCGCGTTGGCATCCTTCATCCCACACGAACGGAGCTCCTTTCTTCATGAGGCTCGAGAAGGGCTAGATGCGTCCGGAGAGGTTGGAGATGAAGCACCGGATGTACACTAGCTTCCCTTGCAATGACCTCCACTCCTTGTGATCTTGAGGCAGCGGCATGTCGAGGATAGCCTTGATCTTCTTAGGCTCGATCTCTATGCCTCGGTGACGAACCACAAAGCCGAGGAAGAGGCCTGACTGAACAACAAAGGCACACTTCATCAGGTTGATCTTGAGTTGATGTTGACGTAGCCGCTCGTAGACAACTTGAAGATCCTCCTCATGATGTTTGCGATCCTTGGTTTTAACTACCATGTCATCAACAGAGCATTCTACCTTGCCATTGTTGTTGTGGAAGCATGCATGGAAGAAGGCACCACCGACGAGCTCTCTGGAAGGCGCCCGTCGATGTTGTGGTGCGTCAATGGGGTGTAGCCGTCGGTGCGTCGTCCGCGGCTGCCTTGGATACAAGTGCGTCAAGTGCTAGGACCTCTTATACCACTTCCCTTTGATGCAGCTTATATTGGCGGCATGGTGTCGCTGCCTCCAACTGAGTGTGTGCGTCGTCCACCAGGGCGCGCCTTGCGTCATCGCTCCCTGAAGTGAGAGATGAAGAGAGTGGTAGACAAACATTAAATATGCGGGTGTCCCATTGAATAAGACAGATGCCATGATTTTTTTATTCTTGGTGTAGAGGTGGATGGTGGTGGAGCCTTTGGACGCTGGCTTCGTCCTACCGGCGTGTGCAGGTGTTTCAATTGACGATGAATGCATGCGCTGCTTATGTACATCATATGCATTGGTTTAGAATTTCGGTGTAGATGGGAGAAGGCATGGTCCACTTCCGGATGTGAGAGTTGATGCATATAGAAAAAAACATTGCTGGGTCATTTTCTGGTATATGTACGTCACCGCCGCGGTATGTATAGGGATTCGCAAGTGCCGGTGTGTTATCTGGAGCCGTGCATTCCGCCTACTCCTCTACTCGCGGCAGGGTGTTCCTCGACGCGGTACTCACGGCCTCCATGTTGTGTGTGTCGATGTGGTGTCGGTGGAAGAAGGAACCACCAGCCTCTTCTCCGACATGCGTCTGACGTCGTCGCCCAAGGCTCCGCGGTAGCTGTTGCGTTGTCCGCGGCTAACAGTGGTGCGTGTAATCGATGTAATGTGTGGGCACCCGTAGAAGGAGGCGCCGTAGGCCTGTTTCGCGGCGCACGTCAGGCATCAGCATCCATTGCTCTACAGCTGCCGTTACATCATCTGTGGTTTCCGTGCTGACTTCGAGTACAGTCGGTGCAGGACCCTCCTCGGTGCGACGTCCATTGGTGTGTTTGTCGCTGCCCTCAACTGTTGGCCCATCCTCCATCGGAGCATAATCTGTGTTGATGTAGCGTGCGGCAACCTATATGCAAGAAGGAATTGCCGGCCTCGCCGGCGGACGTCCTTCATCGTCGGATGCCGATGTGTCATCTGTGACCATCTCGACTATGAGTGCACCCAGGGTGTAGTCCTCCTCGGTGCCCATGGACTCTGTCCGCGCGCATTTCTTTTTCATGTGGGGTGTACTATGTGTTGCGGCTCCCCTCCGTCCATCTTCTTGGCTCCAGTACCGGCATCTAGACTCTAGACGGCCGACAGGGGCACTCTCCTGCCAACATGGGTAGCATGTGTGTCTGCTGGAATTTCTTAATGAGCTTGTGCACGCATGCGTGGCCACAAATGGACCGGTGCTTCACCCCTATTCATCGATAGGCCATCTGCAAAAAAAATAGTAAACAACACGACCATACCGTAACGTGCATGGCATGTTCTTCTGCACGACATGTGCAGGAAATCCAGCATGAAAGATGTGTGGGCAAGGGCATCGGTGCCAGCACGATGCGGCGGGCGAACGCGTCTACAGGCTCACGTGACTCCTTTGGCCTGCTCCCTCCTAGCGCACGCACACCCGAGGTCAGGGCGTGACGTCTTCGATGAGCGTGATCTACATGACGCCGCCTCTTGATGAGCGCGATCTACTCTCCGTCGCCTCCATGAGCTCTCCGTCGCCTCCTCGACCCTTTTTCCTCCGCTCGACGCATTGTCTGTAGACTCCACCGACGCGTGTGCTTACCGCCGATGTACATGTCCTATGGGTTGATGTAGTGTGTTCGAGTAGATTGGAGGAGGCACCATTGGCTGGTCCTCCAGTGCGTGTCCGGCATCGCTGCCACGACCGCTATCTCATTATCTGCGTCTGTCTCGGCTACAGTGTACCCGGTACATCATCATCCTTGGTGCGATGCCTCTGTCGGCATGGCTTCTTCTTCTAGTGTTGTCCACGATCGCCATGGGAGCGCGCACCCAGTGGTACCCCCGGGCCTCTTCCGCAAATCCCTCGGTCGCCGTCATTAGTGCATCTTCAAGCTCGGACGTAGTTTGCACCACCACCGGCGTGGCGCCGCTTTGAGCTAGCCTCTGTGGGGTGTGCCCTCCTCTACGCTACCGCCACGGGCATCGGGCTACGTATCCTCCTGGCTGGGTTGCCTCCCTCCAGTGAGTCGTCGCCAGATACGTGTCGATTCCATATAAACGAACTTCCTCTAGATGCATGCCCTTCTACAAGAAAGAAAATAAAGCAGAGGAAAAATGCATTGTTATGCCTTTTGCAGCATGGCGTTGCCGCCGACGGCATGTCCATCGAGCCAGGCATAGTACCGCCTTCTTGTGGACCGTGTGACGCCACCACCGTGGGTGCCCGTCCCTAGGTGAGCAACTTCTCCATGTACGTCACAGACGCTGCCGTCGTAGGTTATCTCCCAATTGCACGACTGTTGGGGATGGAGCTAGGGCAGGTGTGCTCCCAAGCAAGTATGCCCCCACCGCAGGCTCCACTTTTTGTGAGGAACTTAGGGCATAGGGTGTGCCCTCTGCTCCATAGACCCACCTTTATGTACAGACGTCACCTTCGTGCCTTTGGAGCAACGAATGCCCCTAGACAATAGCAACATCTCATGGACACGCACTTGGCCTCCAATTCCTGCCGATGATGAGGCAATTTAAAATTGCACCCAAGGATTGATGCCATCTCATATTGTTGGAAAAGACTTGAAGACGAATTTGACGGCCATTGTTGTACAACAAAGATGGGAGGAGAACCATGTCCCACCGGGCGTGCCAATTTGTATGACATGAGAAATAATAAAAATAACGTGGGTTATTGTATTATTATACCTCTACGCTCCAGGAAAAAAAACACTGCGAGCGTGCCAGTGTACTAAATACACAAATATACATAGGGAAACATGCATTTTATTAATCCCTCATTGAAGAAACAAAATTACAAAGGTACCTTTACATATGCACTCCGTGGCCTACTAGTGCGGCCAGCCTGACAGTAGCGATTGTGGTCTCTTGATTCCCGGGGCCTCGGAAGGCTCCCGGTTAATTACTCCCGCGGGTTACTCTGCGAGACACCTCCGATTAAGCCGTGTGGTCGTCTTTGTCGTCTTCGCCTTGCGTTCTCCATGCATGATGATGGTGGTGTATGGGCAGCGGCAGAGCCCGTGCCCTCGTCGGTACACGTGCCTCTTAAAGCATGGCTTTGTGCTAGCCATGTCTGCCCTCGCTGTCGAGCCTCGTCGGTGTTGACAGCGTTGATGTAGTTGGTGTTTGAGTAGCATGGGTCCTGCTTGGCTCGGACTTCTTGACGATGTAGCTGCTTCGTCGGGGTACGCAAGGGGTTGCCTCACGAAAGTATTATTTTGTGGAGACTGGTGTCAGTGTAAAACCAACGCACGCTCACATCATCCTGGCCGATGTGGTTGGCGCATCGTCTCGACTAGACCCTGAGGTTATGGCAGTCTGCGAAGACAAAAACTCCGCCTCGCGAGGCCATGAAAGGTACCATCTTAGAGGGGCATGGTGGATGACTCGTGTTGACTAGACGCCATATTCCGCGGTCAACCCAAAACGAGGATCACGCCGTGGGAGCGAAGAAAGGTAACATCATGCAGGGGCATGGTTGATGCCCCATCTCAGCTAGACGTCGTATTCGATGGTCTGCTAAGACAAGGATCACGCCGCCTATACGACCATGAGACATGTATGAAATGAAGGGTACACCCCGTCTCGGCTGGACGCCGTATTCGGTGGTCCACCAAGACAAGGGCAAAGCATCGCGGTGCCGAAGAAAGGTGGCATCGTGGAAGGGTGTGGTTGATGCTCGTCCTAGCTAGACGCCATATTCGGTGGTCTGCTAAGACAAGGATCACGCCACGGGGCCGAAGAAAAGTAACATCATGTAGGGGCGTGGTTGATGCCCGGTCTCAGCTAGATGCCGTATTCGGTGGTCTGCTAAGACAAGGATCATGCCGCATGTACAACAACGAGACCTATATGCAATGAAGGGTACACCTCGTCTCGGCTCGACGCCGTATTCAGTGGTCCACCAAGATAAGGGCAAAGCTTCGCGGTGCCAAAGAAAGGTGGAATCGTGGAAGGGTGTGGTTGATGCCTCGTCCTAGTTAGACGCCGTATTCGCACTAGTAGATAAAGGGTCATCAGACCCGGTTCGTTTGGGCCTTTAGCCCCGGTTCCTGAACCGGGACAAAAGTGTCGGTACCGGGGCCGATGGGTGTCCATGTGGCCTGTGCGCCGAGCCCAGGCAGGAGGGTCTTTGGTCCCGGTTGGTGGCACCAACCGGGACCAAAAGGCATCCATGCGTCAGCATTTCTGTGGCTGTGGTTTTTGTTTTTTCTTTGAAAGGGGAGGGGGGTTGGAGGTTTTGGGGGGTTAATTTAGGTGTTTCATATTGTGTTAGCTAGCTAATTAATAGAGAGAAGTGTCCTCTCTTATGTCCGTGCTTGGTCGACGCTACGTACTACACATACGTATAGAGAGGACTAGACACGCTAGCTATGTAGCTAGCTAGTAAAGCAAACGAAGGAAACAGAAGATCGTATAATCAACATATATATATATATATATATATATATATATATATATATATATATATATATATATATATATATATATATATATATATATATGCATACAGAGAGAAGTAATATCGACCACCTCTCCTTCTCCGAGAGATTGGTCGAACAACAAGTTCTCGTATATCTATCCGACACTATCGGGTACATATATACAATAATTATCTCTTACAAATATAATCTCCTATAGGATGGACGCATGGTCCACATAGTATTCTCCGTCTGGCGTGATCACTTGTTTAAGAAAGAATGCCGCCAATTCCTCTTGAATTGCTCGCAGACGATCTGGTGTTAGGAGTTCATCCCGCATACGAAACATCTAATTTGAAGTAGGGGGTCAATACATGAAATGATGCTATAAATTTGTGTATATTATTAATTGCTTACGCACTTCAAATTGTGCTTCAGAGTAGCCCCGCTCACAGGTCGTGTGGCGGATGGACTCGCAAATGTAGTATCCACAGTAATCATTCCCGGGTTCCTGCCACAACCACTTTACAAGAAATAGAGGTCAATCAAACTGATAAGCAAGAATGCCAAATGGTATTGATGAAACTAGTGCTTGAATCAAGATATAGGAGATGCGCGCGCGGAACATGCTACTATATAGTACTTACTTTCGGGTATCTAAATTCTAGCTTCTTCGGCAGTCCCGGAGCTTTTTTGGTGAATTTTCTCCAAACACTGCCAGACAAAGAAAACAATTAGTTGATATCAGAAATGAAGTTGCTGATATGCATGGTGGATAATATTGATCGATTTAACTTACCTGTCGAGCATTTGAGTCATGTCCGCATATTCCTCGGGATCTTTACGTTTAGAGTCCAAGACAGTTACTACTCCCTTCTCAAGCTTAATCTCTAAGAGAATATAGTGGAAGCTGCGCACGCATGCATGAACTCATCAATTACATTACAATAACCTTGACTGATATATAAGGGAAACCAAATACGCACAAGACAGTAACACTCACTTGAAGTTGTAAGGAAAGAGTATTATAGGTTTGTTTTCATTTACCACCAACGATCGTAGCAAGTTGGTCTCGGTATCTGAGGGACGCAATTTAACCTCGGTTGCATCTATGAGGTATGTGTTAATGAACCCAATATCACCTACTTGTCTTTTCTTCAATTCGACGATCTTCAATCTGCATAATATAGTGAGGATAATTATAAATACATGCAATGAAGATCAGCTATATAGATAGACTTAATGACAGAAGTAGTACTACTTACAGACAGTAGCAGGTGACCGTTGTTTTATCGAGGGCCAATTGATTGAAAAACTGATAGAACTCCTCAAATGGAACAGGCAACAGTTCAATTCCAACGAGGTCATGCTCTGGTTTAACACTCAAATACAAGCTATCCCTCCCCCCAGACTATCTGGAGATTTTCAAGTACCAATCATGCAATCTTCGCATATTCGTTGATAGAGATCTTTCATTTTTGACGAGAGGCTTTTTGTACTCGTATCTTTCTATCTGCACGTCCAAGAAATCATATTGTACATCGTCGGACACGTAATCTCCAAGATTGGTATAACCGGGCACCATCCTCGGATCATTAGCGACCAGGTCGCTAGACACCTTGAGCGGGGGGCACGATTGGTACGCTTGTTCGCCGAGCTGGGCAATTTGTTTCCCAGCTCGTCCTTCTGCTAACCTTTGATCACTTTTAGTACTTCCCGACCGCTTCGCTTCTTGAAATGACTTTTGAATCATGCGGTCATAATTGTCCTTCGGCTTACTTTACGCTGGTTGCTTCAGGGCAGCAAGAGTGCGATTTGCTTTCACCGCATCTATCTTCTCCTCCGGAGGTGGATGTCTCTGTGCTTTCAACCCTTCAAGCCAGTCCTTCACTTCGCCTTGAGCTATCTTCGTGTTTTCCTCGTCGGACCTCTCATATGGTAACTTCTCTAGAGGCGTGAGAGAAGGACCGAATCTGCATCGCCTCCCGCCTCTGGCTGTACTGCTAGACGTCGCCAGACCAGATGAAGCGGCTGTCTTTTTTCCTTGCTTACGCGCCGGAGCAGGAGCAGCCGGAGCGGCGGCAGGTCTCTTCCGCCCTTGCTGACTAGGCGGAGAAGGAGGAGCAGGCTGGCTGCTCGGGCACGCCGGCGGCGAAGGAGGCGGAGTGCCGCCACGCGTCGGCGGCGAAGGAGGCGGAGTGCCGCCACGCGCCGGAGAAGGAGCCAGAGTGCCCTGATCGTCACTCGCCGGAGGAGGAGGCGGTGGAGGAGGCGGAGTGCCCTGACTCGCCGGAGGAGGAGGAGGAGGAGGCGGAGGCGTCCAATTGAGAATGTTGATGAGGTCCTTCCGCCATAGGCATGGAGTATTCAGTGAAGAACCCAGCCGAGTCTCCCCTTCACCGGTAGGGTGGTCAAGCTGGAGCTCCTCAAATCCCTCCGTAATTTCATCCACCATCACCCTAGCATATCCTTCTAGAATCGGCCGGCAGTGAAAAGTGTCGCCGGGTCCAGTAGGATAAACAGAGCCAGCAGCCGCCTTGACCTTCAGATTCATCCACTGCGCCATAAGGTGGCAAATTTGTGCCTCCGTGATAGCATCCACGGGATACCTGGCAGTAGCCGTCAAGACAGGCTCCGGCTGAAGCAGCTCGGTGGAAGCCACGCTGCTTCTCCGCTGAGATGGCGGGGTAGCTTCGGGGGAAGCTTCGGCAATTCTTTTGTCCCGATTTGCTTCCCGTTCCTCTATCGCTTGTATTCTTGCCCGCAGCGCCTGCAGTTCGGTCTGCTCCATTTTCTTCCTCCTCTCGTGGCTTTTGTAGCCGCCTGCGTCCGGAAACCCAGCACGCCATGGAAGGGAGCCTGGCGTGCCTCGTGTCCGTCCAGGGTGCTCAGGATTCCCGAGGGCCATTGTCAGCTCGTCGTTCTCTCTGTCGGGGAAGAACGTCCCTTCATGCGCTGCTTTGATATACTGCCGCATCTTCCTGAGTGGTGTTTCCAATTGCTTGTCCGTCCAAACGCACCTCCCTGATACAGGGTCCAAGGTTCCGCCAGCCCCGAAGAACCAAGTCCGGCAACGGTCTGGCCATTGCATTGTCTCTGGTTTGATCCCTTTCTCGAGCAGATCATTCTCAGCCTTGGCCCACTTAGGCCGGGCTCTGAGGTAGCCACCTGACCCCGTGCGATGGGGATGCTTCTTCTTCGCAGCATTTATCCGGTTTGTCTCCGACATCTTCTGACTCTTTTCCGATGTCTTATAGGACACAAATGCGGGTCAGTCATCTTTGATCTTCTCATATATGCCCACGAATTCTGGAGTCTTTTTATCTTTGACAAACTTATTCAGGTTTTTCTTCCATGCCCTGAATTGGTCTGCCATCTTTGAAAGAGCAGCAGACTTGATTAAGTCCTCTTTAATTGACTACGCCGGATCATCCTCTGCCGGTAGGATGAAATTTGACTTCAGCTCAGTACAAAGATCTTCTTTCTGCATATCAGTGACATAAGACACCTGAGCGTCATTTGCAGTCGGCTTTAACCATTGTTGGATGCTGATCGGGATCTTGTCCCTAACCAGAACCCTGCACTGATTAACAAATGCGTTCTTTGTCCGGATGGGGTCAATCGGCTCGCCGGAGCGCGAGATTTCTGAGATCTCAAACTTTTCATCCGGCCTCAACTTTGTCTTCGCACCTCGTCTCTTTACCGAAGATTTGCTCGATCCGGAGGGCTAGAAAAAGGAACAAAGACGAGAGTTAATGAATGCATCAATTAACTAGTCAGCACAGGCTTAACTAACATATATACCTCCTGGCCGGACTTGGTTCGGTCACCGGAGCCAGCATCACGGTCTCCTTCTTGCACCGGCATTGGGTCACCGGAGCCGTCCTCACGGTCTACCTCTTCCATGTGCATTGGGTCACCGGAGCCATCAATATCATAGCCTAGATCTTCCAGCTGCAGCTCTCTTTCCACCTGCTCATCGGTGTCGTTGAGAAACGACAAGACGGCATTTTGTCCGTCTGCGATTATGTCCATCAACATCGCTTCTTGTGCTAGGTCTCGGGTGTTGTCGTCCATAGTTTCTACAAATATTTACAACATGCCAATTATTATTCAAACATGACAGATGCATATATTAATGGCAAACGTAGAACTAGCTTCGACCCTCGACCCCTGGACGACCCTTGACTGCTCGGCGATCCACAACCCTAGACCCCCTCGTGTCACATTTTGTATAGTGTCAAAGGATTCAACAGAACCAATACTTCATCATTAGGCGAAAATAACAGTCGCATGATGGTACGAAGCTCTCCAAAGTGGTTTTGGAACGGAGTCCCAGAAAGGATAATTCGTAACAAAAGACGGATTATCCTATCAGGAACTTCGTTCCAGAACAACTTTGCATAACTTCGTACAAACATGCCCCGGTTCCTTCTGGCAAATGATGAAGTCATGGATTTCTTCAATACTTTGACACTAGCTAGGCAACCTCTCTCGACCCCTCGACCCTCGACTGCTCGGCGATCCACAACCCTAGTCCCCCTCATGTCACATTTTGTCTAGTGTCAAAGGATTCAACAAAACCAATACTTCATCATTAGGCGAAAGTAACAGTAGCATGATGGTACGAATCTCTCCAAAGTGGTTTTGGAACGGAGTCCCGGATAGGTTAATTCGTAACAAAAGACGGATTATCCTATCAGGAACTCCGTTCCAAAACAACTTTGCATACCTTCGTACCAACATGCCCCG
>LR738714.1:151893459-152007005 GCA_902687465.1 Secale cereale | reverse complement strand
AACCTCTCTCGACCCCTCGACCCTCGGTCCCTCGACGACCCTCGGCCCCTCGACGACCCTCGACCTCTCGACCCCTCGACCCTCGGCCTCTCGACCCCTCGACGACCCTCGGCCCCTCGGCGATCTCTCGACCCTTGACGACCCTCGGTCCCTCGACGACCGTCGACCCCCCCCCTAATGTTGAAGTTATCGGGGAGGGTGTATATCGACAACGACATATCCGATAAAAAAAAAAGGAAGAAGAAGAGAAAAAAAGAACCGCTAGAGGAGAAGATCGAAGAAAAAAAAAGAAAAAAAAGGAGAAGAAGAGAGGAATAGAGGAGAAGAGAAAATTTCTCTTCTTCTCCTCTATTCCTCTCTTCTTCTCCTCTTTTTTTTCTTCTTTTTTCTTCTTCTTATTTAGTTCTCTTCTTCTTCCTCTCCTCTTCTTCTTTCTTTCCTCTTTCTTATTTTCTTCTTTCCTATCCTTCTTTTTCTAAATTTGTAACTTTTGCATATATAAAACTTTAGTCCCGGTTGGTGGCACCAACCGGGACTAAAGGGGTGTATTAGTCCCGGTTTGTGCCGCCAACCGGGACTAATACCACCCTTTAGTCCCGGTTGGTGCCACCAACCGGGACCAAAGGCCTTGCTGGCGCGGTGCGGTGGGAAGTTTAGTCCCACCTCGCTAGTTGAGAGAGGCCAGCACCAGTTTATAAGCTGCGCTGTCTCTCTCCTCTCGAACTCATCTGAAGTGCAGGCTTACGGGCCTAATTCGACAGTGCAATGCCTGTGGGCCTACTGGGCCTGCTGCAGGCCTGAATCCTGGCCCATGGTTGGGTTTCTAGTCGTATTCAGGCCGTGATGGCCCAGTAGGTGGCATTTTTTTTTTCATTTTTTCTTTTTTTTTTCATTTCTACTTAGAACTAAATACTTATAGTGTTTTAGTGATTTCTTTTTTTTTTTAGGTCACAAAAATTATAAACTTTCATTATTTTCTTTGTTGCTTTATTTATTTTATTTTGTTTCTACTTAAAACAAAATACTTATTGTTGCTATTTTTTTTGCAAATTTGTTGCTTTATTTATTTTATTTTGTTTCTACTTACAACAAAATACTTATTGTTGCTATTTTTTTTGCAAGTTTTTTTATAGTGTTTTAGTGATTTCTTTTTTCTTTTAGGTCACAAAAATTATAAACTTTCATTATTTTCTTTGTTGCTTTATTTATTTTATTTTGTTTCTACTTACAACAAAATACTTATTGTTGCTCTTTTTTTGCAAGTTTTTTAATTCTTTCTGGTAAAACCAATTACAAACTTTGTTGCTATTTTTTATTTTTTTGCAAGTTTTATTTTGTTTTCTGTATTATTTATTTTCTTTTGTTTTTTGCTTTATTTTTTAATTATTTCTGGTAAAACCAATTACAAACTTTCTGTTAGTGCAAATTTGAATAGTACAAATGGACAATGGTATCATACTCGTTTATTACAAAGTTGGCATGGTGTCATCATAATAGTTGCCGAAAAAAGTCTTCACTTTTTCTTCGTTGTGTCATTTGCTTATTGCGCCGTAACCATGGATAATCTTCATCGTTTATCAGGATGCTTGGGTCAGCCTTGACTTTGAAGGGAGGAATTTCATGAAACTTTACATAATCTTCAGACATGTCTGTCTTGCCCTCCACTCCCAGGATGTCCCTTTTTTTCTGAAAGAACTATGTGGCGCTTTGGCTCATCGTATGATGTATTCGCTTCCTTATCTTTTCTTTTTCTCGGTCTGGTAGACATGTCCTTCACATAGATAACCTGTGCCACATCATTGGCTAGGACGAACGGTTCGTCAGTGTATCCAAGATTTTTCAGATCCACTGTTGTCATTCCGTACTGTGGGTCTACCTGTACCCCGCCTCCTGACAGATTGACCCATTTGCACTTAAACAAAGGGACCTTAAAATCATGTCCATAGTCAAGTTCCCATATGTCCACTATGTAACCATAATATGTGTCCTTTCCCCTCTCGGTTGTTGCATCAAAGTGGACACCGCTGTTTTGGTTGGTGCTCTTTTGATCTTGGACAATCGTGTAAAATGTATTCCCATTTATCTCGTATCCTTTGTAAATCAATACAGTCGAAGATGGTCCCCTGGACAACAAGTACAACTCATCACAAACAGTGTTGTCACCTCTGAGACGTGTTTCCAACCAACTGCTGAAAGTCCTGATGTGTTCACATGTAATCCAGTCGTCGCACTGCTCCGGGTGTTTGGAGCGCAGACTGTTCTTATGTTCATCAACATACGGGGTCACTAATGTAGAGTTCTGTAGAACTGTGTAGTGTGCTTGAGACCAAGAATATCCGTCCATGCATATTATTGAGTCCCTTCCAAGCGTGCCTTTTCCAGTCAGTCTCCCCTCGTACCGCGATTTAGGGAGACCTATCTTATTAAGGCCAGGAATGAAGTCAACACAAAACCCGATGACATCCTCTGTTTGATGGCCCATGGAGATGCTTCCTTCTGGCCTGGCGCGGTTACGGACATATTTCTTTAGGACTCCCATGAACCTCTCAAAGGGGAACATATTGTGTAGAAATACGGGCCCCAGAATGACAATCTCGTCGACTAGATGAACTAGGACGTGTGTCATGATATTGAAGAAGGATGGTGGGAACACAAGCTCGAAACTGACAAGACATTGCGCCACATCACTCCTTAGCCTTGGTACGATTTCTGGATCGATCACCTTCTGAGAGATTGCATTGAGGAATGCACATAGCTTCACAATGGCTAATCGGACGTTTTCCGGTAGAAGCCCCCTCAATGCAACCGGAAGCAGTTGCGTCATAATCACATGGCAGTCATGAGACTTTAGGTTCTGAAACTTTTTCTCTGCCATATTTATTATTCCTTTTATATTCGACGAGAAGCCAGTCGGGACCTTCATACTGAGCTGGCATTCAAAGAAGATTTCTTTCTCTTCTTTCGTAAGAGCATAGCTGGCAGGACCTTCATACTGCTTCGGAGGGATGCCGTCTTTTTCGTGCAAACGTTGCAGGTCCTCCCGTGCCTCAGCTGTATCTTTTGTCTTTCCATACACGCCCAAGAAGCCTAGCAGGTTCACGCAAAGGTTCTTCGTCACGTGCATCACGTCGATTGAAGAGCGGACCTCTAGGTCTTTCCAGTAGGGTAGGTCCCAAAATATAGATTTCTTCTTCCACATGGGTGCGTGTCCCTCAGCGTCATTCAGAACAGCTAGTGCGCCGGGGCCCTTTCCAAAGATTACATGTAAATCATTGACCATAGCAAGTACGTGATCACTGGTACGCATGGCGGGCTTCTTCCGGTGATCTGCCTCGCCTTTGAAATGCTTGCCTTTCTTTTGACATTGATGGTTGGTCGGAAGAAATCGACGATGGCCCAGGTACACATTCTTCCTGCACTTGTCCAGGTATATACTTTCAGTGTCATCTAAACAGTGCGTGCATGCGTGGTATCCTTTGTTTGTCTGTCCTGAAAGGTTACTGAGAGCGGGCCAATCGTTGATTGTCACGAACAGCAACGCCTTTAGGTCAAATTCCTCCTGTGTGTGTGCTCATCCCACGCACGTACACCGTTTCCATTCCACAGCTGTAAAAGTTCTTCAACTAATGGCCTTAGGTACACATCAATGTCGTTGCCGGGTTGCTTAGGGCCTTGGATGAGAACTGGCATCATAATGAACTTCCGCTTCATGCACATCCAAGGAGGAAGGTTATACATACATAGAGTCACGGGCCAGGTGCTGTGATTGCTGCTCTGCTCCCCGAAAGGATTAATGCCATCCGCGCTTAAAGCAAACCATACGTTCCTTGCGTCCTTTGCAAACTCCTCCCAGTACTTTCTCTCGATTTTTCTCCACTGCGACCCGTCAGCGGGTGCTCTCAACTTCCTGTCTTTCTTACGGTCCTCACTGTGCCATCGCATCAACTTGGCATGCTCTCTGTTTCTAAACAAACGTTTCAACCGTGGTATTATAGGAGCATACCACATCACCTTCGCAGGAACCCTCTTCCTGGCGGGCTCACCATCAACATCACCAGGGTCATCTCGTCTGATCTTATACCGCAATGCACCGCATACCGGGCATGCGTTTAGATCCTTGTATGCACCGCGGTAGAGGATGCAGTCATTAGGGCATGCATGTATCTTCTGCACCTCCAATCCTAGAGGGCATACGACCTTCTTTGCTGCGTATGTACTGTCGGGCAATTTGTTATCCTTCGGAAGCTTCTTCTTTAATATTTTCAGTAGCTTCTCAAATCCTTTGTCAGCCACAGCATTCTCTGCCTTCCACTGCAGCAATTCCAGTACGGTATCGAGCTTTGTGTTGCCATCTTCGCAATTGGGTACAACCCTTTTTTGTGATCCTCTAACATGCGATCGAACTTCAGCTTCTCCTTTTGACTTTCGCGTTGTGTCCTTGCATCGACAATGACCCGGCGGAGATCATCATTTGGTTCCTCTTGATCTTCAGCAGCTTCACCCGTTGCAGCATCATTGGGCACATCGTCTGGTTCCTCTTGATCTTCACCAGCTCCCCCCATTGCAGCATCACCGTATTCAGCGGGCACATAGTTGTCATCGTACTCTTCTTCTTCACCGTCTTCCATCATAACCCCTATTTCTCCGTGCCTCGTCCAAACATTATAGTGTGGCATGAAACCCTTGTAAAGCAGGTGGGAGTGAAGGATTTTCCGGTTAGAGTAAGACATCGTATTCACACATTTAGTGCATGGACAACACATAAAACCATTCTGCTTGTTTGCCTCAGCCGCATTTAGAAACTCATGCACGCCCTTAATGTACTCGGAGGTGTGTCTGTCACCGTACATGCATTGTCGGTTCATCTGCGTGCATTATATATAATTAAGTGTGTCAAAAACCATTACAGAACATCATAAATAGATAATTAAGTGACCAAATGGATAAAAGTTCATCATCACATTAAAACCAAAGTACATACATATATAGTTCTCATCTAACAACATATAGCTCTCCATACACATCGAAACTATGTAAAACTTTTCAATGCGAAAACAAATGCGATCATAATCGCAACCAAGGTAACAATTGATCCAACGGCACAATGATACCAAGGCTCGGTATGAATGGCATATTTTCTAATCTTTTTAATCTTCAACCGCATTGCATCCATCTTGATCTTGTGATCATCGACGACATCCGCAACATGCAACTCCAATATCATCTTCTCGTCCACAATTTTTTTTATTTTTTCCTTCAAGAATTTGTTTTCTTCTTCAACTAAATTTAACCTCTCGACAATAGGGTCCATCTTGATCTTGTGATCATCGATGACTTCCGCAACATGCAACTCCAATTCCATCTTCTCCTCCTCCATTTTTTCCAATTTTTTCTTTAAGGAAATGTTTTCCTCTTCAACTAAATTTAACCTCTCCACAAGAGGGTCGGTTGGAATTTCCGGTTCAACTACCTCCTAGACATAATAAAACATATATGCATGTCAGGTTGGTCGGCATAACTATCATAAACACTAAAAGAAATAGTTATAAATTAAAGATAATATACCACATCCGAATCGTAGACAGGACGAGGGCCCACGTGGGAGGATATCAAAACCATCGCACTATATAATAACAAGCAATAATAAACGTAAGAAAATTAGACAAATATCTATCTAAAGCAATAATAACAAGCAATAATAAAAGTAAGAAAAGCATGGACATAACAAGAGGCTCACCACGGTGGTGCCGGTGACGAGATCGGCGGGCGATCGACGGCAGCGAAGACGGGGACGGGACGTGACGGACCGCTAAACCTAGACAAATCTCGGAGAAAATAGAGCTTCGAGAGGAGAAAAGCTTAACTAGTGTGGCTCGGGCATTTCACCGAACACGTTGTGTGCATAGGAGGTGAGGTAGAGCAACACTAACCCCTCTCCCCCTCGGCCAGGAAAAAAACAGAGCAATGAGCTCTGCTCTTGAGTGAGGGGTTATATATAGGCACCTCACTGGTCCCGGTTGATGCTATGAACCGGAGCTAAAGGGGTGCCTTTGGTCCCGGTTCATATCACCAACCGGGACCAATGGTGGTGGGCCAGGAGCAAGAGCCATTGGTCCCGGTTTGTCGCTCCAACCGGGACCAAAAGGTCCAGACGAACCGGGACCAATGGCCCACGTGGCCCGGCCGGCCCCCTGGGCTCACGAACCGGGTCTAGTGTCCCCATTGGACCCGGTTCTAGATTGAACCGGGGCTAATGGGCTGGACAGGCCTGGTCCAGTGCCCTGTTTTCTACTAGTGTTGGTGGTCTGCTAAGACAAAGAGCACGCCATCCCTACGACGACATGTATGCCATAAAGAGTGCACCTTGTCTCGGCTGGACGTCGTATTCGGTGGTCCGCCAAGACAAAGGAAACACATCGCGGGATCGTGGTAAAGGTCGGTGAAAACGTGTCATCGCCTAGCACCATCTTCTTGATATTGTGGGCTCCGTGTTGCGTGTAGCACCGGGGGTGTGTGTCATCTTCATGGGCTCTGGGTCGCGGGCTCCATCTTTATGAGGTAGGCATCGGTGTTGTTGTCCCGCGAGCTCCATGCCTTCATCCACCGCGGCACCAGCTTGATGATGTTGACGATGGACGTCATCCTAGGAAGCTCCGATTCGCCATCCTCTGCTAGCATGCGGCGGCATCCCCATGAGATTTGCGCCTCCTGGTTCCATGCCATGATCCTCCGCGGCACCTGGTTGATGATGTTGGTGATGGGCGTCATCTTGACGCTCTCCACGCCACCATGCTCCATGGCCCCGGCTTGATGACGAAGTAGAGGGTGTCATCTGCGCGAGCTCCATGCCTCCATCCTCCATGGCGCCGGCTTGACAAAGTAGATGGCGGTCGGCCTCCAAGCAGGCGCGACGCCGCCTCCTTTATGTGTGTCCATGGGTGAGTGTGCGCCCATGTGTGAGAGCGCCACATCGGTCGCCGCATCGTCCGCCACATCCAGGTGCGTGATGACCTACACACATAGAACAAGAACAAGAATATAGCACCGCCGGAAATCCTCCCGTGGGCGTGCTCATCTGCTCGTTGCTGCTCTGCTTCCGTGTGAGGGTGCCATCGCCATGTTCCCTTGGCGCACGCGCCGCTGCATGGGCGCGCCCGCCGATCTCCTCGACGCTGCCACCAGGGCGCAGGAGCCTTCTCTTTTGCCTACGCCAGCGTGAGATGTGTGCTTGCTCCCTGCATATACAAAAGAGATATAGATATACGTATCTGGCCTCCACGGATCCTTCTTGGCGCATGCACTGCCACAGTTGCCCGGCGAGCGTGCCGCCACCATTGGCGCGGCCTTCCAGTTGTTCTCGACGCTGCCACCATGGTATTTGTTGGGTGTGTGATGGCTGGATGTGGTGGATGCCTGGTCGCCATACACGCCGCCGCTGACGTGGGCGCGTCTCGCCCGGCTGGCCTCCGTCTTCTCTCGTCCCAGCTGCGTACGTGAGGTCTTGGCTCCAGCGCGTCGCTACCGCCGCTGCATGCTAGCTCCTCGTGTTTTCTTTTCTGTATTCTGAACACTGCCGCAAGGGCCGACGCGTCTCCTTCCTGCGTGGTATACAAATACATACAAGAATATGAAATGCGAGCTTGCTAGTATACAAATACATACAAGTATATATATAAGTGTGTATATGTATCTAAGCTAGCTATGTCCAGACTAAAAAGGAAACTGGCCAGGACGTGTTTGTGCATGCACACGTAGCAGTTGCACCATGATTTCATGCATCCATGTGCATGTACAAGTACGTGCGTGCATGTGCCATGCAATGGTATTTCACATTTGCATCAAAACGTCTCTTTGTAAGAATAACCTGCATGAAAGCTCATCATAAAAAAAATGCAACGGTGCACAAAACTCGTCGAACACTATGTAAAGTTTTGACCTTTTCATTCTCATTTTTAACAATTTTTGCATCAAGATCTAAAAACTCCGAATCATTGGGACGCCAGGTTATTTGTACTATTAAATCCATGTATGAGATCACATCTAAAAACTCCGAACCATTAGAAAACATGGATTTAATAGGAGACACATCAATCACTTTTAGATCTTCATCTTTATTATCATGAAAACAAGTATTTCCCTGAGCTTTATTTTCATTTTTATTAGATCTAAAAGTGATTGATGTGATTTCCATGAAGGTGCCCCCTGCGGTCGAATCTAAAAGATTTCTAGAAGCAAAATTCAATCCAGCATATAAGTTTTGTATAATCATTCATAAATTAAAACCATGTGTAGGGCAATTATGTATCATTAATTTCATCCTCTCCCAAGCTTGTGCAACATGCTCATGATCGAGTTGCTTAAAATTCATAATATCGTTTCTAAGAGAGATAATCTTAACGGGAGGAAAATACTTAAAGATAAAGGCATCTTTGCACTTATTCCATGAATCAATACTATTTCTAGGCAAAGAAGAGAATCAAGTTTTAGCACGATATCTAAGCGAAAACGGAAATAGCTTTAATATAACAATATTATTATCCGTATCTCTCTTCTTTTGCATATCCCACAAATCAACAAAGTTGTTTAGATGGGTAGCGGCATCTTCACTAGGAAGGCCAGAGAATTGATCTTTCGTAACAAGGTTTAACAGAGCAGCATTGATTTCACAAGATTCAGCATCAGTAATAGGAGCAATCGGAGTGCTAATAAAATCATTAGTGGTGCTACTGGAAAAGTCACACAATTTGGTATTGTCTTGAGCCATAGTGACGAACAAGCAATCCAACACACAAGCAAACAAGAAGCAAGCGAAAAGAGGCGAATGGAAAATGGGCGAATAAAACGGCAAAGGTGAAGTGGGGGAGAGGAAAACGAGAGGCAAATGGCAAATAATGGAATGCGAGGGATGAGAGTTTGTGATGGGTGCTTGGTATATGACTTTTGCGTAGATCTCCCTGGCAACGGCGCCAGAAATTCTTCTTGCTACCTCTTGAGCTTGCGTTGTTTTTCCCTTGAAGAGGAAAGAGTGATGCAGCACAGTAGCGTAAGTTTTTCCCAGAGCTTTTGAGAACCAAGGTATCAATCCAGTAGGATACTACGTGCGAGTCCCTCGTACCTACACAAACAAATAATAACCTTGCAACCAACGCGATAAAGGGGTTGGCAATCCCTTCTCGGCCACTTGCAAAAGTGATATCTGATAGAGATAATAAAATAAATATTTTTGGTATTTTGTTTTATAGATTGAAAGTAAATATTGCAAAATAAAACTAAAGCAAAGATAAAAGTTGATGGAAGATTAATATGATAAGAGATAGACCCGAGGGCCATAGGTTTCACTAGTGGCTTCTCTCAAGATAGCAGATTTCTACGGTTGGTGAACAAATTATTGTCGAGCAATTGATAGAAAAGCGCATAGTTATGAGAATATCTAGGCATGATCATTGTATATAGGCATCATGTCCGTGACAAGTAGACCGAAACGATTCTGCATCTACTACTATTACTCCACACATCGACCACTATCCAGCATGCATCTAGAGTATTAAGCTCATAAGAACAGAATAACGCTTTAAGCAAGATGACATGATGTAGAGGGATAAAGTCATGCAATATGATATAAACCCCATATTTTTATCCTCGATGGCAACAATACAATACGTGCCTTGATGCCCCTGCTGTCACTGGGAAAGGACACCGCAAGGTCGAAGCCAAAGCTAAGCACTTATCCCATTGCAAGAAAGATCAATCTAGTAGGCCAAACCAAACTGATAATTCGAAGAGTCTTGCAAAGATATTTAAATCATGCATAAAAGATTTCAGAGAAGAATCAAATATTGTTCATAGATAATTTTGATCATAAACCCACAATTCATCGGATGTCGACAAACACAACGCAAAAAGAATTATATCGAATAGATCTCCAAGAAGATCGAGGAGTACTTTGTGCTGAGATCCAAAGAGAGAGAAGAACCCATCTAGCTAATAACTATGGACCCGAAGGTCTGTGGTAAACTACTCACAACTCATCGGAGAGGCTATGGTGTTGATGTAGAAGCCCTTCGTGATCGATGCCCCCTCCGGTGGAGCTCCAAAACAGGCCCGAAGATGGGATCTCACGGGTACAGAAGGTTGCGACGGTGGAATTAGGGTTTCATGGTGCTCTTGGATGTTTTCAGTGTACATGGGTATATATAGGAAGAAGAGGCACGATAGGGGAGCTACGGGGGGGCACGAGGGTGGGGGCACGCCTACCCCCCTGGGTGCGCCCCCTGCCTCGTGGCCACCCTGTGGCTTCCCTGGCGTGTACTCCAAGTCTTCTGTGTTGTATTTGTTCCAAAAAGATCCTCCGGAAGGTTTCATTCCATTTGGACTCCGTTTGATATTCCTTTTCTGCGAAACACTGAAATAGGCAAAAAACAGCAATTTGCACTGGGCCTTGGGTTAGTAGGTTAGTCCCAAAAATAATATAAAAGTGTATAATAAAGCCCACTAAACATCCAAAACAGATAATATAATAGCATGGAACAATCATTACTTTTGCCACTGTTACCGTTACTTCCATACTATTTTGCTACTAAATATTTTACTATAGATATTAAGTATTTTAGGTGTGGTTGAATTGACAACTCAGCTGCTAATACCTGAGAATATTATTTGGCTCCCCTTGTGATGCGGAGCATCCGTCAAGCATCCCTATGGACACCCCGTCATCGGCACAAGCGCTCAAGGGACCAATGACTAGAGCACGCGCACGCGCCATCGAACACGAGGTGAATTCTCTCCTCTTCGAGCTTCGTTTGGATTCGCATGAGGATTGGGTTCTACCTCACAAGGAGATGTTGTGCATCCTCAGTTACCAAGAAGGTGATCCCGCGGACGCAAAGGAGAACCCATTCAGCCCGGATCACGTGGAAGCGAATGAAGACCTGGCCTACCCGGAACCAGCGGTACTACCGCCCCGCCGAAACGGTACCACCGCACCTGGACAGTCCGACACCAGCGGTACTACCGCCCCTTAAGCGGTACTACCGCCTGCATGCGGTACTACCGCTCGAGCGGGCGGTACTACCGCCCCGCCTGCGTGCAGACTACGGCCCTTGGCCATGTATCCCTTTCTCCTCGTACCCCTTCGTAGCATAAACTATAAATAGACCTTCCCCACCTCCTTTGAAGGGTTAGCAAAGATATTGAGAGACCTTGAGAGCTTTGCTCCTTGTATCCCCTCCGTGAGGAGATCAAGACCTCCCAAGGGAGAAGAATCCTCGTGGATTGCAAGACCTCCCAAGGGAGAAGAATCCTCTTGGATTACAAGACCTCACCTAGAGTGGGAAGAACCTTACCTTTGTGCTTGTTTCCTTGGATTGTTCTTGTAATCTCGTTGATACTTTGTGTGCTACTCTAGTAGATGTGATATTGGGTTTGTTTTGAGTGATTTGTGTCTCGTGTTCTTGTGTGTTCTTCCTCTTTTTCCCCTCCAAGTGTGAAAAGATCCCCCCTAGGGTTTCACCCTACAACATCTTGGTATCAAGAGCAAGGTTGATTCACATCTTGGAGTCCCATCCCCCCACTTTCTTGCTTGTTTTTGTTGTGTTCTTACCCAATTTCGAAAATCCCCACAAAAATAGCCCCAAAGATTTTCTTGCAATTTGTTGGATCTCGTAAGATTTGGTTGTTTTGGTCCACGGATTTGACGTTTGGCACGTGGATCTAGCCACTCCACCACTTTCCCCACCCATCCACCACGAAATTCACCCAATTTTACCCCCGAAACCATCCATTTCCGCCCAAAATTCGCCCCGTTTTCGATCTGCAGATTTTACCCGACACAAGCGGTACTACCGCCCGTACAAGCGGTACTACCACATTACCCACGGTACTAAAATTTTAGGTCCGCATTACCTAGCGGTACTACCGCTTCATCACGCGGCACTAAAATTTTACTTCCGCATTACCAAGCGGTACTACCGCTTCGTCAAGCGGCACTAAAATTTTACTTCCGCATTACCAAGCGGTACTACCGCTTCGTCAAGCGGCACTAAAATTTTACTTCCGCTTCATCAAGCGGTACTACCACCCCCACCCAAAATTCCACACCTTCCGCATTTGACAGATTTCGAGTTGCGATTTCACGTTTCCTAAGGTGTTTCGGCTACTTAGGAGCGTGTGCCCTCGACATCATCGCCTCGGAATCATCTTCGCCGCTAACCGTAAGCATGAACGGTAACCTCGACGACACTTAACTTTTGCTTTTGCATTGATAGCCCGAGCCATTTGCGTTGCTTACCTATCGAGACTAGCGAGTTGAGAATTGCTGGGCCACGCTCTTGTGCACCATAGTGATCATATCATCTTAGTGCCATAAATCTCTCCCGTGCATATCTAACATACTTGTCTCATATTATCTTCGGCTCGAGCTTCATACTCTCAAAAAAAAGCTTTTAAGCAAGGAGAGGAGCAACAATGAGCATATAAGCAATAGCATCGAGACACTTTACATACTCATATCATCTTGGTCACCGCATACATAGCATAGTTGGGATCGAGGACGGCACGTTTCTCTCATAGGTTGGTGCACAAAGCGTATCTCGCCCATTTGAGCAATCGAGCTAGCGTCTCTCTAGTATTCGCACAACAAGAGCATTTGCCGTGATCAATCACTTTTTGCGCTCACCCTTGGTTGTGTGGATCCCATCTATCTTCCGTGCGTGTGTTCCTAGTGACACTCTTGGCTTTGATCTATTTGCTTTACGTGCATCTTTGTGAATCTTCTCAACTTTATCGATATCTTGACTAACATTTTGTTTGAAAAAATTTCCACCATCCTAACCAAGCTACTCCATAGGCCTATTTACTTGTAGGTGTGAGGAACAAACCCGGTTCCAATTCTACTATTGTGGCATTTCATTGAGTGAAACTTGTTACATTTTCAATCTTCGGAAGAGGTAACCTTGGTATTGTTCTCTCATTTTCCTACTCACCTCCTACTTACATGATGGGTAGGCCAAGTTCTTCGACCAACCCGACCGACGAGCATCTAGTGGAAGCATCGAACTACGTCACCAAGACTCACCTTTTCGGCGTCCAACGAGCCCTTCACCAAGAGAGCGAAGCGTTGGGCGACCGCATCGAGCAACTCGCTTCCGACTTCCGCACGCAAATGCAAGAGTTCCGCCACATCTTGGTGAACCGCACGTCTCCGCCTCATTCATCAAGACGGCGCCATTCAAGTCGACGCTCAAGTGACAACTCTTCGGCTTACTCTTCCACGGATGCAAGTCCTCCACGTACTCGGCAAGCCCAACAATGCATCAATCAAGATCGACATCCTCCGGACAATCCATTCCATGGCGATGGGTTACGAGATCGAGTTCGAGCACGTGAACAAGGGCGCCGCCAAGAGAAACAACGCCCACATCAAGTCCTAGAAGATGACGATGCAATTCGGCAAGCACAAAAACGGCGTGACAATCAAGCACGAACCGCGCAACAAGCTCTTTGTGACTCCTCGCGCATCTTCGCCGACCGCAACCGCCAAGTACGACAACAAGAAGAACTTCATCAAGAGCAACAAGAGGAAGCCGCTCATCGCGAAGCGGAGCAAGAACGACGCAATGGGAACGACGTGCCACGACACCACCAACATCAAGACCATCGTGAAGAGCACGCTTTCTCGGAGCGACCACGTCGTCATGAGCGACACCACCATCATCAACATGACGAAGAACAACGCTTCGGCAAGCTCAAGTTCACTATGCCCAAGTTCTCCGGAAGTACTGACCCCGAGGAATACCTATCATGGGGCTTGAAGGTCGACAAGATATTCCGCCTCCACAACTTCGAAGAAGAGAAGAAGATTGCCATGGCCTCTCTCGAGTTTCAAGACTATGTCCTCATTTGGTGGGAACAAACGATCAAGCGACGACATACAAGAGGCGAACCACCCATTACAACTTGGTCGGAAATGAAGAATGTCATGCGAGCTCGCTTCGTGCCTACACACTACACCCGTGATCTCTTCAAGAAGTTGCAACTTCTCAAACAAGGCACGAAGACGGTGGAAGAATACTACCAAGAAATGGAGATTGCCATGATACGAGCCAATGTCCAGGAAGATGACGAGCAAACAATGGCACGCTTCCTGAATGGCCTCAATCACCCAATCAAGCGGATTGCCGACTTCCAACCATACTCCAACCTCCTCGAGCTAGTTCATCAAGCGTCCAAGGCCGAGCGACAAGTCCAGGATGACTTCAAGTATGCCAAATACTCTTCCAAGACCTACGGCTCCTCCTCTCAAGCACCCGCGACTTCGGCACCTCCTACCTCAACGAGAGCATCAACAAATAACGGCGACAAGTCAAGTTCCAAGCAAACTACACCTTCCTCGACTCGTTCTCCGGCAAGCAACTACAAACCCAAGACTCCCTCACCTTCGGCACCACCTTACGACACCGAGAAGACTAGTTCCTTCAAGTGCTTCACATGTGGTGGCCGAGGTCACAAGTCCTTCGAGTGCACCAACAAGAGAACCATGATCTTCAACGACGATGGCACATATGACTCGATGAGCGAAGACGAAGTGGAAGCTATTGAGCATGTGGCCATGCACCGGCGCATCAACGAAGATGAAGATGATCAAGTGTTTTGTGACAATGACTCAAGTCCCTCTCTCTTGGTATCCAAGGTCTTGACACTCCAACACCATCAAGACGAAGACCAACGATGCCATATTTTCCACACAAAGGCCGGCATCAACGGACGTTCCGTCAAGGTCATCATCGACGGAGGAAGTTGTCACAACTTGGCAAGTGATGAACTATGCTCCAAGCTTCAATTGGTCAAGAAGAAGCACCCCCGTCCTTACAAGGTACAATGGTTGAGCGACTCCGGAACCATTCAAGTGGAGCACACGGTACAAGTTTCTTTCAAGATCGGCGCCTATGAGGACACCTTGGAGTGTGATGTAGTTCCCATGACAGTGTGCCACCTCCTCTTGGGACGACCTTGGCAATTTGACCGTGGAGCCATCCACAACGGTCGAACCAACTACTACAGCTTCAAGATGAACGGCAAGGAATATGTGCTTCGACCAATGTCTCCAAGCCAAGTGATCGCCGATAAGCAAGCATCCACCCATCGTGGAGATCCTAGTGAGAGAGTGATCCACCAAAACGAAAGTGAGAGCCACAAGCCAAAATTGAGCGCCTCTTCGCCAAGAGAGAAAAACTTAGTCCTCCTAGCCACCAAACGTGAGATGAAAGAAGTGTGTGAGAACCCATCGAGCGTCTTCCACCTTGTGCTTCTATGCAAAGGGGAAGCCAAACCTACTAACACTTCACCACCTCCACCTTTTGTGTTGTCTGAATTGTTGCAGGAATTCTCGGACGTCTTCCCCGATGAGCTACCACCGGGTCTACCTCCAATTCGCGGCATCGAACACCGCATCGACCTCGTACCTGGTGCACCACTTCCAAACAAGGCTCCTTACCGCGTCAACCCGGAGGAAACAAAGGAGATACAACGTCAAGTACAACAACTCATCGACAAAGGTCATGTACGTGAAAGCTTAAGTCCTTGTGCAGTTCCCGTTATTCTCGTGCCTAAGAAAGATGGTAGCTTTCGCATGCGTTCCGATTGTCGTCCGATAAATGCTATCACCGTTAGATACCATCACCCTATTCCACGCCTAGACGACGTGCTTGATGAATTATGTGGTGCCACAATTTTTTCCAAAATTGACCTTAAAAGTGGCTATTACCAAATTTGCATTCAAGAGGGTGATGAGTGGAAAACTGCTTTCAAAACCAAGTTTGGGCTATATGAGTGGTTGGTCATGCCGATGGGCTTATCGGAAGCACCCGGCACATTCGTGCGTCTTATGCATTTCGTTCTCCGACCTTATATAGGCGTCTTTGTAGTGGTTTACTTTGATGACATTCTAGTCTTTAGCAAGTCGATTGAGGAACATGTTGACCATGTCCGTATGGTTTTGCAAGCCCTTTGAAAACAACAATTATATGCTAATATGGAGAAATGCACTTTTGGTGTTGATAAAGTTGTTTTCCTAGGATTTGTCGTGTCTTCACAAGGTGTTCATGTTGATGAAACTAAAACTGACGCTATTAGAACTTGGCCTCAACCAACGAACCTTCAACAAGTGCGTAGCTTTCTTGGTTTAGCCGGTTTCTATCGACGTTTTGTGAAGGACTTTAGCACCATCGCTATGCCTCTACACGCCTTGAGCAAGAAGAACGCACCCTTTGTTTGGGGTCCTTTGCAAGACACCGCGTTCACTAAGCTCAAACACTTGCTCACGCACGCACCACTTCTTGCCCTACCCAACTTTAAATAAGCCGTTTGAGATTCATTGTGATGCTAGTGGTACCGGCATAGGTGGCGTGCTCATGCAAGAAAAACGCCCCATTGCGTATTTTAGTGAAAAACTATCCGGCGCACAACTTAACTACCCCATCTATGATAAAGAGCTCTATGCTTTGGTGAGAGTTTTACGTGTTTGGGAACACTCTCTTCGACCCCATGAATTTATTCTTCACACGGACCATGAGACGCTCAAGTATCTCAAGGGTCAATCGAAGTTAAACAAGCGTCATGCTAAGTGGAGTGAATTCATTGAGTCTTTTCCCTATGTCATCAAATACATCAAAGGCAAAGAAAATGTAGTGGCGGATGCTCTTTCCCGCAAATGCATGCTTGTTACAAAACTTGAGTTGAATGTTATTGGCTTTGAGCACATAAAAGACTTATATGAGCATGATGTTTTCTTTGCACATCCTTATGCCAAATGTGTAGCCCATACTTTTTGGGAGCAATACTACATCAAGGATGGATATCTCATGAAAGCTAACAAACTTTGCATTCCCGAGTCTTCGCTTCGTTTGCTCCTTTTGCAGGAATCTCACGGAGGAGGGCTCATGGGACACTTCGGACGAGACGAGACATTCGCTACGCTCTCCAAGAATTATTTCTTGCCAAAGATGTTCCGTGACGTCTCCCGCTTCACCAACCGGTGCTCTACATGCCGCAAAGCTAAGTCCAAAGCTCAATCCCATGGCCTCCACATGCCACTTCCTATTCCTTTCCATCCTTGGGAAGACATTAGCATGGATTTCATTCTTGGATTACCTAGAACTCGCAGTGGAAAGGATTCCGTATTCGTTGTTGTTGAGATTTTCAAAGATGGCACATTTCATTCCTTGTCACAAGATAGACGATGCTTCACATATTGCGACTCTCTTTTGTAGGGAAATATTGCGCCTACACGGCGTACCAAAGACGATTGTCTCAGACCGTGACGTCAAGTTCTTGAGTTACTTTTGGAAAACACTATGCTCCAAGCTCGGCATCAAGCTACTATTCTCCACGGCATACCACCCGCAAACTGATGGCCAAACCGAAGTCACCAACCGGACGCTTGCCACTCTCCTACGCGTGTTGATCAAGAAGAACATCAAGGAGTGGGAGGAGTGCCTACCCATAGCCGAGTACGCCTACAATCGCGCAAGACACTCTACAACCGGCAAGTCCCCCTTCGAGGTTGTCTACGGCTTCAATCCATTGTCACCATTGGACATCCTTCCTCTCCCGCTTCAAGAACGAGCCGACATGGACGCAAGCGCAAGAGCAGCCCACCTCAAGAAGATGCATGAAGAAACACGTTCCATGACCGAGCGTCAAGTCCAACGTCGCGCCATCAAGCTCAACACCAACAAAACACCCATGGTGTTCCATCCGGGTGATCTCGTTTGGCTACACCTTCTCAAAGACCGTTTCCCCAAGGAACGCAAGTCCAAGCTTCTTCCACGAGCCGACGGACCATTCAAGGTGCTAGCACGCTACAACGACAACGCTTACAAGATCGACATCCCCCGTGACAAGTACAACGTCAACGACATCTTCAACGTCCAAGACTTGGCCAAGTACCATGGTGATGAATACCACGATACGTGGACGGATCTTCCCCAAGGGGGGGCGGAGATGATGCGGGGCATATGTCAAGCATCCCCATGGACACCCCGTCATCGGCACAAGCGCTCAAGGGACCAATGACTAGAGCACGCGCACGCGCCATCGAACACGAGGTGAATTCTCTCCTCTTCGAGCTTCGTTTGGATTCGCATGAGGATTGGGTTCTACCTCACAAGGAGATGTTGTGCATCCTCAGTTACCAAGAAGGTGATCCCGCGGACGCAAAGGAGAACCCATTCAGCCCGGATCACGTGGAAGCGAATGAAGACCTGGCCAACCCGGAACCAGCGGTACTACCGCCCCACCGAAACGGTACTACCGCACCTGGACAGTCCGACACCAGCGGTACTACCGCCCCTTAAGCGGTACTACCGCCTGCATGCGGTACTACTGCTCGAGCGGGCGGTACTACCGCCCCGCCTGCGTGCAGACTACGGCCCTTGGCCATGTATCCCTTTCTCCTCGTACCCCTTCGTAGCATAAACTATAAATAGACCTTCCCCACCTCCTTTTAAGGGTTAGCAAAGATATTGAGAGACCTTGAGAGCTTTGCTCCTTGTATCCCCTCCGTGAGGAGATCAAGACCTCCCAAGGGAGAAGAATCCTCGTGGATTGCAAGACCTCCCAAGGGAGAAGAATCCTCTTGGATTACAAGACCTCACCTAGAGTGGGAAGAACCTTACCTTTGTGTTTGTTTCCTTGGATTGTTCTTGTAATCTCGTGGATCCTTTGTGTGCTACTCTAGTAGATGTGATATTGGGTTTGCTTTGAGTGATTTGTGTCTCGTGTTCTTCTGTGTTCTTCCTCTTTTTCCCCTCCAAGTGTGAAAAGATCCCCCCTAGGGTTTCACCCTACAACACCTTGTGTCGAATCAATAAATTTTGGTTGAACACTATACCCTCGAAAACTATTGTGATCCCCTATACTTGTGGGTTATCAGCCACAAAATTTTGCTAAGTCCTTTCCCCTTCTCCCCCTATCCCCAACTCCTCTATCGCCACTGTCGATCGCCTTGCCACAGCACATCCTCGACGCTAGCCGTCCCCCGAGCCCACCCTCGACCTCACCGTCGCCATCCTCGACCTTATAATCGCCACCCTCGACCTCACCTCCGCCACCCTCGACCTCACTGTTGCTGCTCGAGCCCGAGCCCGACCTCACCGCCAACCATAAGGCTCTTCCTCTCCTCTCCCCTACCCTCCTCCTCTCTCTCTCTCTCTCTCTCTCTCTCTCTGTTTGCTAGGGAAATTTTCATATGTTGCTGCTGTGATGATATTCATATGAACCTAGGTGTTCATATGAACCCTAGATTTGTTTAGGACAATAGGATTTCTTTTAGCAGTTTGGAAAAAAATAGCAACTTTTTTATGACACAACTTTGAGTTATGCATGACGAAACTTTGTGATTTAATTAAGCAACTAGGGAAGATCAGTGTAGTTAGGGAATTGTGGGTACGATCAACTTTGTTATTTATGCTTATGATATGTTGCTTCTATTTTTGCCAACTCTGTCTCTTTCTGTTGCTCAAGTATATATGTCGTTAACGAGCTCAAAAATGTCATGTAGTAGCTAAAAACGTCACAAATACTCATGTGTGACATTTTTCACGCGTCACCAGCATCGTCACAGAATCCCCGTCACAGATTATTCCTTGTGACACGGCGAGCAAAAAACGTCACGGGATATGGGACCTTCGGTGACGTAGTTATCGTCACTAGATATTTGGCAGGCTAATGCTCACTGGGTTTCCAAATGGGCCAAGCCCAATAATACAACATATTTTCTATTTGTGTATCTTTTTTTTGACGGGCCATAGCCAATATACAACCCAATAGTGGCTAATCGAGCCCACCCATTTTTATGGAGAAGTTTCCATTTCCTACTAGCCATTTGAAGAACTATTTTATTTATATTTTTTCCTCTTATTTTACTTTGGTCTGGTCTGATTCAAAATGTATTGTGGGCTTGTGGTCTTTTTAAGACCATCTTTCCATTTGACCATTTTTCACAACACATTACAAGCCAACTAGTCTCTAAACAATATGCAGATTACACATCACACTTACATGCCCCGTCCAAAATAACTCAAGCTACATAATCATCCAATACAACATCTTTTAATTTTGGGTGACATCAATAGAGACTCTGTTGGTGTGACACTTAGCTCACACCTTCATAAAACTTGAAACCTTTGTTGGATGCCTCTTCTCTTCTTGAAGGCGGCTAGAGTTATTCTGATCTTCCTTTGTGCGTATCAACTTCTTGAAAAATGACTTCTGAATTAGCCTATTTGAAACAAAGACATAAGTATAGAAGTATGAATAAAACCATCTACCTTTACAACAAAGAACAACATGCATGTTATAACTCGGAGCTCTATGTTGGAATCTTAACAAAACAAGACATGTTTGTACTTGCCTAATAAGTGATGAACAGAATTAACATGTTTTTGTGAGCATAAAAAGTAATATGAGATATTAGATTGTAACAAACACTTATCAATGCATCATAAAGTAATATAACTATTGAAATTAAGAGGACACGCGTAAATAATAGCTCAACTGAAAGTTTGAAATCCCGAGAGGAATAAATTTGCATTTGTAGTAGGCATTACTTCACAAATTAAAATGGTGCAAAGAAGGGGAATATTCGACAAAGCTTCGAATGAAGAAACCTTCAAGCAGCCTAGAACAATGAAGAAAGCATGAACAACTTTTGCATAACTCAGTTGTTGTCCATGAGATACATTGAATTATTATTTTGATGGCGACACATTGACTGGAGGTGTGATCAATAAGACACTTACGTCTGACAATAAATTACTTGGTCACAGGCCAAATAAAAAGCACATTTAGACTTTGATCTGTTGTTGTATTATCTGCTTGCTTGGACAGTAATCTGCATTAACATATAGTCAGTAACACTTCAGATTGCCATGAATGAGTTCAGTGAATTAGTTCTCCATTAGTAATTTGCCAAAATCATGTCGAATTTCTCATAAAACTCCCATTGCAGTTCAACAATAATTCACTTGTGAATATATTCACACTCCCTCAACAATAACAAACATTACTGTGGGAGCATTAGCAAAATGAAAATATTTTACTACGGCTAAATATTTCATTACTAACTCATTTCACATGTACTATCTAGGTTCTCGTAATAATTTATCTAAAAGATAAATCGGAACAGGTACAATTCAGTTTAAAATTTTCAACTTAGTAACATGTATAAACCGTACTATCTAACTTAGCAAATATTGGGGGAGTACTATGCAAGCATCTCACAATTGACCAATATGAAATCACTAACATGGAGTAACAGAACAAAACTGATATTTGAAACAATCTCCGCACATAAACGGTTCATCTAAACTGAGAGCAGAGAGTTTAGCGATGTACACATGTTAGTTCACACAGGTTGTTGGTCGAGCTTGATGGTCGTCCCGCGGAACTCCCCCTTGCCCCTGTGGTCTATGATCCATGTCAATCTGATGGACATAAGCCAAAGAAGAAGAAAAACAGAGGGTCGGCGCGATGTACTGATAATAAGTGCGGAAAGTCAGACAACTATGACCCGACTCGTTAGTTAATCATCATAGTATGTGGCGGTAGTCCCTAACGGAGGAGATGAGGTGGGTGTCATAGGCTAATCCGGTGTTCCGCTCAAGGAATCCATAGCCAGTACCCACATCACCATGAGTCCATGACTCACATTAAGAACTCATGTCATGCACACGAGCGGGATCGCGGAGTGAGAGTTCAGTCCTTTCTATCACACGAGAGGGATCTGAGTCGCACGCATCCAGACACTCACACTGAGAACTCATGTCCCGCGCATAGGTCGGTCCGCCGCCGCGCGACCAGGCTGGTCCGACCGCGGCGCGCACTGGATCCGCCGCTGCATGCCATGGAGAGCCCTGACGCCACTAGCAGCTTCGGCGGAGGGGGGCCCTCAAGGAACCCTACGGGAGAGGGAGGGGAGCAGCTACTCCTGCCGCCGTTGTCGCGCTTGGTTTCCTCCGATCTATCGCTGCTGCCACACAAGCGAAAGAAAACGAGATCGGAATCGGATAGAGATAGGGTTTCGCTCTCGGAGGAGATGGTGGACGAAGGAAATAAAATCGATGTATAGGCGCAGTTGAGCAAGCTTTAGCCCACGTATATAAAATTAAGGAAAGAACGTTTTGCTGGGCTTGCCGGGCTATGGGCTATATGGACCTCACAGACGAAGTTACGAACATAGAGCTGCTAGTGGGAACTGAGCCGTGCCATGCCATGCCTGACGCCAGATAGAACACATGAACAGATCGATATAGTCCACGACCATATAATTTTAAATTTACGTGGGTTCCTTATATACTCTCTCTGTCTCATAATATAAAAGCATTTTTAGCATTACACTACGCACTTATATTATAAATCAGAGAGACTATATTTTAGCACAACAAACATTAGTACTCTCTAAATTCTAGCCTATTAGCAACATCATTAGAGGGAGACCATAATGGTCCCGGGGTTCAAACTCCATGTACCAAACTTTTTCCTGTTAACTTATACAATATTTCTATTTTTATTTTTGTGATAGAACGAACTAACATCAGCTCGCGAACACATGGATCAAGTTTCGGACACTATGTGTTTATATTAGATGGGAAAAAAGGTTTTCCCCGGCCGTTGGAACAAAATAATTACAATGCTCGGAATACTATGGAAAAAAAAACTATGGCGGGTCCTACTGCCAACACTGGTATGCGGGTCCTGCCTCTCAATAACCAGTGAAGCAACTATGGCGGGTCCCACCGGAACACTTAGCATGACAAAAAATTATCATTGCACACATTCGTAATATTCAGTGACTCTAGTTGATTCGTCAGGGAAATTACCAAACAATCATAGAAATTGGCGTACTAGTGGCACTCAACTACTGAGGTGATTTTGTGATGTTAATCGTCACCGATTCATGGTGATTGGTGACGTCACCTACAAAACATCACACATTAGGTATTTGTGTGACGTTGTCCACCACTGTCACGAGGATTTTTGTCACAGTATCTTAATTTTCTTGTAGTGGTTGCATATTATCGACTCATGTGACAATGCAGGTACATAGACCATCGATGTCGAAGAAGTGCTATGCCAGGAGTATACGACGAATGGCCGGAGTGTCAGGCCCAGGTGTACCGGTTTCCGAGCGACATCTAGAGAGGGTTCGATAGCAGAGCCAATTCAGAAAATAGTTAGTTTAGGTTCACGCTAGTGCGAGAGAGGGATACGAACCAGCACCTCAAGAAGTACTACATTATGTATGATGAGACATGTCATGTAACTTGTATAGCTATATCGTGATTATGATGTGACGACATGATTTGTGTCGGATGATATGATGAGACTATTATGTGTATGATATGATGAGCATATTGCATGTTTATGATATGATCAGAATATTGTGTAAAACCTGTACAAAAACATCACAAATACATAGCAAAAAAATGTAAAAATATAGTAGTAGCGCTCTTTAGTGCTGGTCAAGAAAATGCTACTGCTAAGGAACGTAGCAGTAGCGCTGGTACGAAACGCGCTACTGCTAAGTAGGTATAGCAGTAGCGCGTGTCAAAGCGCACTACTGCTAAATGTTAGCTGTAGCGCCATATCAGTAGGGTAGTTCCCCGCGCTACTGATAGCCCTTAGACCCACGCTACTGCTAGGCTTTTCCCTAGTAGTGTCCGGATAAAAACCGTGTTAAAATTTCAACCCAATCGGAGTTACGGATCTCCGAGAATTTAAGAAATGGTGAAAGGCCAGAAACAGGAGTCGCGAAACAGAAGAGAGACAGTGAGACAGATCTAATCTCGGAGGGGCTCTCGGCCCTCTGCCGCCATGGAGGCCATGAACCTGAGGGGAAACCCTCCTCCCATCTAGAGGGGAGGTCAATGAAAAGAAGAAGCAGCGGGGATCTCTCCCCCTCTCTCCCGGTGGCGCCGAAACGCCGCCGGGGCCATCGTCGTATGACGACAATCTACACCAACATCTTCATCACCTTCCCCCATCTATTTACAGCAGTCCACTCTCCTGCAACCCAATGTACCCTCTACATGAACATGGTGCTTTATGCGTCATATTATTATCCAATGATGTATTGCCATCCTATGATGTCTGAGTAGATTTTGGTTGTCCTGTCGGTGATTGGTGAATTGATATGCTTGATTTAATTTGCTTGTGGTTATGTTGTTGTCCTTTGGTGCCCATCATATGAGTGTGTGCATGGATCACACCATAGGGTTAGTTGTATGTTTATAGGACTATGTATTGGAGGGCAAGGGTGACAGCAGCTTCCAGACTAGCATAGAAATTGATGCCTATGGGATTGAAGGGGGACCAATATATCTTCATGCTATGGTTGGGTTTTACATTAATGAACATTAGTAGTTGCGTATGCTTCCTAATAGTTCCAATCATAAGTGGATATAATTCCAAGTATTAGTAGTTGTGTATGCTTGCTAATAGTTCCAATCATAAGTGGATAGAATTCCAAGTAAGGGATGACATGCTAGCAGTGACCTCTCCCACATAAAACTTGCTATCGGTCTAGTAATGTAGTCAATTGCTTAGGGACAATTCCGCAACTCCTACCACCACTTTGCCACACTCGCTATACTAACTTTATTGCTTCTTTATCTAAACAGCCCCTAGCTTTTATTTACGTGCTCTTTATATTCTTGCAAACCTATCCCACAACACCTACAAAGTACTTCTAGTTTCATACTTGTTCTGGTAAAGCGAACGATAAGCGTGCGTAGAGTTGTATCGATGGTCGATAGAAGTTGAGGGAATATTTGTTCTACCTTTAGCTCCTCATTTGGTTCGACAATCTTACTTATCGAAAGAGGCTACAACTGATCCCCTACATTTGTGGGTTATCAAGACTTTTTTCTAGCACCGTTGCCGGGGAGCAATAACGTGGGGTGAATATTCTCGTGTGTGCTTGTTTTCATTATCACTAAGTAGATTTTATTTGTTGTTCTAAGTTGTTCCCTATCTTTAGTTATGGATATGGAACATGGAATACCAAAATAATAGGTGTACTTTCTACTCATGGAGATGGGGAGCCTCCTAAAACCCTCGATACTCATTATGTGAAAGATATTATGTACTACTTTAATAATCCTGAGAAAACCCAATTCAATTATATAATGGGAGACATGTTGGATCAACATGAATACTATAGGGATTATCGCTTGACTCAAAAAGGGAAACTATTATGGGATCAAATTCATATGTTGCATTGGTATGTTCGGAATTTATGCCAAAGATATGATTTTACTTGTTGCTCTAGGATGAAGGCTCCACACCTTCCCTTTTCATGCAAATTTAATGATAATTAAACCTTAGCTTCTTATGCTAATGGTAGATATGATTACTATGATGTGGAACGAATAGAAGAATTTGTTTCTTTTAAGGGTGCTTATGAAATTGAATCTTTGTTTGAAAAGTATGAAGCTTTTGATGATGATGTTTATAGGCCTGAAAATTTTACTATATTGAGATATTGCTATGAGAATTATGATAACAATGTCGGTATTGATGCATTTATTGAGAAAGTCTCCTCTGTCCAAGAAGAGACTAATATTTTGGAGGAAACTATGAAAGAAGAAATTGATGACACTGTTAGCTCATTAGATGAAAAGGATGACGAGGAGAGCGAAGAACGAAAGGAGGAAGAGCAAATTAGCTACCCGTTCCCACCTTCTAATGAGAGTAACTCTTCAACTCATACATCGTTTAATTTCCCTTCGTGCTTACTGAAGGATAAATGCTATGATGATTGCTATGATCCCTTGAATTTGTTTGAAATAACCCTTTTTGATGAACTTGAAGCTTGCTATGCTTGTGGCCAAGATGCCAATATGAATTATGCTTATGGAGATGAACTTTCTACAGTTCCATATGTTAAGAATGAAGTTATTGCTATTGCACCCACACATGATAGTCCTGTTATCTTGTTGAATTCTCCCAACTACACTATATCGGAGAAGTTTGCACTTATTAAGGATTTTATTGATGGGTTGCGTTCTACTATTACACATGATGATTTTGATAAATATAATATGCATGTGCTTGCTGCTCCTACTTGAAATTATTATGAGAGAGGAACTACATCTCTGCCTCTCTATGTTTCCAATACGATAAAATTGCAAGAAATTGTTTATGCTATGTATTGGCCTTTACTTGATGTGTATGAATTGTTCTTTATGACATGCTGATGCATAGGAAGAGAGTTAGATTCGTTATTGCATGATATATATTACTTCGTGCTCACTACTAAATCACAAATCATTGTTAATTAAAAATTTCTTTGATATACCTTGGGATCCGGGTGGATCCATTACTGGAGCACTATATGCCTAGTTTAATGGCTTTAAAGAAAGCGCTGCCAGGGAGATAACCCAGAAGTTTAGAGAGTCATTTATTTTTGTTGATTGCTTTTATAAAGTTTAAAAAAATAACGGGGGATCCTAAAACTTTTTCAAAAAGGAAAGTGAAAGTAAGAAAGACCAGCATTGTTAAAGTGGGAGCTAGCCTTGAAACTTGTTCATGGAAACTTTGTGAACCTTGACTACAGAAACTTTTCAACAAAAATAATTATCCCCTTGTACAAATCCATTGTATTATAAAAATAATGTGCCAAGATTTACCTTTAGGATGATTAGATTGCTTGTTTGGTATGTGCAGTGAAAAAATAGAAACTTTGGTTGTACTGTGTGAATTTACATTTTTTACTCGAACGTCAAAAGTTTCTGAAATTCTTACACAATACTGCTATACAATTTTTTCCTATTGTTTCAGAATTTTTAGAGGTACAAAAGTATGGTTAATGTTCAAATTGCTACGTATTGTTCTGTTTTTTACAGATTCTGTTTTTGATGCATTGTTTTGCGCGTTTTGATGAGTTTATGGATTGTATCGACCATATAAGCCATGGTGAAGTTAGAGTATAGTAGTTATAATGCAAAAATAAAAAATGAATGGGCTTGCAACAGTACTTAAAGTGGTGATTCGCTTTATTATACTAATGGATCTCATGAGGGTTTTTGTTAAGTTTTGTGTGATTGAAGTTTTCAAGTTTTGGGTGAGATCACGTTGGATGAAGGAATAAGGAGTGGCAAGAGCCTAAGCTTGGGGATGCTCAAGGACTCCAGGGTAATATTCAAGGACTTTCAAGCAACTAAGCTTGGGGATGCCCCGAAAGGCATCCCCTCTTTCTTCTAACGACCATCGGTAATTTTACTTGGAGCTATATTTTTATTCGTCACATGTATGCGTAAATTTTGGAGCGTCATGTGATTTTTATTTTCTTTCTTTTAATAATGCACCCTGCTGGAATGAGATAGTCCTTGGTTGATTTATAGAATGCTCTCTGCACTTCACTTATATCTTTTGAGTATGGCTTTATAGAATGCTTCATGTGCTTCACTTAGATCGTTTGAGGTTTGGATTGCCTGTTTCTCTTCATATAGAAAACCGTCATTTTTAGAAGGCTCTTTTGCTTCACTTATATTAGTTACAGTGTGGGTGTCGGCGTTCTGGGAACGGGGGTACCCAGACTTGCCTGCCTGCGGCCCAAAGCGTGGCTCGCAAGGCGGCCTGGTGTGGCCCAGCATCTTCAGCAACACTCAAGACCCTCGCGAGGGACCAAGCCTCGCGAGACGGAAGATACAGGACATCCCCTGGGGCCGTCTCGCCAGGCCGGCTCATGAGGATCGGAGATATCAAGGCGAGAGGCACCTCACGAGGTCCTCGTGACGTGAGTAGTGACAACCAAAGCCAAGCGGGTGCCAGCGGGCGCAGAGTGCCAGTTTCCCCTTCGGTGCTCAATGAGCAGGTGCAGGGGCGGAGTCCCGAGGCATCAGGCAAAGGTTTCCATATCAGTGCAACAAGACCAAGACCAGCAGGACGGCAGGACAGAGGTCATCGTGGAGCCCACGACGGCGTCACCACCAGAGCCTTTGGCAGCGAAGACCACCTTTTGTCATGATAGCTTGTACTAGTTGTCCCCCTTCAAATTTGGCCGTTGTGGGATCCCTTCCAGCTCAATATTTGGGAAGAGGACCCGGGCCACTATAAATAGGGCCTAGCCACCATAATAGTGGGGATCGGATCATCGCAACCTCACACACACCACAAGGTCACCCGAGCTCAAGAACACCCCCCCTCAGGAGGCAGTTTGTCCATGTACTAGTTCTTCCTCTGCTTACAAGGCAATCCACCACACCACACTGGATTAGGGTGTTACACCACAACGGTGGCCCAAACCAGTATAAATTTTGTGTCCCTTGTTCATCGGATCAGACGAGCCAGGCTTAAGTTTGTTGGGTAGACGAGCTAGGGCGGAAGGAGAGATCTTCGTGCGCACCCCAGAGTTTGAACCTTAAGGGTTTTGGCGGAACTAGAAATACGACATTTGGCGCGCCAGGTAGGGGTGCGCCGGATCTGTTCTTCTGTTGTCTGCACCGTCATCAACCCGCGTCCTGATGGCCGACGACCAGGGGGCTCATGCCAACCGCTGGGCGACCTGGTCAGCGCGCGGTGACGCCCGACCACGGAGATCTCAACCCTGTGCTCCAGGCTGCCCCATTACCACCCATCGCCATCGGCCGCGGGTGGCGCGGGCCGGTGGACACCGCCTCGACGTCCCGGCGTGCGCGCTCCGCAAACCATGACGCGGCGACGACATCTTACACCCGATGGGAGCAGGCGAACACGAGGGATGCGCTCATCGTGGCGCGGGAGTTGCTACGATGCAGGCTAGCCGAGAGTTGCCGCGACGTGCTGCTGGAACGCGTTGTTGAGCTACTGGGCTGCGCTTACGGAGGCGCACCACTGTTCTGCTCCTCACCCCCATCCCAGGTCATAGGTGGGGCACGGGTGAGGCCCCGACCGGCATTGCCACCCCCGGAACGATTGGGAGACTTGGCGACACCAACAGGCGCACCGATGCCCTCCCTACGACTGCAATAACCTCATCACCAGCAAAAGCAGACACCTGCGGCCCTTCGAGGAGGTACGACGGGGTTCAATCCAGCGGGCACCAAAACCAGATGCTGCAACTGGGGGCTCAAGGCGTGGGGCACGGGGGTTGCGCCCTTGGTGGAGCTACCGACGAAGCCTACGTGCCCTGCATGGTGGACATGGCGTACGTGTTCGGGGAGGGCCCCAATGCTTTCCACGAGCCGGGATGGAATGGCGAGGCTCACGATGAAGAAGATTACCGTGGGTCACCCGGGGACGCCGCGGACCCCTTCAGCGACGACGACAGAGTACCGCAGGTATCACAGCAGCAGGCGTACGCTAACCATGGACTGTAGGTGAATCAGACCGCGGCGATGGTCGATGACCCGAGAACGACCGCTCCGCCCTCAACCAGAGTGGAACAATGGGGGCTACGCGTAGAAGGCCTAGAGCCGCGGCCTCCCCAGCGGCGCGAGGAGCAGGGAAGTATGCGAAAGTAGGTCCTCTGTCGGGGCGAACCTCGCCAAGCTCCCCCCCCCTTGGCAGAGGGTCTGTGGTCGCCGAGGGCACCGCTGGCGTCGCCTTTCTGCCTCCTTGGTTCTGTCCTGGTTTATGATCGCCCCAATAGAGGTCGAGGGTGGCGCAAGGCGGGGCCCTCGTCTGGCGATATGAAGTAAGGATCAGGCCTGTGAAGATCTCCGCCCATGACACTCTCACGTAATAATGAGTGGGGTTGTACACGCCCCGGAGTCTCCAGAGAGCTGCCTCGGGCCTTAGGGGCTCCCTCCCATGTCCTAGTGGCAGCACTTAGCTCCACACTGGTGAGAAGACTGAAGGCTAGATAGGAGCTGGATGCGGCTATTTGCTTTCCTCACCTTCCTTTTTGTAATTGGATCCGCCGTGTCTTTCGAGTTGAATTTGATGTCTCGCTTATTGCCACAACGGGGGGAAGTTCTCTTTGATTTCTGCTGGATTTTGCCACTTCTGGCTGTCTCAAAAATCTTACCCCGGGCCCTCAGGCCCGAGGGCTGGAAGGCCAATTCCACTTGGCATGCCACAACAACCTCGGCAGGACCCTCTCGGGGCAATAGTCTACGCACCGCAGTTGTGCCGCGCAGGTATCCTTCCATGGCCGACAGAACACCGCCGGCCCTGTCTCCCAGAGCAGGGCCAAGAACTGCTCAGTAAGCCTACGACGCGGACCGACAGCTGTCCACCTCAGGAGGGAGGTGGTCCCACAGCCTCATAACCCTCGCGAAGACAGGGAAGGTCTAGATAAGGCACCACAACACCTAAGCAAAAAGGCTTGAGGGCACACTCTTCAGGTTCGGATTCCATCACCAAACAAAAAGGAAGAAAACGGCATACTGATTTACACACATAGGGGGATTCCCCCGTCAAAATGCTCTCATGCCCCACGGGGTCCTTTGCAAGTTTACGCGTGCAGGATCAGGTCAGAAGAATACGAGCTCAATCGGACATAACACTCGCCGAGCCATCCAAGCCACCCTCATATGCGCCGCCAATGCTATCACTGGATAAGCCTCCAGTGTCCTTGACCGCGCCTTCATCATTCGCTACGACCACGGCATCATCATCGTCGGTGGCGAAGGCTTAGACTAGGGCATCCACATGGTCGTCCACCCAATGTGCTAGGTTGTCTCGGACATCCCCGGGCACAGGGGCGATGGCAGCACCGAAGTCAAAGTCGGGGTCCATGCTCTGGATGTAGCTGAAGACCCGAGAGAACGCACGACCCAGGAGGCCCTGGCTTTTCTCCTCGACAAGGCGGCGGGCCCTCGCGGCTCGGTTCTCCAGGCGCGTCACAATCTCGATGAAGAAGACAAGATGACTGGCGTAGTCCTCCACGTGGGGGTCAAGGGCGTTCTCCTCGCAGATGGCCCCCAGTGCCCGGTTCACCCTCGACCGAAGAGTCCGCAGCATGGGGCCATGCTCATGCTGCAGCACGAGTCAAAGGTCATCCTCGTCCTTGCGTTGCCTTGCAAGGACCGCGTCCTCATCGACCTGTCTCCGAAGCGAGGCCAACTCTGCCTGCCCGGAGGCCAACTCGGCCTGGACAGAAGACTGGGCAGCCGTAGCGGCCCTCTCACGCTACTCTACCTCCCTCAGCCTCGTCCTGAGGACAGCGGTTCTCCAGTAGGCCTCCGCTCGCTGGAAGTCCAACTTCAAGTTATACCCTTTGGCGAGGTCCACGCGGGCCTTCGCCACCCTCCGGTCGATTTCCTCATGGACCTTGGACTCGTGAGCGGAGACGGCGTCCTCAGCCAGGGTCACGTGGCGCTCTCTCGCCTCCAGTCGCTCAAGCTCCAGGTTGCGCTCCGTGGCCTCCAGCATCAACGCCTCCTCGCGCCTCAAGACCTCCGCCTCCTCCAGGGGCATCCCCCGCATCGACGCCAGGGCGGCCCTGTGCACCTCAGCGCGGTCCTCCAAGTCGATGTTCAAGACCTGAAGCTCAAAGAGGCGCCTTTCCGTGGCCTCACGACGGGCGTCGGCGTACCGGGCCTCCTCCAAGGCTTGGGCGCAGGCCTCTCGCGAGGCGGCGAGGGACGCTTCTGCCTTCGCGCTGGCGCTCTCATGCTGGAGGCGCCCAAGGTTGATGGCCACCCTTAGCCGGCGCCACTCGTCCAGCAGCTGAAGACCTTCAGCCTCAAGACAAGCGTCGGCCCCTTCAAGCTCCTTCCCAAGCCGGCCCAATGCATCTGCTGCCTCCTAGAGAAGCTTGCGGCGGGCAGCTCCGCACCTGCGCACCGACTCAAGTAGGAGACCGGGGCCGTCCTCGACACCAGGAGCAGTTGAAGAAGCCTGAGGAGACTCGTCTCCCCCTGGAGGTGGGGCCGGTATCTCCTCCGTCCCAGATGTCTCTCGGGCCTTGGCCGGGGCCCGGAGAGGCTGGGGCCCACCGCCTGAAGAAGACGCTAGAGCCGAAGTGGCCCCGGCGCGTTCAACGACCAAGGGGGGAGCCCTTGGCACACTCCCCAGCCCCCATGCGGGGTCGCGGCATAGGAACGACGAGAATGCGGGGTCGAGGCGCCAAGCTGGTGCGCTCGGCCTCGTGGGCGGCCTCACAACCCGGGAGGCGCATCGCCCAGGGGCACCCCGAGCAGGCGAGAGGCTCGGGGCCGCAAGGGTTTGCTCCTCGGTGGGTGTCGTAGTCTTGGCAGGCGAGGTCCTGAGGAATCACACTCTGGAAGGAAGGCAACACACATAGGTCAGAAGAGAAAGCTACTCACTCCTTTATGGCGATGAGCTTCCTCAGCTTCAGCGGCCGGGGAGCAGCTTCGCCATCACCAGCGACTCTCCCCCTCTTGCTGAGAACTTCGAAATTCTACCGGAGCCGGCCGAAGCCCCGGAAGCGGTCGGCAACATCGGGCGCAACCAAGGCGCCTCCTGGCGAGGCGCCTCCCAAGGCACCAGCACCCTCCTCAGGACGACGCGAAGAGCTCACAGGGGCTTTGGCCCCAGGAGCATCCGGCGGCACTTGCACTCCAACCACTCCTTTGGGGTGACTCCCTTGAACTCCGGAGGACGGCGCTTCAGGAACTTCGGGAGGTGCCGAAGTTGAGGCAAGAGTACCACCGGCACTCGGCAGCGGTTGTCCCCCAGCACCCACCTCCGGGGGACCGCCTCAACAGCAGCGAGCGAGGGAGCCACACAGACTGGGTTCTCGCGAGACCCAACAAGCCCGGGCGTACGAAGCCCCTATTCATCGAAAGAGGGCATCTGCCTCATGAACTCCATCTTGTTCGAGCAGCAGTACAAGAGACAGCCCTCTTGCGGCAGGCGTGCCGGCGACGGATCACCTGTCAGGATCTTGAGCATTATGCGCCGCGCCTCGGAGGGAAGAGCGGGCGCCTGAAGCTTCATACGGTCCCCGTGGCCAAAGAAGGCCCACATCGGCCGAGAATGGCGCTGGAGTGGAGCGACGCGACACCGGACGAACTCCCTCAGCACCATCGGCGCCGTCACACCAAGCCTCCCAGCTTGGCGAATCGGAACCAAACAGGAGCTAGCTTCGGACTAGCAAGCCTCACATGGCCCCAGCCGGATCTCGGAGTGGCTGGACTCCGGGGTGGGAGCAGCAGGGGGTTGCGCACCCCAACATCGACGAACACCCACTGCTTCCTGAAGTCGCCAGCAATCGGCTCAACGTCAAAGTCTATACCCGCACCGGCCATCGCCGTAATGGGTTGGAAGGACACGCATCCAGAGCATTGGAGCGCGTCCGTCAGATGGAGCGAGAAGAAGTGGCGGAACAAGTCCACGGAGAGAGCGATGCCCACCATGGCCTCGCAGACGAAGGTGAAAACAGCAAGGAGGATGATGGACTGAGGGTCAAGATGGAGCACATTGATTTGGTAGTACGATAGCACCGCGTTGAAGTAGTCGGAGAAGGGAGGTATCAAGCCAGCCCGAAGGGCGTGGAGATCAAGGGGGACCTCGGTTGCAGACCTGTCAATCGCGGCGCGAGAAGCATGCCAAGCTACCGTCGACCCCCACTCGTTGGAGATGGCAGCGAGAGCCGGGCGCACCTTCTCCATCATCTCTTCATTAACCACCACCGACTGCTCGATGGCGGGCATGAAAACTGGCGGCGAGGAGGCCGAGGCGCATGGCTCCTCTCCCCTTCCCTTCTCTCTTCAAGAAGCCATAGCAGTGGAGGGATTTGGAGTTGGATCTATCTAGAAAAGGGGATTCAGAAGATGAAGGAAACCGTCGGGCGCGCCGCTGACAGAGGAGGCAGAATCGAGCAGGTAACAGTGGCCGCCGGCCGGGCGAAAATCGAGGCAATATGGGGAAGTGGAGACGCCCACGTCCCGTCAATCGCCACGCGTCAGTCAGGACCGCAGGATTTGGGGCCCGCGGCGCTCTACACTTGGCCCTTGGCTTCGCCGCGAAGCCAAGCCCGAGTGCGCCTTGGGCCCGGGGGCTACTGTCGGTGTTCTGGGAACGGGGGTACCCAGACTTGCCTGCCTACGGCCCAGAGCATGGCTCGCAAAGCAGCCTAGTGTGGCCCAGCATCTTCAGCAACACTCAAGACCCTCGTGAGGGGCCAAGCCTCGTGAGGTGGCCGACACAGGACATCCCCTGGGGCGGTCTCGCCAGGCTGGCCCGTGAGGATCGGAGATATCAAGGCAAGGGGCACCTCGCGAGGTCCTCGTGACGTGAGCAGTGACAACCAAAGCCAGGCGGGCGCAGAGTGCCAGTTTCCCCTTCGGTGCTAAAGGAGAAGGTGCAGGCGCGGAGTCCCGAGGTGTCAGGCAAAGGTTTCCATATCGGTGCAACAAGACCAAGACCAGCAGGACGGCAGGACAGAGGTCATCACGGAGCCCACGACGGCGTCACCACCAGAGCCTTTGCCAGCGAAGACTACCTTTTGTCAGGATAGCTTGTACTAGTTGTCCCCCTTCAAATTTGGTCGTTGTGGGATCCCTTCCAGCTCAATATTTGGGAAGAGGACCCAGGCCACTATAAATAGGGCCTTGCAACCATCATAGAGGGCATCGGATCATCGCAACCTCACACACACCACAAGCTCACCCAAGCTCAAGAACACCCCCCCTCAGGAGGCAGTTTGTTTATGTACTAGTTCTTCCTCTGCTTACAAGGAAATCCACCACACCACACTAGATTAGGGTGTTACACCACAACGGTGACCCAAACCAGTATAAATCATGTGTCCCTTGTTCATCGGATCAGACGAGCCAGGCTTAAGTTTGTTGGGTAGACGAGCTAGGGCAGAAGGAGAGATCTTCCTGCGCACCCCAGAGTTTGAACCTTAAGGGTTTTGCCGAAATCTGAAATCCGACAGTGGGCATATCTTTTGTAGAAAGAATTAAAATCTCTTGGTGCACTTATATCTATTTAGAGAGTCGATAGGAATTGGTCATTCACATGGTTAGTCATAAAATCCTACATAAAACTTGTAGATCGTTGAATATGATATGTTTGATTCCTTGCAATAGTTTTGCGATAGAGAGATGCTAATATGTGGGAGGTACTAGTGAATGATTGTGGTTTAGTAAGAATATTGGTGTTAAGGTTTGTCATTCCCGAAGCATGCACGTATGGTCTCCCGTTATGCTAAGAAGTTTGAGCACAATTTATCCTTGATTGTCTATCTTTGTGTGAAGGTCGGGGGCGCGCGATGGTTAACTCCTACCAGCCCCCCCCCCCCTAAGAGCATGCATAGTAGTACTTTTCTTTGAGGGCTAATAAACTTTTGCAATAAGTATGTGAGTTCTTTATGACTAATGTGAGTCCATGGATTATACACACTCTCACCCTTCCAACATTGCTAGCCTCTCTCGCGTCGCACAACTTTCAGTGGTGCATAAAACCCTCCTTATACCTTCCGCAAAACAGCCACCATACCTACCTATTATGGCATTTCCATAGCCATTCCCAGATATATTGCCATGCAACTTCCATCCTCATCATATACATGACTTGAGCATTCATTGTCATATTGCTTTGCATGATCGTAAGATAGCTAGCATGATATTTCCACGGCTTGCCATTTTTTTATATCTTTGCTATGCTAGATCGCTACACATCCTGGTACACTGCCAGAGGAATTCATATAGCCATCATGTATTAGTTTTATTGAGTTGTAATATCGAGTTGTAAGTAAATAAAAGTGTGATGATCATCATTATTAGAGCACTGCCCCATGTTAGGAAATAAAAATAATAAAAGAGGCCAAAGAAGCCCAAATAAAAAAGAGAGGCCAAAGAAGCCCACCAAAAAAGAAAAAAGAAAAAGAGAGAAAAAATGAGAGAAAAAGAGAGAAGGGGCAATGTTACTATCCTTTTACCACACTTGTGCTTCAGAGTAGCACCATGTTCTTCATATAGAGAGTCTCCTATATTGTCACTTTCATATACTAGTGGGAATTTTTCATTATAGAACTTGGCTTGTATATTCCTATGATGGGCTTCCTCAAATGCCCGAGGTCTTCATGAGCAAGCAAGTTGGATGCACACCCACTTAGTTTTCAGTTTGTGCTTTCATACACTTATATCTCTAGTGCATCCATTCCATGTCAATCCCTACTCCTCGCATTGATATCGATTGATGGGCATCTTCATAGCCCGTTGATCATTCTAGTTGATGCGAGACTTTCTCCTTTTTATCTTCTCCATATAAAACTCTACCACCGTGTTCTATTCCACCCATAATGCTATATCCATGGCTCGTGCTCATGTATTGCGTGAGAGTTGAAAAAGCTGAAGCGCGTTAAAAAGTATGAACTAATTGCTTGGCTGATACTAGGGTAGTGCATGATTTATATTTTGTGTTAAGAAGATGGAGCATGACAAGGCTATATGATTTTGTAGGGATAGCATTCTTTAGCATTGATATTTTGAAAGACTTGATTCTTTGTTGGGATGCTCGAGTATTGATATCTGTTATTTCAAATGATAGACCATTGCTTTGAATCACTCGTCTCTTAATATTCATGACATGATTAGATTACATGATCAAGATTATGCTAGGTAGCATTCAACATCAAAAATAATCTTTTTATCATTTCCCTCCTCGAGGACGAGCAGGAATTAAGCTTGGGGATGCTGATACGTCTCCTTCGTATGCGTAATTTTTTATTGTTCCATGCCAATATTATACAACTTATACATACTTTTGGCAACTTTTTATACTATTTTTGGGACTAACATATTGATACAGTGCCCAGTGCCAGTTCCTGTTTGTTGCATGTTTTTTCTTTCGCAGAATATCCATATCAAACGAAGTCCAAACGCATTAAAAAATTACGAAGATTTTTTTGAAATATATGTGATTTTGGGGAAAAAGAATCAACGCGATACGATGCCCGAGAGGGCGGCAAGGCAAGGCGCGCACCCCAGTGGGTAGGGCACGCACTGGGGCCTTGTGTCTGCCCCGTAAGGCAGTTGGTGCCCGTCTTCGGCCGCAAGAAATCTAATATTTAGATAAAAATCATGTTAAAAATTCAGCCCAATCGGAGTTACGGTCTCCAGAACTTTAACAAACGGTGAAAGGCCAGAAACAGGGGTCGTGAAATAGAAGAGAGACAAAGAGACAGATCCAATCTTGGAGGGTCTCTCGCCCCTCCGCCGCCATGGAGGCCATGGACTAGAGGGGAAACCATCCTCCCATCTAGAGGGGAGGTCAAGGAAGAAGAAGAAGAAGGAGGGGGGCTCTCTCTCCCGGTGGCGATGGCTCAATCCACACCAACACCTACGTCATCTTCACCAACATCTTCATCACATTCCCCCATCTATCTACAGCGGTCCACTCTCCCGCAACCCGTTGTACCCTCTACTTGAACATGGTGCTTTCTGCTTCACATTATTATCCGATGATGTGTTGCCATCCTATGATGTCTGAGTAGATTTTTATTGTCCTATCGGTGATTGGTGAATTGCAATCATTGGTTTAATTTGCTTATGGTTATGTTGTTGTCCTTTGGTGCCCATCATATGAGCGCGCGTGTGGATCACACCATAGGGTTAGTTGTATGTTGATAGGACTATGTATTGGAGGGCAAGGGTGACATCATGATGGCTGCTAAAGCTATGTCGGTTTTTTCCCCAAAGAGGAAGGGATGATGCAGTATAGCAGCGGTAGGTATTTCCCTGAGTAATAAAACCAAGGTAATCAAACCAGTAGGAGAACCAAGCAACACAACGTAAACAGCACATGCACACAAATAACAAATACTCGCAACCCGACGTGTAAAAGGGGTTGTCAATCCCTTTCGGGTAACGGACGTGTGAGAGATATAAATATTGGTTGATTGAGCGGTAAATAAGATAAATTGCAGCAAAGTATTTTTGGGTTTTCGGTTTAATAGATCTGCAATAAAAGCAAAGGAAAAATAGATCGCAAAGGCAAATAATATGAGAAAGAGACCCGGCGCGTGTAGATTTCACTAGTGGCTTCTCTTGAGAAAATAGAAAATGGTGGGAAAACAATTATTGTTGGGAAATTGATAGAACTTCAAATAATCATGACGATATCCAGGCAATGATCATTATATAGGCATCACGTCCAAGATTAGTAGACCGACTCCTGCTTGCGTTTACTACTATTACTCCACACATCGACCGCTATCCAACATGCATCTAGTGTATTACGTTCATGGAGAAACGGCGTAATGCAATAAGAACAATGACATGATGTAGACAAGATCTATTTATTTAGAAATAGACCCAATCGTTTTATCCTTAGTAGCAACGATACATACATGTCGGTTCCCCTTCTGTTACTAGGATCAAGCACCGTAAGATTGAACCCACTACAAAGCACCTCTTCCCATGGCAAGATAGAGAGATCACGTTTGCCAAACAGAACCCAATATCGGAGAAGAAATATGAGGATATAAGCAATCATGCATATAAGAGATCAAAAGAAGACTCAAATTACTTTCATGAATATAAAAAGATAGATCTGATCATAAACTCAAAGTTCATCGGATACCAACAAACACACCGCAAAAGAATTACATCATATGGATGTCCAAGAGACCACTGTGTTGATAATCAAAAGAGAGAGATGAAGCCATCTAGCTACTGACTATGGACAAGGAGGTCTACAAGGAACTACTCACGCATCATCGGAGAGGCACCAATGGATGTGGTGAACCCCTCCATGATGGTGTCTAGATTGGATCTGGTGGTTCTGGACTCTACGGCGGCTGGATCAAAATTCCGTCTGCTCCCCTAGGGTTTATGGAATATTGAGTACCAAAAAATGATATAAAATGACTATAAAATGATTGTAAATCCAAGAATGATTATATAACAGCATGGAACAATCAAAAATTATAGATTCATTGGAGACGTATCAGCATCCCCAAGCTTAACCCCTGCTCGTCCTCGAGTAGGTAAGTGATAAAAACAAAATTTTTGATGTGGAATGCTGCCTATCATGTCATATCATATTCTTTTCCATATAGCATGGACAATTGGACTTTTATATGGTTCAAAGCAATAGTGTAGTTTTGACATGAGATTTAAATACTCAAGCATATCAACAAGCAATCATGTCTTTCAAAATATCTAAGTTATCCCTAGCCCATCATGCTCAACCATTGATCCATTCATGAAGCACACTCGTATATTAGTTACACCCAATGCTCAAGTATGATCACAGTGTTTGCTAGTTGGTGCATAAGTAAAAGAAAGGCCCTTCGCAGAGGGAAGTAGGGATTTGTAGAGGTGCCAGAGCTCAAAGCTTAAAATGAGAGATAAAAAAATGGGAGGTATACCTTTTCCACCAACGAGAACGACTTGAGGTTCCCAACACTTTCCATGCTAGATATATCATAGGTGGTTCCCAAACAGAAAATAAAGTTTATTCCTTTTCCACCAAACTTTCACAAGCCATGGCTAGCCAAATCCATGGTTGCCTTCCATACCAGCACTTTCCAACGAATTTATTATTTGACAACATAAAGTAAAAAAAATCATTTCAAGACTGGGCATCACTAATACCTTTTCCTTACTCTCGTGCAATGACAAGTGAATAAACACTCATCATGAGAATAACACATCTAGCATGGAAAATATTGGCCACCCCTCACCGCCTCCCGAGCGATACGGGCACACAAAAGGGAAATTTATTTTGAAAATTAGAGATGGCACATACAAATTTTATTAGAACGACAAGGGGATACAGCATATAAGTAGGTATGGTGGACTCATGTGGCAAAACCAGGATAAAGGATTTTGGATGCACAAGTAGTGATCATTCTTAGTGCAAAATGAAGGCTAGCAAAAGACTGGGAAGCGACCAACTATGAAACTAATAATCTCATAAGCGAACATTGAGCATAAATAACATTGAATAATGCACCACAAGTACGATATAATTTCATTGCATAATTATTGACTTTCGTGCTTGCATAGGGAATCACAAACCTTAACACGAATATTCTTACTAAGCATAATTACTCATTAACATGACTCACATATCATATCATCATGTCTCAAAACTATTACAAGGAACCAAGTTTATTTTGTCCAATGATCTTCATGAAAGTTTTTATTATATCCTTCTTTGATATCTATCAGTTTGGGACTAATTTTCATGTGTTGCTTTTGTTAAGCTCGAACAAATATAAGTGAAGATCATGAGCATAATAATTTTCTTTCTCTCAAAATAATTTAAGTGAAGGAAGTGAGAACTTCTTAAAAGTTTACTAACTCTCAAATAAATCTAAGTGAAGCAAGAGAGTATTTCTTCAAAATTACTAAAGCACACCGTGCTCAAAAAGATATAAGTGAAGCACTAGAGCAAATCCATAGCTCATAAAAATTAAGTGAAGCATAGAGAACTATTCTAACAAGTCATGGCATAATTTTGGCTCTCTCAAATAGATGTGTACAGCAAGGATTGATGACTTAAAAAGCAAAACAAAACAAGCAAAGACTAATATCATACAAGACACTCCAAGAAAAACACATATCATGTGACGAATAAAAATTTAGTTTCAAGTGTAATACCGATGGTTGTTAGAAGAAAGAGGGGATGCCACTCGGGGGCATCCCCAAGCTTAGTTGCTTGCTTCTCTTCAGATAATAGCTTGGGATGCCCGGGCATCCCCAAGCTTAGGCTTTTCCTTACTCCTTATTCATTCATCCATCGTAAGATAACCCAAAACATGAAAACTTCAATCACACAAAACTCCAACAAAACTTTCGTGAGATCCGTTAGTAGAAGAAAAAAATCACTACTATAAGTACTGTAGTAAACCCATTCATATTTTGTATTTGTATTATATCTACTGTATTCCAACTTTTCTATGGAAAAAACTCATCAAAGAAAACCATAGAATCATCAAAATAAGCACACAACACAAAGAAAACAGAATCTGTCAAAAACAAAACAATCTATTGTAATCTGGAAGTTTCGAATACTTCTAGAACTCTAAAAATCTTGAAAGAAATAGGGCCATGAGGGCAATTTGTATATTAATCTTCTACAAAAAGAATCAACCAAATATCATTCTTCTGTTAAAAATGAGAATTTTTCTCGTGAGCGCAAAAGTTTATGTTTCTTCAGCAAGATCAAATCTACTAACACCCAACGTGTTCCTAAGGCTTTGCTTGGCACAAAATTTTAATCAAACCACAAAAACACATCTCAACAGAGATATTAAAGGTTTTTTATTGAAAACTGCAAGGAAATCAAAAAGCAAAAAAATACAAGTTGGGTTGCCTCCCAACAAGCGCTATTGTTTTACGCCCTTAGCTAGGCATAATACCAAGATTTCAAGTATTGTCGTCCTTGTTAGATGTTACATAAGTTGCCCTCATTATAGATTCATAAGGCAATTTGATCTTGGTTCTAGGGAAGTTTTCCATGCCCTTTCTCAAGGGAAATCGGAATTTAATATTCCCTTCTTTCTTGTCAATCACTGCGCCAATGGTGCGCAAAAACGGTCTACCAAGTATAATAGGGCAAGACGGATTGCAATCGATAGCAAGAACAATAAAGTCTATTGGTACATAGTTCCTATTTGCAAGAATAAGAACATGATTGATCCTTTCCAAAGGCTTTTTAATAGTGGAATCCGCCAAATGCAAATTAAGAGAGCAATTCAATCTTCAATATTGGTAAGACTAAGAACATCACAAAGAGATTTCGGAACTGTGGAAACACTAGCACCAAAATCACACAAAGCAAAACACTCATAATTTTTAATTCTGATTTTTATGGTAGGTTCCCATTCATCATGCAACTTTCTAGTAATTGATATTTCTAATTCCAACTTATCATCTAAAGCTGTCATCATAGCATCAATTATATGTTTAGTAAAAGCTTTATTTTGTTCATAAGCATGGGGTGGATTAATCATGGACTGCAACAAAGAAAAACAATCAATCAAGGAACAACTATCATAATTAAAGTCTTTATAATCCAAGATAGTGGGCACATCACTAGCTAAAGTCTTGATCTCTCCAAACCCACTTTTATCAATTTTCTCAACAAGATTTTCACCCTCCGAAATATTGGGACACCTTCTACCTAAAGTTGACTCTTCTTCAGTCCCTTTATCATCAAGTTGAACTTTGCTAAACAAAGAATCGATGGGATAAACACCAATCATTTTAATGTCTTCATCATTTTTATGAAAGCAATCACTAGAAAGCGCCTTTTCTAAAAATTCTCGTTTAGCTCTAAGCATGGCGGTTCTTTTCTTACTTTCATCCATAGAAACATAAATAGCTTTAATTGATTCTTCAACTTTAGGCACACAAAAATTCAACATGAGATTCTCTACATCATGAGAAATTATACCAATACTCCTAGACATATCATCTATCTTATTCAATTTTTCTTCTATGGAAGCATTGAAAACCTTTTGAGTATTGATAAATTCTTTAATATTATTCTCTAGATCAGAGGTGTTCCTATTATTATTGTAAGATTGATTTCCATAGGAATTACCATAATTATTAGAGGAACTACTAGGAAAAGGCTTAGGATTAAAATTACCTCTATAAGCAGTGTTATTAAAATTATTTCTAGAGATAAAGTTCACATCTATAGCATCACTAGTTTGGTCAATCAAGGTAGACAAAGGCATATAATTAGAATCAATAGGAGCACTTTTACTAACAACCATTTTCATAAGAGCATCAACTTTTTCATTCAAAGAATCAATCTCAACCGCATTAATCTTTTTGCTTGTCGGCGCCCTTTCGGTATGCCATTGCGAATAATTCACCATAATATTATTAAGCAATTTGGTGGTTTCACCCAAAGTGATTTCCATAAAAGTGCCACCAGTGGCGGAGTCCAAAAAGTTTCGAGAAACAAAATTCAATCCCGCATAAAAAAATTGTATGATCATCCAAAGATTTGACCCATGAGTTGGGCAATTCCTTAGCATCATTTTCATCCTTTCCCAAGATTGTGCAACATGCTCATGTTCAAGTTGCTTGAAATTCATGATCTGGGTTCGAAGGGTTATAATTTTTGCGGGCGGAAAATATTTAGTAATAAAAGCATCTTTGCATTTGTTCCAAGAATCAATGCTATTGCGAGGTAAAGAAGAAAACCAAATTTTTGCATGATCTCACAAAGAAAACGGAAATAATTTCAATTTCACAATATCATTGTCGGCATCTTTTTTTATTTTGCATAACACATAATTCCACAAAGGTATTAAGATGGGACGCGGCATCCTCATTAGGAGTGCCGGAAAATTGATCTTTCATGACAAGATTCAACAAAGCAGTATTAATATCACAAGTCTCCGCACTAGTGGCGAGAGGAGCAATCAGAGTGCCAATAAAATCATTGTTTTTGGTATTGGAAAAATCACACAACTTAGTGTTGTCTTGCGTCATTTTTGAGCAATTCTAAACAAGAACACAAGTGGCTATAGACCCGACCGGAAAACGGCAAACGGAAAAGACGGCGAATAAAACGGCAAATATTTGTGAAGTGGGGGAGATGAAAACAAGAGTCAAATGGTAAATAATATAAATTGCGAGGAGGGGGGATTTGTGATTAGGAACGTGGTATATGTTGAGGGTGGTCCCCGGCAACGGCGCCAGAAAATACCTTTTGATGGCTGCTAAAGCTACATCGGTTTTTTTTCCCAAAGAGGAAGGGACGATGCAGTATAGCAGTTGTAGGTATTTCCCTCAGTAATGATACCAAGGTTATCGAGCTAGTAGGAGAACCAAGCAACACAACGTAAAGAACACAGGCACACAAATAACAAATACTTGCAACCCGACGTGTAAAAGGGGTTGTCAATCCCTTTGGGGTAATGGACGTGAGGGAGATATAAATATTGGTATATTGAGTGATAAATAAGATAAATTGCAGCAAAGTATTTTTGGGTTTTGGTTTAATAGATCTAAAATAAAAGCGAAGGAAAAATAGATCACAAAGGCATATAATATGAGAAAGAGACCCAGGGCCCGTAGATTTCACTGGTGGCTTCTCTCGAGAAAATAGCAAACGGTGGGAAAACAATTACTATTGGGCAATTGATAGAACTTCAAATAATCATGACGATATCCAGGCAATGATTATTATATAGGCATCACGTCCAAGATTAGTAGACCGACTCCTACCTGCATCTACTACTATTACTCCACACATCGACCGCTATCCAGCATGCATCCAGTGTATTAAGTTCATGGAGAAACAGAGTAATGCAATAAGAACGATGACATGATGTAGACAAGATTTATTTATGTAGAAATATACCCCGTCATTTTATCCTTAGTAACAAGATACATACGTGTCGGTTTCCCTTCTGTCACTGGGATCAAGCACCATAAGATCGAACCCACTACAAAGCACCTCTTCCCATGGAAAGATAAAGAGATCAAGTTGGCCAAACAAAACCCAATATCGGAGAATAAATACGTGGCTATAAGCAATCATGCATATAAGAGATCAAAAGAAGACCCAAATAACTTTCATGGATATAAAAAGATAGATCTGATCATAAACTCAAAGTTCATTGGATCCCAAAACACACACCGCAAAAGCGTTACATCATATGGATCTCAAAGAGACCACTGTATCGATAATTGAAAGAGAGAGATGAAGCCATCTAGCTACTGACTACGGACCCGAAGGTCTATAAGGAACTACTCACGCATCATCGGAGAGGCACCAATGGAAGTGGTGAACCCCTCCGTGATGGTGTCTAGATTGGATCTGGTGGTTCTGGACTCTGCGGCGGCTGGAGAAAAATTCCGTCTGCTCCCCTAGGGTTTCTGGAATATTGGGGTATTTATAGATCAAAGAGGCGGTCCGGGGGGCACCCGAGGTGGGCACAACCCACCAGGGTGCGCCTACGCCTCCTCGTGTGCCCTGGTGGGTTGTGCTCCCCTCGGAGCACACCCCACGTGCTGCCTTGGCCCATTAGGTTTCTTCTGGTCCAAAAAAATCTGCAAAAAGTTTTGCTGCGTTTGGACTCCGTTTGATATTGATTTCTTGCGATGTAAAAAACATGCAGAAAACAGCAATTGGCACTTGACACTATGTCAATAGGTTAGTACCAAAAAAGATATAAAATGACTATAAAATGATTGTAAAACATCCAAGAATAATAATATGACAACATGGAACAATCATAAATTATAGATACGTTGGAGACGTATCACAGCAGCTTCCAGACTAGCATAGAAATTGATGCATACATGATTGAAGGGGGGCCAATATATCTTAATGCTATGGTTGGTGATGGCTTCTCGCCCCTCGTTGGTTACCCCAAGTGGAAGGTTTGAGATGCAGTGTAGCGGCAGTTTTCCCTTGGCAAAGATACCAAGGATCGAATTCCCCTGAGACTCCAAGGTTCAACAAGAAGGTGTCAACTGCTAACGGCGCCAGATATTTAGCAACTGACTGTACCTGCACATAGATACAAATAACTTTGCTCCCAACGAGTACAGAGAGGTTGTCAATCCCTCCGGCCTTGTCGTTTACAAAGGATCAAACGCAAGAGATAATAGTGATAGGTATTACTGCAACTAGTAAGTAAGAACAGAAAGTAAATAGCGGATGTGATCAGTGATGGTAATATGGACCGGGGTCCCATGATGTTCACTAGTGATGTCTCTCTCCCAAAAGACAATAAAACAGCTAAGCGAGGTAAACAAATTACAGCTGGGCAATTGATAGGATTATGTGCGCAAACCAATGCTAACTATGCTGCAAGAAAGGTAGAGGCTCAAAAGCATGGGCGGTACGCCAAGGCAAGTAGACCGAAATCCATCTGCATCTACTACTAATCATCCACCTTGAGATATCTATCCAGAACATCTCGCTGGTATTAAGTTGTGAGTCCCACCCATAGTGTAAACTCAAAGCAACAGACAACTGCATTAAAAGAACTTTGCGTAAAGTAAACAATCCTTGCACCCGCAAGTACAAGCACCGTTGTTTTTCCCCTTGTGGCAACAGCACATCCCCTAGACTCATGTTTCTGTCACTCAAGCTAGTCATCGAGGGGCATGAACCCACAATCAAGCATAACGTTCCCTCTTGGAGTTACTACCTACTACTTGGCCAAAGCAATAAACATCAACGGAGAACATGCAAGAATTACTCAAGAACATAAATATAAAAGAGGTAAATCAAATATATTACTCAAACACAATCTGAACATAATCTCATAATCCATCGGATCCCAGCAAACTCATCATAGCAACAGCATAAGGATTACATATGTGCCTTGATCATGTAGGGCAGCTCACGAGGTCTAATCGGTGAAGAACAAAGAGGGGAGGAGAACATCACATAGCTACTGGTCATGGACCCATGGTCCAAGGGAGACTACTCACAACTCATCCGGGAGGCGTCCATGGTGGTGGAGAAGCTCCCGGTGGTAATCCTCCCCTCCGGCAGGGTGCCGGGAAGAGTTCTCATGGTGCTCCCGATCTTGGAAGCGCGGCGGCGGCGGAACAGAGATGAGATCGCGAAAAAGGGTTCCGTCCTCGAGGGTTTCGGGACGCAGTGTAAATATATGCCAAAGGGGGGCGTCAGAGGAGGCCTGGGGGGCCCAGGCGCCCTGGCGGCGCGTCCAGGAGGGGGGCCGCGCCCTCTGGCCGCCTGGAGCCCCGGTGGCCCCCCTCCGGCCCTACTTTGGCCGCAAGGAAGCTTCCGGAACGCTGATTTTTTATATATTTTTCCTGGGATTTATCTGGCAATTTACGTAATGGGAAAACCTGAAATACAGAAACAGCAGAAAACAGAAACTGGCACTGAGGTGCACTGAGTTAATAGGTTAGTCCAAATATGATCAAAGTGTATGGAAGTGCATAAATATCATAGCAATATCACACAAAAGAGGCATGGAGCAAGCAGAAATTATAGATACGTTTTGGACGTATCAACATCCCCAAGCTTAATTCCTGTTCGTCCTCGAGTAGGTAAATGATAACAAGCATAATTTTTGTGGTGACATGCTATTAACCATATAAGGACTTTTCACAGTCACATGACAAAAGCTTACTGAGATAATGAATCTGTAGTAATTAAGTTGCCTCATGAGAAAATCACAAAGAACTAAAAATTTTACAATATGATACTGAAACATCAAATAGATTTGTAGTGAGCATGGTGTGCAAATATGATAAAGTGGTACCTCGCTTGCCCCCTTTAGTGAAGCAAAACATAAATGCAGGGGCACCTCCAAGGTTTAAGTGACGACTAGATACAATGATTTCAGAATAAACGATATCATAATCATGCAAAAGACAATGGTACTTTGGGACAATGCACATTACACTCAGAATGACAATCATGCTCTCAATAGTTGGTGCTTTAAAGAAGGTGGAGACTCTCGAACCATGGCTTTTGATGGCAAGGTTGAAAACCCGTGGTCGGAAACAAAAACTAAACATGTACTAGAGCTCTTGGTTTTTAAAAACAGAGATAAAATTATTTTTTAGAATATGCATATTTCGTCAACGAAAGCTAGTAGATAACTCAATTACTTCTCGAGCTGGACAAGTTTCGAGGAACGGCTCCCGCATGAGGACAATCACATCCTCTTAATCTCCTTTGTTTATCACTGCCAAAGTTTTCTGATTTCTCATGAACAAATCGTGAAGGAGGGTTTGTTTGTTGTATTATTTTTTAATGAGCCGGGCGCACTCTATGCCAGTTCCTTCTCGTATTAGGGGTTTGCACATTAGACATGCAATCCCGGGGTGAAGCTTGTCCAACTTAAAAAGATCATGAATTAACTACTACTTCCTCATGAGCTAAAACAGAGGCACAAAAGAGAAATGCTTTTTTTGAATAATTTCGAGATGGTACATGAAAGTCTTCGTTAGGAATGGCAGGTAAATACCATGTATAGGAAGGTATGGTGGACTCATATGGCATAACTGGTTTAAAGGATTTTGGATGCACAAGCAGTCAGTCTGCTTAGTACAGGTGGAGGTTAGCAAAAGACTGGGAGCGACCAACTAAGAGAGCAATGACGGTCATAATCATGCAGAGCGACAAAGCAACATTGAATCGGGCATGGACGTTATATCGCTACTCAGAAATAAAAGATCATCAAGGCTTGATAGACTTTCTTTACAGTCTTAAATATGCGTGAGCATATGCCAAGTCAATCAAAATAAATTCTCGGAGGAAGATATAACTAAACCATACCACATCATAGGCAAACAAATCATGTTGGTACTCGAATAACACATTGAGAACCCCCCAGCTATTTGAGACTGACCATAAGAAAACATGAACTACTAAGCACCATTATGCACATAGCATTTTTATCATAGACATATCAACCAGTGCAACAGAAGCCAACTCTCTTAACAAGATAAGCATGATAACTAAAGAGAGTTCCAGCAACCAACTAAACAAAAGCTCGTTAAAAAGAAAAGCATGAAAACTAAGAGCTAAGCATGACAGTAGCTATTGAAAGACCAAGAACATACACAGCAAAGATAAACATGAAAATTCTATGTTGTGTTCTAGGTTGAAGTGGAGCGTGTTTCTCTCCCACACAAAGAAAGCTGAGTTCCAACTCTTTATGAAAAGCAAGCAAAGCTAAAGAAAACTAAAAAGGAAACTAAAAGCAAGACACTCCAAGCATAGCACATAACACATGAAGTGATTAAAATATAGTGGAACGAAAGACGAACTGATAATGTTGATGGAGAAGGGGATGCACGGGGGCATCCCCAAGCTTAGACGCTTGAGTTTTCTTGAATATTTCTTGGGGGTGCATGGGGGCATCCCCAAGCTTCAGCGTTTGACACTCCTGAATCTTTTTATCATCTTCCCTCGCACACTTCCAAACTCCCTTCATACATAACTCATCATAATCTGATTAGCGAGGTTAGTACCCATAATAAAATAATTTTTCCTTGCTGGAAATAAGTATATTCTTGAAGGCCTACTGTTTCTCAAGATTGCCAAAAGGTTTTTGCAAAGAAAAAGCAAGCTCAAGGTTTGCAAAATGAAGGAAAGGCAAAACAGGACAGAATCTGTGAAAAACAGACCAGCAGGTAGTAAATAATTTTTTCGGGGCACTTCTGCAACTCAAATTAAAAAACTCAGAACAGACACCTGAAAGCCAATTGTATAGAGCACGCTGTCGAAAAAATTCAGACCAAAAAGATGATCTGGTGATTTTATACCAATTTTTCTATCCAAGGACAGAATCTGTTTCCTGGACAGCACGTCACAACTTTTGAACTTTCTTGCAATCAGAGGCTAAACTTGGCACAAAGCTGAAAAGTAAAGATACAATGATGATGCTACTGTGGTAACAACATCAAGACATAACAAAAGCAAAATAATATTTTATTCATTGTGGGCTGCCTCCCAAAAGCGCTTTCTTTTATGCCTTTAAGCTAGGCATAATGCAAAGAGGAATCAATAATCATCATAGTAATCGGAGTTATAAATTGCTTCAAATGGTTCCTCAACAAGTTCACTCTTGTTCCTTCTAGGAAAGGGGTACACACCTTTTGCCTTCCCGCGTAAGCGTATTTGTCCCTTACCTATATCGATGAAGCCTTTTACAGCTCGGAGGAAGTCCCTTCCAAGCACTATATTTCCTTGGTTTGGCTTCATGATGAAGAAATCAACCATTGTAATCCCTTTAAGGAATGTAACTGGCACGTCTTTTATTCTTCCCTGGATCTCAAAAATGTCTCCATTAGTGTGTTCATGATAAGATGTTATCTATCCATGTTAAATTTTAAAGAATCATGAACAATTTTTGGCATAGTAGAAACCATAGATCCAATATCACAATAAGCAAGGAAGTCCTGATTAGATATGCTAATCCTAACAAAAGGCTCCCAATCATTGTCTATTTCAAAAACATCTCTCTTATTGGGTTTGGGTTTCTCTACCTTCATCAAGTCTAGAGCATCCATTCTCTACTCAATAGTAGCAAGTCTATCTATGACAGTTTCAAAATTATGATCATAAACAAAGTAACTAGATAGACCATGTATAATTTCAAGAGCTCTAGCTTCATCACACTCTAGGAAATCTCCTTTAGCTATAATATCAAGAGAGTGTTTACACCATTTAAAAAGACCATGGTAAAAATTTCTAAGCACAATTTTTATAGGTATCCAAGGCATTCTCCTATGTGCATCAGAAATTCTGTCCCATGCCTTCTTCATATTTTCTCCATCCCTTTGATGGAAATCTAGAACATCTGATTCCCTCAAAGCACCGAATCCCAACATGCTTGTCTAAACAGAAAGAACTACTAACAGAAAAGCAAATAATTTTTTTTGTAATTTTTTATAGAAGGCACTAAAGCAAAAACTGAAAGGTAAACTAACAAGACTAAAAAGCAAAGGTAAAAGATAGCGTGCAACTCCCCTATCTTGAAGAGTGGAGTCCCCGGCAACGGCGCCAGAAAACTTTGCTTGATGGCTCCTCGCCCCTCGTTGGTTACCCCAAGTGGAAGGTTTGAGATGCAGTGTAGCGGTAGTTTTCCCTTGGCAAAGATACCAAGGATCAAATTCCCCTGAGACTCCAAGGTTCAACAAGAAGGTGTCAACTGCTAACGGCGCCAGATATTTAGCAACTGACTAGACCTGCACACAGATACAAATAACTTTGCTCCCAACGAGTACAGAGAGGTTGTCAACCCCTCCGGCCTTGTCGTTTACAATGGATCAAACGCAAGAGATAATAGTGATAGGTATTACTTCAACTAGTAAGTAAGAACAGAAAGTAAATAGCGGATGTGATCAGTGATGGTAATATGGACCGGGGTCCCATGATGTTCACTAGTGATGTCTCTCTCCCAAAAGACGATAAAACAGCTAAGCGAGGTAAACAAATTACAGCTGGGCAATTGACATGATTATGTGCGCAAACCAATGCTAACTATGCTGCAAGAAAGGTAGAGGCTCAAAAGCATGGGCGGTACGCCAAGGCAAGTAGACCGAAATCCATCTGCATCTACTACTAATCATCCACCTTGCGATATCTATCCAGAACATCTCGCTGGTATTAAGTTGCGAGTCCCACCCATAGTGTAAACTCAAAGCAACAGACAACTGCATTAAAAGAACTTTGCGTAAAGTAAACAATCCTTGCACCTGCAAGTACAAGCACCGTTGTTTTCCCCCTTGTGGCAACAGCACATCCCCTAGACTCATGTTTCTGTCACTCAAGCTAGTCATCGAGGGGCATGAACCCACAATCAAGCATAACGTTCCCTCTTGGAGTTACTACCTACTACTTGGCCAAAGCAATAAACAGCAACGGAGAACATGCAAGAATTACTCAAGAACATACATATAAAAGAGGTAAATCAAATATATTACTCAAACACAATCTGAACATAATCTCATAATCCATCGGATCCCAGCAAACTCATCATAGCAACAGCATAAGGATTACATGTGTGCCTCGATCATGTAGGGCAGCTCACGAGGTCTAATCGGTGAAGAACAAAGAGGGGAGGAGAACATCACATAGCTACTCGTCATGGACCCATGGTCCAAGGGAGACTACTCACAACTCATCCGGGAGGCGTCCATGGTGGTGGAGAAGCTCCCGGTGGTGATCCTCCCCTCCGGCAGGGTGCCGAGAAGAGTTCTCCTGGTGCTCCCGATCTTGGAAGCGCGGCGGCGGCGGAACAGAGATGAGATCGTGAAAAAGGGTTCCGTCCTCGAGGGTTTCGGTACGCGGTGTAAATATATGCCAAAGGGGGGCGTCAGAGGAGGCCTGGGGGGCCCAGGCGCCCTAGCGGCGCGGCCAGGAGGGGGGTCGCGCCCTCTGGCCGCCTGGAGCCCCGGTGGCCCCCCTCCGGCCCTACCTTGGCCGCAAGGAAGCTTCCGGAACACTGATTTTTTATATATTTTTCCTGGGATTTATCTGGCAATTTACGTAATGGGAAAACCTGAAATACAAAAACAGCAGAAAACAGAAACTGGCACTGAGGTGCACTGAGTTAATAGGTTAGTCCAAATATGATCAAAAGTGTGTGGAAGTGCGTAAATATCATAGCAATATCACACAAAAGAGGCATGGAGCAAGCTGAAATTATAGATACGTTTTGGACGTATCAGTTGGGTTTTACCTTAATGAACGTTAGTAGTTGCGGATGCTTGCTAATATTTCCAATCATAAGTGCATATAATTCCAAGTAAGGGGTGACATGCTAGCAGTGGCCTCTCCCACATAAAACTTGCTATCAGTCTAGCAACGTAATCAATTGCTTAGGGACAATTCCGCAACTCCTACCACCACTTTTCCACACTTGATATACTAACTTTATTGCTTTTTTATCTAAACAGCCCCTAGCTTTTATTTGCGTGCTCTTTATATTCTTGCAAACCTATCCCACAACACCTACAAAGTACTTCTAGTTTCATACTTGTTCTAGGTAAATCGAACGATAAGCGTGCGTAGAGTTGTATCGGTGGTCGATAGAACTTGAGGGAATATTTGTTCTACCTTTACCTCCTCGTTGGGTTTGACACTCTTACTTATCGAAAGAGGCTGTAACTTATCCCCTACACTTGTGGGTTATCAGACCGCTATTCCGAAGTCGCTCGTGCACCGCAGGCAAGCATCATGGCGAGGAGCACAGGCGCGACGACGGCTGCCGCGATGATTGGCGCATCGAATGACAACACGCGGTTGCATTCACTCCAGACCAGTGGCACATCGATGCCAGCACTACGCAGCGCCTTCACGATGGATCCATCATCCTGGCTCGGCCGCAAGTCTGGTAGGATCCCGTCGCCAGTCTCCACCCTCTTGTAGCCGGTCCACCACTCCAGCATCTGGTGCTTCCCGTCGCTGCTCGGCAACACGCTCTCACATCCCAGCTGCTTGTTCTACTTTGGGTCGCACACGTTGGCATTGTGATATTGTAAGCCTTCTTCAAATCTACTTTGAAGACACCATAAGGGAGCAATTTCCAGCAAAATACATTGGATTTCACCTACATAAACTTCTAAACCAAATGCGATCCAGCAGTCCGCTTGTCCCTGTCGCGCGAGGGGTGGTGGTGTATGAACGCCTTTTTTTGCTATGCAATAGTATGCTAGAGGCTAGGGTACCGAAGGTGCATCACGAAGTAATGTATCCTCGCAAAAACATATGGTATAGCCATTCTCTAGGTAGCCACCGCACCCCTAGCTCCGCCGCCTGCTTCTGGCCGGCGGTGGCCACCGACCACCTTGTGTGTGCCACTCTGGCCTCGCCAGCCACCGCCCTCTGAGGATCCATCGCTCTGATCTCCTTAGCCGCCGCCATGGCTCTCTCTAATATGCATTTCCAACCAGGGCTTGAGTTTGAAGACAAGATGCGCAAAAGCTTTGGATCTCAGGTAAATCACCTAGAAGGAGGTCGATCTCATGAGTTCTTGCTGGTAGCTCAGTTTTCTGGATCAAATATTTTTCTGAACTCTGATTCAGTTGGTTTGATCCTTCAAACTTGCTTTGGAGGAAATGCTGCTCATTGACATTGGTTTTGCCATGTATAATGGAGGAAATATTGCCAATGAGTCCTTCAATGTTCATTTCTTTCTTTGGGGAAATGGGGGTCCCAATTTTTAAAGGGAATTCAATCTTTATTGTGAAGAACAAGACAAGGAATGGACACAGATTGATCGTTCAAAATCCTATGCTAATGCAATTCGTTCACCCCAGTTCTTTGAGGATCAAAGTTCAGGTTTGAATTCACAATCAAACAGGAACAATCTCCGCTCTGCCAATCATGTTTCGGTTTTCAAGCGCCTTGAATTCCCCAATAACGAGGCAAATTATAGTAGTGCTCGTCCTAGTGGGAAGGCGGAATCTGGGGGGGGGGGGTTCAAAATCCTTGGCAAAGGCTCGTAATGCAATCTAAGGCCCAGCCCACTTTCTGAAGTAGATGCCTTTCCGAGTGTCATAGCAGGCCCAACTGTTGGAATAAAATATGTTGCATGATTTGTAACGATGAGCCCATATTTGCGGCAAATTGCCGGTCCATAAACAAGGAAAGAAATAATAATCCTCCCATAGCTAATCCTCAATCTCAGGTGGGAATTCCTCTACCATCTAAGGATCTTTTGCCACCTAATTAGACTTGGAGACTAAAGGATAGGATTTCTCCTAGATCACATGTGGAGGGCTTGGATCTTTTGGGCCACATTGAGAAGCAGTGAGAGTGGGTTAAAGGCATAGATGCTTTGCATTTTGATTTAACCCCCTACCAGAAACTCTTCTCTGCTCCACCGCCTGTTGCTGCTCTGGTCGACGCGGAGGAGATGGACTCCTTCCCATTTGATCCGACTACGTTCCTCCCGACGGGATTGCAAGCCCATCAAGCAAAAGGCCGGCCACCGCAGGTGTGAGTCATTAGTAGTCATTTTCTCGACAAAAATAACAATCTAGGGATTGTTACTTTTCGCCCAATGCCGGAGGGGGAGGTTCGTTTTCACAGTGCCAGAGAGATTCTTCAAGAGTTTTTGCAATCTAGGCGCATGTGGGTGTTGGAAATCTCTAGATGTCATATTAGTCAAGCGTATGTTAAGATGGAGTCAATGCTAGATTTGGATACTTTCGTCAGGGAAGGTCCCCATCATTTTGATGGTATCAACAATGTGTTACAGCACCATGATGATTGTATCAATTGGTGCAGATACCACCTAATTAGAAATGTGTGGCTGATGCTAGTAGGCTTTCACCAAGATTTAAGGAATTTTACTGAAATTGCAAATGCAGTTAAAAGCTTCGGGAAGCTTATCACCCGGGATAAACTCAAGAGCACTAGAGCTGCTATCATTGTTAAAGTTAAAGTTGAAGAAATGCGGTTTATTCCTGCCAGCATCATTCAATCCAAGGCTGATGATTTCTTACGAGAATCTTGGGTTATCCTTGTTATCCTTCAGCGGGAAATATTGGGAGGGGGACCACCAGTTGAAATCCTAGACCCCAGTAGGAAACCCTCACCCTTTGCCAAATGTTGAGCACTTTCATCCAAACCAGGACCTAGTGGTGGGCCCTAATTGTGAACATCTACCTCAACAGATAGAAGAACATGGAGACAATGACTGGGAAGAGGGCCACTAGGCCATGCCTGCTCCAAATGATAATTTAGTTGGTGTAGAAATAGAAGCAGGGGAATTCTTTGAACTCCATGACCTTATGGGACCACTTGATATGGATATCCAAGCTCTAGTTGATGAACCAGCTGAAAATGTACCTTAAATAGTGGAGTTAGCTCGGGCAGTTCTGTTGTTGAGCCTCAAGCTCCAATTCATAGGATCTAGACTTACATGTGGTCCATAGAGGTCCAGAGGAAATCCAAGCTCCTTTCTTTACCTTGGGACTTGTAATGCCTGCTCAGGAGGTGGTGGGCCACATTCTTGAACCAGTTGGACCAGTTATGGCTCTTGACCCATGATAACCCACAAGTATAGGGGATCGCAACAGTTTTTTAGGGTAGAGTATTCAACCCAAATTTATTGATTCGACACAAGGGGAGCCAAAGAATATTCTCAAGTATTAGCAACTGAGTTGTCAATTCAACCATACCTGAAAGACTTAATATCTACAGCGAAGTGTTTAGTAGCAAAGTAGTATGCAAGTAACGGTAACGATGGCAAAAGTAACAATAGTAGTTTTGTAGTGATGGTGATAGCAGCAGTAATGAAAGTAACAAAACAAGTATCAATATGAAATGAACTCATAGGCAATGGATCGGTAATGATAGGTATCAGATAATATTCATCATGTAGCAATCATAACCTAGGGTGACACATAACTAGCTCCAATTCATCAATATAATGTTGGCATGTATTTCGTATATAGTCATATGTGCTTATGCAAAAGAACTTGCATGACATATTTTGTCCTACCCTCCCGTGGCAGCGGGGTCCTAATGGAAACTAAGGGATATTAAGGCCTCCTTTTAATAGAGAGCCAGACCAAAGCATTAGCACTTAGTGAATACATGAAATCCTCAAACTACGGCAATCACCGGAAAGAATCCCAATTATTGTCACCTTGGGGTATGCGGATCATAACTCGTAATAGGTGTCTACAACTTGCAAGATCAGATCAAGAACACATGTATATTCATGAAAACATAATAGGTTCAGATCTGAAATCATGGCACTCGGGCCCCAGTGAAAAGCATTAAGCATAGAAAAGTCATAGCAACATCAATCTCAGAACATAGTGGATACTAGGGATCAAACCCTAATAAAACTAACTCAATTACATGATAAATCTCATCCAACCCATCACCGTCCAGCAAGCCTACGATGGAATTACTCACACACGGCGGTGAGCATCATGAAATTGGTGATTGAGGAAGGTTGATTATGACGACGACGACAATTTGCACTCTCCGGAGCCCTGAACGGACTCCAGATCTCGTCTCCCAAGGAAGAATAGGGGATGACGGCGGCTCCGTATTGTAAAACGCGACGAATCATTCTCTCTGTTTTTTTCTCCCAGAACGTGAACATATGGAGTTGGAGTTGAGGTCGGTGGAGCTGCGGGGGACCCACAAGGCAGGGGCACGCCCTAGGGCGGTGGGCGCGCCCCCACCCTTGTGATAGCCGGTGGGTCCACTTTGTTAGATTCTTTCGCCAATATTTTTTATATTTTCTAGAAATAATCTCCATAAATTTTCAAGTCATTCCAGAACTTTTATTTCTGCACAAAAATAACACCAAGGCAATTCTGCTAAAAACATCATCAGTTCGGGTTAGTTCCATTCAAATCATGCAAATTAGAGTCCAAAACTGGGGCAAGAGAGTTTGAAAAAGTAGATACGATGGAGACGTATCAACCCAATGGTGTTGGAAGGCCCAAAGTTGGTGGCTGGTCTCGAGAGAGAGGAATTTCTTTTTGACCTCATGTCTTCTGACCTGAGATCTGATCTGCCAACTGCTGGCAAGGGTGCCAGCTTCAGACTTCTTTTGCTAACTCTAAGAAGAATAAAGAAATTCCAGTGCAAGAGCTGCATAAAGACCCTGAACCCATAAATATTGCTCTGGTAGTTCCTCAGACTACAAATATTGCTTTAGGTGCTGCTGAGAATTTAGAAAATATCTCTCCTCTTGAGCAGGAGCTGATGGATTGTGTTGATATGTCCCACAAGCTTATTCAAGGTGAGAATATTATTCCAATAGCTACATCAGATGATTCTTCTAGCTCTATGTTAGTACCTCCAGGTTTTGAAGAAATAGGGAAATTCCTTGGATCTTCACATAATGCCCCTTCAGATGTTACTGAGACCATACTTGAAATTATGGTTTCACGGGAAAACAAAGCCCGAGGAGATTTAGAACTGGAGGTCCTAGGGAAGGAGGGACTAAAGATATGCAAAAAAACTTTGCCCCAAAGGTTGTGGATGACAAGGTAATTCAAATCCCAACTGAATGGGTAAACTTCATGTTCATGGCACTATTATCTCCTGAAAAGTTTGATTAGGTCGAGGATTTTCTGGGATCTAAAATGTGGAACATTATTGTATTGGGTTCTAAAAATAAGGCTTAATTCCTTTGGTTATTCCAAATGCATGCATTCCAATTAAAGCTCCTAGCTATCAATTCATAAGTGATTCTGTTTCAATTCTAAGAGACTCGGAGGAGGCCTTTTCTAACCCAAACAGCACATTCAATGTGGTTAATGAGCATGAAAAGGATGTGATAAAGCCTCTACCACAAGTGTTGCCCTCATTAACATAAAGAGACTGGACAAGGCTCCTCTGGTGGTTACTGAGGTAAGAAGAAGTATGAGAATCCAGGATTTGCAAGGAGGTTTTAAAAAGAAAAGTTGTTCCAACAAGAATTGCATGGCCTGCGATGCTGAGCCTCCAATACTTGATGGGGATATTGTTAAAAACCTTAATAAGTATTTCTTTCTGTAAGGTACCCTCAAAGGACACAACTTTGGAAATCCTGCAGACCAAGGCCAGAAAGAAGAAAGGTGCCAAGGAGGGGGCAAGCTCAAAGGCCACTTAGGAAGGAAATTGTGAGCTAGCATTGTAAGAGTGCAAGAAATGCTGAAAGACCATTCATTTTGTTCTCTTTATTGTAAGGCCGTGCTCCTGTCTTGTGATGTCATGGCTGTAAGATCTATTTCATGGGATGTTAGACTTGAACATTTGGAATTTGTTTTTGTTAAGACTTGGCTGATTCCTCAAAATCCAGCTTGGGATGGTGTCAAAGAAAATCATACTCTTATCTCCTGGAGAGACATTGGAAAATACTTAAGTGGAATATCAAAGGACTAGGAGACAAATCTAAGTGGTTGGCTTTGTCTAACAAAATAGAAGAGACACAATGTAATATTATTTGTCTACATGAGACCAAGAAAGAAATAATTGATGTTTCTCTCATAAAGAAATTCTACCGACAATAATTAATAAATCTGCTTATTTTCCTTCTATTGGAGCCTCGGGAGGTATATTCTTATTACCTGGAGTGACAATATCTTCCATGGAGAAATGGTTGTTGCTAATCAGTTTGCTCTCTCGGTGCAATTCAAGTCCAGTCATAATGCTAGCTCATGGTTTCTCACTAACATATATGGGCCTTGTCGACCAGAACAAAGGTCAGAATTCATAAATTGGTTTGCAAATATCCAAATGCCACCAGAGGAGGATTGGTTAATAATGGGGGACTTCAACTACATTACATACCCCTCTAACAGAAACAGACCAGGAGGAGATTACCAAGAAATGTTGAAATTCAATGATGTTATAAGTAATTTGGGGATAGTTGAAACACCACTTAAAGGAAGAAGGTACACATGGATTAATATGCAGGATGCAACCCTCTTAGAAAAATTGGATTGGTGTTTCTCTTCTGAAGCTTGGACACTGCATTATCCCAACACCTTTGCCACAAGCCTGGCAAAGCCCATCTCCGATCATACTCACTACTTAATTCAAGTTGACACTTGCATTCCAAATCAAAATCTTCATATTTGAGAACTTTTGGCTTCAAATGGAAGGGTTTAAAGACACTATGAAAAGAATTTGGGACCAACCAGTGGCAGCTTCCAACAGTGCTAAAAAAATCACAACCAAATTTAAAAGGCTAACGAAAGGACTCAAGATTTGGTCTAAAAATCTCTCTAACCTCACCTTGAATATTAAAAAAATCAAATGCCTTAGTGTTGTAGTATGATATTTTGGAAGAATTCAGAACACTTACCATTGAAGAATTAAATGGCAGGAGTATAGTCGAAAAAGATCTGAGCAACCTCCTTGAATTTCAGAACACCTATTGGAAACAGAGGGCTGCTATCAGATGGGTGAAATTCAGTTTTGAGATCACCAAGTTCTTTCAAGCAAAGGCTACTATCAAATATAGTAACAACCATATTGAAGTATTGAGATGAAAACCAGCAATATCACACTACACACAATTGAAAAGCTACCATCCCGTGGAGATCATTCAAAGAGAGACTAGGAACAACAAACCCAACTAAGGAGCCTTTCCATCTTCCAAGTATTTTACAACATGATGTGCCTCTATCTGATTTGGAGCTCCCCTTCAGCAAAGATGAAATAGATAATGTGATAAAGGAAATGATAGCTGATAAAGCTACTGGACCTATGTCGGATCTTGGGTTCCGGCAAAACCCTTGAGGTTCGAACTCTGGGGTGCGGACGAATATCTCTCCTTCCGCCCTAGCTCGTCTACTTGCCAATCCGTAGGCCTAGCTCGTCAGATCCGAAGAACAAGGGACACAAGGTTTATACTGGTTCGGGCCACCATTGTGGGGTAATACCCTAATCCAGTGTGGTGTGGTGGATTGTCTTGTAGGCTGAGGAAGAACTAGTACATGGATGAACTACCTCTTGAGGAGAGGAGTTCTTGTTCTCGAGTGGGCTTGTGGTGTGTGGCTTTCTATCTGATCAACTCCCGGTCAGATGAGATCAATGGTGGTGGCTAGTCCTATTTATAGAGGCCCGGGTCCTCTTCCCAAATATTGAGAGGGAAGGGATCCCACAACGGCCAAATTTGAAGGGGGACAGCTAGTACAAGCTATCCTGACAAAAGGTGGTCTTCGCCTGCCAAAGGCTCTGGTGGTGACGCCGTCATGGACACCGCAGTGACCTCCGCTCTGCCATCCTGTTGGTCTTGGTCAAGTTGCACCGATATGGAAACCTTTGCCTGGCGCCTCAGGACTCCTCGCCTGCACCTTCTCCTTTAGCACCAAAGAGGAAACTGGCACTCTGCGCCCGCTGGTACCCTGCTGGCCTTGGTCATCACTGCTCACATCACGAGGACCTCGCAAGGTACCCCTTGCCTTGATATCTCCGATCCTCATGAGCCGGCCTAGTGAGGCCTCCCAAGGGGATGTCTTGCGTCGTCCGCCTCGTGCGGCCCCTCGCGAGGGTCTTGAGTGGTCGCTGAAGAGGTTGGGCCGTACCAGGGCGCCTGATGAGCCACGCCCTGGGCCGCAGGCAGGCAAGTCTGGGTACGCCCATTCCCAGAATGCCGACAGTAGCCCCCGGGCCCAAGGTGCGCTCAGGCTTGGCTTCGTGGCGAAGCGAAGGGTCAAGTGCGGAGCACCGCGGGCCCCAAAAGCATGCGTCCTTGACTGATGCGTGGCGATTGATTGGACGTGGGCGTCTGTGCTCCCCCACGCTGCCTCGACAATCGCACGACTGACAAAAGGCAAGTGTGTGATGTTGTGCCTTCATTGGTTGCCCTTACCTTGCTCCAGATCCCCTTTCTTGCCTCCCGCCTCTGCAAGGCTCCAGATCTCTGCCGTCTCCCTTTCAAGCTCGCAACTAACGGCGTCCGGCAAGTCAAAGGCCGCTGCTCCACCCGCCTGGTACGAGCCGGGCTTGTAGGTGCCCACCGTCACGGAGATGAACCATGCCGCTGTTTCCTGATAACGGTGGAGGACACCAACGAGAAGGGGAAAACCACGGTCCGAGCCACCTCTGCCGTGCCGGAGGACTCCAAGAGTACCTTCTATCCCTTCTTTATGAGCAGTATTGTTGCGGGGCTCGTCCCTCCTTTCTCCGATTTCTTTTTCTCCGTCCCTAGCCATTATAAGCTTCATGCCCTGCATTGCTAGGCCAGCGCCGTCGACGAAGAAGAAGAAGGGGGAGGCAGCTGTTGGAAATATGCCCTAGAGGCAATAATAAAATGGTTATTATTATAGTTCCATGTTCATGATGATTGTCTATTGTTCATGTTATAATTGTATTATCCGGAAACCGTAATACATGTGTGAATACATAGACCATAACATGTCCCTAGTGAGCCTCTAGTTGGCTTGGTCGTTGATCAATAGATGGTCATGGTTTCATGACCATGGACATTGGATGTCATTGATAAGGGGACCACATCATTAGGAGAATGATGTGATGGACAAGACCCAATCCTAAACATAGGACAAGATCCTGTAGTTCGTGTGCTAAAGATTTTCCAATGTCAAGTATCTACATGGTCAAAAAAAAGTCAAGTATCTTTTCCTTAGACCATGAGATTGTGCAACTCCCGGATACCGTAGGAGTGCTTTGGGTGTACCAAATGTCACAACGTAACTGGGTGACTATAAAGGTGCAGGACGGGCATCACCGAAAGTATCTGTTGGGTTGGTACGAATCGAGACTGGGATTTGTCACTCCGTATGACGGAGAGGTATCTCTGGGCCCACTCGGTAGTACATCATTGTAATGAGCTCAATGTGACTAAGGAGTTGGTCACATGATGATGTGTTATGGAACGAGTAAAGAGAGTTGCCAGTAACAAGATTGAACAAGGTATCGGGATACCAACGATCGAATCTCGGGCAAGTATCATACCGGTAGACAAAGGGAATTGTTTACGGGATTGATTGAATCCTTGACATCGTGGTTCATCCGATAAGATCATCGTGGAACATGTGGGAGCCAACATGGGTATCCAGATCCCGCTGTTGGTTATTGGCCGGCGAGATGTATCGGTCATGTCTGCATGGTTCCCGAACCCGTAGGGTCTATACACTTAAGGTTCGAGATGCTAGTGTTATAGGGAATATATGTACGTGGTTACTGAATGTTGTTCGGAGTCCCGGATGTGATCCCGGACATCACGAGGAGTTCTGGAATAGTCCGGAGGTAAAGATTTATATATGGGAAGTCTTGTTTTGGTCACCGGAGTGATTTCGGGGGTCATAGGTATTGTACCGGGACCACCGGAAGGTGTCCGGGGGTCCACCGGGTGGGGCCACCTACTCGGTGGGCCAAGTGGACTAAGCAAAGGGGGGAACCAGCCCCTGGTGGGCTGGTGCACCCCCCCCCCAAGGGCCCAATGCCCCTAGGGTTGGGGGAAACCCTAAAGGAGGGGGGCGCCCCTCTTGGCTTGGGGGGCAAGCCTCCTCCCCTGGCCCCCACCCCCCTCTCCCTTGCCCCTATATATAGTGGGGGTGGGAGAGCAGCAGCCGCGCCCATTTGCTGGCGCAGCCCACCCCCTCCCAACTCCTCTTCTCCTAGGAAGCTTGGTGAAGCCCTGCCGGAGTACCACGCTCCTCCACCACCAGCACGCCATCGTTCTACTGCTGGACGGAGTCTTCCCCAACCTCTCCCTCTCTCCTTGATGGATCAAGGCACGGGAGATGTCACCGGGTTGCACGTGTGTTGAACGCGAAGGCACCGTTGTTCGATACTTAGATCGGATTCGGCCGCGATCTGAATTGCTTCCTGTACGACTCCACCGACCGTGTTCTTGTAACGCTTCCATAACGCAATCTTCAAATGTATGAGGATGCACTCCCCTCTCGTTGCTAGACACTCCATAGATAGATCTTGGTGATGCATTTTTTTTAATTTCTGCAACGATCCCCAACAGTGGCATCAGAGCTAGGTCTATGCGTAGTTTCTATGCACGAGTAGAACACAAGTTGTTGTGGGTGTCGATTTGTCAATTTACTTGCCGTTACTATTCTTATCTTGATTCGGTGGCATCATGGGATGACGCGGTCCGGACTGACCTTACATGTACGCTTACGTGAGACAGGTTCCACCAACTAACATGCGCTAGTTGCATAAGGTGGCTAGCGGGCGTCTGTCTCTCCCACTTTAGTCGGATCGGATTCGATGAAAAGGGTCCTTGTGAAGGGTAAATAGTAATTGGCATATCATGTTGTGGTTTTGGCGTAGGTAAGAAACGTTCTTGCTAGAAACCAATAGCATCCACGTAAAAACTTGCAACAACAATTAGAGGACGTCTAACTTGTTCTTGCATCATGTGCCGTGTGATGTGATATGGCCAAAAAGGATGTGATGAATGATATATGTGATGTATGAGATTGATCATGTTCTTGTAATAGGAATCACGACTTGCATGTCGATGAGAATGACAACTGGCAGGAGCCATAGGAGTTGTCTTATTTTATTATATGACCTGCGTGTCATTGAAAACGCCATGTAATTACTTTACTTTATTGCTAACCGTTAGCCATAGTAGTAGAAGTAACGTTTGGCGAGACAACTTCATGAAGACACAATGATGGAGATCATGCTGATGGAGATCATGATGTCATGCCAGTGACGATTATGGTCATGGAGCCCCGAAGATGGAAATCAAAAGGAGCAAAATGATATTGGCCATATCATGTCACTATTTGATTGCATGTGATGTTTATCATGTTTCGCATCTTATTTGCTTATAACGATGGTAGCATAAATAAGATGATATATCACTAAAATTTCAAGAATTGTGTTCCCCCTAACTGTGCACCTTTGCTAAGTTTCATTGTTCCGAAGCACCACGTGATGATCGGGTGTGATAGGCTCTAACATTCGCATACAACGGGTGTAAGCCAGATTTACACACGCAATACACTTAGGTTGACTTGATGAGCCTAGCATGTACAGACATGGCCTCGGAACACGGAAGACCGAAAGGTCGAACATGAGTCGTATAGAAGATACATCAACATGGAGATGTTCATGGTTGATGACTAGTCCGTCTCACGTGATGATCGGACATGGCCTAGTCGATTCGGATCATGTATCATTTGGATGACTAGAGAGATGTCTATCTGAGTGGGAGTTCATTAAATTTGATTAGATGAACTTAATTATCATGAACATAGTCTAAAATCTTTACAATATGTCTTGTAGATCAAATGGCCCAAGCTAATGTTGCCCTCAACTTCAACGCGTTCCTAGAGAAAACCAAGCTGAAAGACGATGATAGCAACTATACAGATTGGGTCCGTAACTTGAGGATCATCCTCATAGTTGCCAAGAAAGCATATGTCCTTGAAGCACCGCTAGGTGACACACCCATTTTCCCAGCAACTCAAGACGTTACGAACGCCTGGCCGTCGCATAGTGATGATTGCTCCCTGGTTCAGTGCGGCATGCTTTACAGCTTAGAATCGGGGCTCCAAAAGCGTTTTGAGCAACACGGAGCATATGAGATGTTCCAAGGGCTGAAAATGGTTTTCCAAGCTCATGCCCGGGTCGAGAGAAATGAAGTCCCCGACAAATTCTACAGTTGTAAGATGGAGGAAAATAGTTCTGTCAGCGAGCACATACTCAAAATGTCTGGGTTGCACAATCGCTTGTCAAAGCTGGGAGTTAATCTCCCAGATGACGCAGTCGTTGAAAAAATCCTCCAGTCGCTCCCACCTAGCTACAAGATCTTTGTGATGAACTACAATATGCAAGGGATGGAGAAGGCCATTCCCGAGTTATATTCAATGTTGAAATCAGCGGAGGTGCAAAATAAAAAAGGAACATCAAGTGTTGATGGTGAATAAAACCACTAAGTTCAAAAAGGGCAAGGGTAAGAAGAACTTCAAGAAGGACGGCAAGGGAGTTGTCGCGCCCGGTAAGCCATTTGTCGAGAAGAAGCCAAAGAATGGACCCAAGCCTGAGACTGACTGCATTTATTGCAGGGGAATGGGTCACTGGAAGCGGAATTGCCCCAAATACTTAGCGGATAAGAAGGCCGGCAACATCAAAGGTATATGTGATATACATGTTATTGATGTGTACCTCACCAGCGCTCGTAGTAGCTGCTGGGTATTTGATACTGGTATAGTTTCTCACATTTGTAACTCAAAGTAGGAGCTGCGGAATAAGCGGAGACTGGCAAAGGACATGGTGACGATGCGCGTCGGGAATGGTTCCAAGGTCGATGTGATCGTCGCCGGCACGCTACCTCTACCTCCACCTTCGTGATTAGTTTTAAACCTCAATAATTGTTATTTAGTACCAGCTTTGAGTATGAACATTGTATCTGGATCTCGTTTAATGTGAGATGTCTACTCATTTAAATCTGAGAATAATGGTTGTTCTATTTATATGAGAGGTATGTTTTCTGGTCATGCCCCGTTGGTCAATGGTTTATTTTTATTGAATCTCGAATGTGAAGTTACACATATTCATAGTGTGAATGCCAAAAGATGTAAGGTTGATAATGATAGTCCCACATACTTGTGGTACTGCCGCCTTGGTCATATTAGTGTCAAACGCATGAAGAAGCTCCATGCAGATGGACTTTTGGAGTCTCTTGATTATGAATCATTTGACACGTGCGAACCATGCCTTTTGGGAAGATGTCCAAGACTCAGCTCTCCGGAACAATGGAGCGAGCAACCAACTTGTTGGAAATCATACATACTGATGTGTGCGGTCCGATGAGTGTTGAGGCTCGCGGTGGTTATCGTTATGTTCTAACCCTCACTGATGACTTAAGTAGATATGGGTATGTCTACTTGATGAAACACAAGTCTGAGACCTTTGAAAAGTTCAAGGAATTTCATAATAAGGTTGAGAATCAACGTGACAGAAAAATAAAGTTCTTATGATCAGATCGTGGAGGAGAATATTTAAGTCACGAATTTGGCACGCACCTAAGGAAATGTGGAATTGTTTCACAACTGACGCCACCTGGAACACCTCAGCGTAATGGTGTGTCGAACGTCATAATCATACTCTGTTGGACATGGTGCGATCTATGATGTCTCTTACCGACTTACCGCTATCATTATGGGGTTATGCTTTAGAGACTGGGGCATTCACTTTAGATAGGGCACCTTCTAAATCCGTTGAGACGACACCGTATGAACTATGGCTTGGGAAGAAACATATGTTGTCGTTTCTAAAAGTTTGGGGATGCGATGCTTATGTCAAGAAACTTTAACCTGAAAAGCTCGAACCCAAATAGGAAAAATGCGTCTTCATAGGATGCCCTAAGGAAACTATTGGGTATACCTTCTATGTTAGATCCGAAGGCAAGGTCTCTGTTGCCAAGAATGGATCCTTTCTGGAGAAAGAGTTTCTCTCGAAAGAAGTAAGTGGGAGGAAAGTGGAACTTGATGAGGTTGTTGTCACCCCTCTTGAACCGGAGAGTAGCGCAGCGCAGGAAGATGTTTCTGTGGTGCCTGCACCGACTAGAGAGGAAGTTAATGATAATGATCATGAAACTTCGGATCAAGTTACTGCTGAACTTCATAGGTCCACAAGGACACGTTCCGCACCAGAGTAGTACGGCAACCCTATCCTAGAAATCATGTTGTTAGACAACGGTGAACCTTCGAACTATGAAGAAGCGATGGCGGGCCCGGATTCCAACAAATAGCTTGAAGCCATGAAATCCAAGATAGGATCCATGTATGATAAAAAAGTATGGACTTTGGTTGACTTGCCCGATGATCGGTAAGCCATAGAAAATAAATGGATCTTTAAGAAGAAGACTGCGCGGATGGAAATGTGACCATCTATAAGGTTCGGCTTGTCGCTAAGGGTTATCGACAAGTTCAAGGAATTGACTACGATGGGACTTTCTCTCCCGTAGCGTTGTTGTAGTCCGTCCAAATCATGTTAGCAATTGCCGCATTCTATGATTATGAGATATGGCAAATGGACGTCAAAACGGCATTCCTTAACGGCTTCCTTAAGGAAGAATTGTATATGATGCAGCCGGAAGGTTTTGTCGATCCTAAGAATGCTAACAAGGTATGCAAGCTCTAGCGCTCCATCTATGGGTTGGTGCAAGCATCTCGGAGTTGGAACATTCGCTTTGATGAGGTGATCAAAGCGTTTGGGTTCATACAGACTTATGGAGAAGGTTGTATTTACAAGAAAGTGAGTGGGAGCTCTATAGCATTTCTCATATTATATGTGGATGGCATATTGTTGATGGGAAATGATGTAGAACTCTTGGAAAGCATAAAGGCCTGCTTGAATAAGTGTTTTTCAATGAAGGACCTTGGAGAAGCTGCTTACATATTAGGCATCAAGATCTGTAGAGATAGATAGAGACGCCTCATTGGTCTTTCACAAAGCACATACCTTGACAAGATATTGAAGAAGTTCAATATGGATCAGTCCAAGAAAGGGTTCTTGCCTGTGTTACAAGTGATGAGATTGAGCACAGCTCAATGCCCGACCTCGGCAGAAGATAGAGAAAAGACGAGTGTCATCCCCTATGCCTCGGCCATAGGTTCTATTATGTATGCCATGATGTGTACCAGACCTGATGTGAACCTTGCCATAAGTTTGGTGGGGAGGTACGAAAGTGATCCCGGAATGGAACACTGGACAGCAGTCAAGAACATCCTGAAGTACCTAAAAAGGACTAAGGATATGTTTATCGTTTATGGAGGTGACGAAGAGCTCGTCGTAAAGGGTTATGTCGATGCTAGCTTTGACACAGATCCGGATGGCTCCAAGTCACAAACAGGATACGTGTATATTTTGAATGGTGGGGCAGTCAGCTGGTGCAGTTGTAAGCAAAGCGTCGTGGCGGCATCTACATGTGAAGCGGAGTACATAGCTGCTTCCGAAGCAGCACAGGAAGGAGTCTGCATGAAGGAGTTCATCACCGACCTAGGAGTTATTCCAAGCGCATCGGGCCCGATGACTCTCTTCTGTGACAACACTAGAGCTATTGCCATTGCCAAGGAGCTCAGGTTTCACAAGAAGACCAAGCACATCAAGCGTCGTTTCAACTCCATTCGTGTTTATATTCAAGATGGAGACATAGATATTTGCAAAGTGCATACGGATCTGAATGTCGCAGATCCGTTGACTAAACCTCTTCCACGAGCAAAACATGATCAACACCAGAACTCTATGGGTGTTCGATTCATCATAGTGTAACTAGATTATTGACTCTAGTGCAAGTGGGAGACTATTGGAAATATGCCCTAAAGGCCATAATAAAATGGTTATTATTATATTTCCACATTCATGATAATTTTCTATTGTTCATGCTATAATTGTATTATACGAAAACCGTAAAACATGTTTGAATACATAGACCATAACATGTCGCTAGTGAGCCTCTAGTTGGCTAGCTCGTTGATCAATAGATGGTCACGGTTTCATGACCATGGACATTGGATGTCATTGATAACGGGGTCACATCATTAGGAGAATGATGTGATGGACAAGACCCAACCCTAAGCATAGCACAAGATCGTGTAGTTCGTCTGCTAAAGCTTTTCCAATGTCAAGTATCTTTTCCTTAGACCATGAGATTGTGCAACTCCCGGACACCGTAGGAGTGCTTTCGGTGTACCAAACGTCACAACGTAACTGGGTGACTATAAAGGTGCACTACGGGCATTACCGAAAGTATCTGTTGGGTTGGTACAAATCGAGACTAGGATTTGTCACTCCGTATGACGGAGAGGTATCTCTCGGCCCACTCGGTTGGACATCATTGTAATGAGCTCAATGTGACTAAGGAGTTGGTCACAGGATGATGTGTTACGGAATGAGTAAAGAGACTTGCCGATAACGAGATTGAACAAGGTATCGGGATACAAACGATCGAATCTCGGGGAAGTATCATACCGGTAGACAAAGGGAATTGTATACCGGATTGATTGAATCCTTGACATCATGGTTCATCCGATAAGATCATCGTGGAACATGTGGGAGTCAACATGGGTATCCATATCCCGCTGTTGGTTATTGGCCGAAGAGATGTCTCGGTCATGTCTGCATGGTTCTAAACCCGTAGGGTCTACACACTTAAGGTTCGATGACGCTAGGGTTATAGGAAATATATGTATGCGGTTACTGAATGTTGTTCGGAGTCCTGGATGAGATCCCGGACGTCACGAGGAGTTCTGGAATAGTCCGGAGGTAAATATTTATATATGGGAAGTCCTGTTTTGGTCACCAGAGTGATTCCAGGGGTCACACGTATTGTATCGGGACCACCGGAAGGTGTCCGGGGATCCACCGGGTGGGGCCACTTACTCGGTGGGCCAAGTGGACTAAGCAAAGGGTGGGAACCAGCCGCTGGTAGGCTGGTGCGCCCCCCCCCCCCCCAAGGGCCCAAGGCGCCTAGGGTTGGGGGGACACCCTAAAGGTGGGTCGCCCCCCTTGGCTTGGGGGGCAAGCCTCCTCCCCTCCCCTCCCCTCAGATTGGATCTGAGGGGGCCGGCTTCCCTCTCCCTTGCCCCTATATATAGTGGGGGGTAGGAGAGCAGCCGCACCCATTGCCTGGCGCAGCGCTCCCCCCTCCCAACTCCTCCTCTTCTCCTGCGAAGCTTGGCGAAGCCGTGCCGGAGTACCACGCTCCTCCACCACCACCACACCATCGTGCTGCTGCTGGACGGAGTCTTCCCTAACCTCTCCCTCTCTCCTTGCTGGATCAAGGCACGGGAGACGTCACCGGGCTGCACGTGTGTTGAACACGGAGGCACCGTTGTTCGGTGCTTAGATCGGATTCGGCCACGATCTGAATCGCTTTGTGTATGACTCCACCGACCACGTTCTTGTAACGCTTCCGTAACACAATCTTCAAAGGTATGAGGATGCACTCCCCTCTCATTGCTAGTCACTCCATAGATAGATCTTGGTGATGCATAGAATTTTTTTGAATTTCTGCAACGATCCCCAACAGCAGCCGCATTAGAGGTCCAGCGGCCTGGCTCGGCTTCGTCCCCCCTAACGCAGATGGGTGGTCAAGGAGCTTCTGCTTCCGCTGCACGGTCGCCACCACAAGGCCCAGTGGACAAACCTCAGGTGGAGGTCACGTCCTTGGTCGAGCAGGCTTTAGGGGCTCCCGTCTTCGACTTCTCTACTGGCGTTGTCAGGGCTCAGGAGGTCTTGGCTACGCCACGGTCCCCTACTGCGATCATGCCGCCAGCTCGCGGCCCTCCGGCCTCTCTCGGTGCCCTGAAGGAGGCCTTTTCTGCACTGACGCAGCTCCATGATGACCTTCGAGGCGCCAATCGTCGTCTGGTAGTTGGGCGTCTGGAGCTGGTTTCCGGCTGGCTGAGCTCCAACGTGTCTGTCCGGGATGTGCTGAGCCGAGTCGTGGCGGCCTCCCAAGAGGACAAGTAGGATACCGACCAGGCCGCAGCCACTCATGAGGCGGCTCTGAAGGACGCGCCGATCGTCCAGGAGCGCTGCCAGTCGGTGGAGACCGAGCTGCGGGACTTGCGTAGCAAGTGCAAGGTGGACGAGGAGAGAACGAAGGCCCAAGAAGATGTCATAGCCAGTCGCGACACCGAGTTGGAGCAGTTGGCGAAGGAGCTGTGTGCCGAGCGCAGTCGCCTGGAGGAGCTGAAGCAGGCGACAGAAGCAAAGGAGGCCCAGCTGGCAACCAAGGAGAAGGTTATGGCTGAGGACCACGCGGCCTTCAAGTCTCTCGAGGAGAGGTCCCGCCAGGCGCTGAGGGCGCTCTATGAGAAGGGCTTGGAGAAGCCACTGGCGACGGATGAGGAAGGCCCCGGCCAGCTGCTTCCTTATCTTGTCTTGGCGCTCGAGAGTGTTGTCCGCGAGATCGGCCCCCTAGCGGAGGAGGAAGCTTGCGTGCTTTCTTATTCTGCCTTGACGCGTGTTCTTAGTCACTTGCACCTTCGCGATCCCGATGCCGATCTTGGGGCACTGCTCGAGCCCGTGGAGGCAGAGTGCTGCGAGGCCGTCGCTAAATCCGTGAAGGACCATGTGGAGGCCTTGCTGAAGAAGATCCTCGTCATCGACCCTTCTCCCCCAATCGACGGCGCCACCGATCCTGCGGCCAAGACCGACCCCACAGGGCGTGGCGACGCTGTTGGCGAGGAAGTGCTTCCTGGCAGTGGTGCCCTAGGCTGATGGAAGGTCCAGCTGGTGAGTGACGGTGCTCCTCCCTATCTTCGTTTTCCTGCGACATGTTAAGGGCCTCGTGGAGGCGTTAAAACTTCTGTTTGATGTTTGAAGGATAATTTGGCTTGTAATAATTGCTAGATATTCGCGGTTCCCTTACTATTTGTCGTTCTTGTTGGGGAACGTAGTATTTCAAAAAAAAAAATCCTACGATCACGCAAGATCTATCTACTAGATGCATAGAAACGAGAGGGGAGAGTATGTCTACGTACCCTCGTAGACCGAAAGCGGAAGCGTTTATCAACGCGGTTGATGTAGTCGTACACCTTCACGATCCGTCCCGATCTAGTACCGAACTTACGGCACCTCCTCGTTCAGCACATGTTCAACTCGATGATGTCCTCGCCTTCTTGATCCAGCAAGACGGGCGAAGTAGTAGATGAGTTCTGGCAGCACGACGGCGTGGTGACGGTTGTTGATGAAGAACAATCTCTGCAGGGCTTCGCCAAGCACTACAGAAACTAGACGGAGGATAAACTAGAGGGTCGGGGTTGCCGGCACACGGCTTGGTGTATCTTGATGTGTCTTGGGTGCTAGCCCTGCCCCTCTATTTATATGTTGAGCCCTGGGGTCGAAACTTGGAGAAAAAGCCTCCTCAAAGTCGGTTTTGCCCGAAAGGAAAGAGTCCCACTCGGACTCCAGGGCTAGACGCCAGGGTTCCCGACGTCTACCCCCTAGACGCTAGGGTTCGTGGCCTCTAGCCTCTGGTCTCCGCAAAACTTCCTTTTGCACTTTCCTAAAGCATCGTGGGCTTTCCCCTTTGGCCCAAATAAAGTGTTCTCATACCCAAACATTTCGGGAAACATCCGGAACCCCTTCCGATGAATTCCGGAACCCTTCCGGAGGTCAAACACTATTATCCGATATATCAATCTTTATCTCCGGACCATTCCAGAGTTCCTCATCATGCCCGTGATCACATCCGGGACTCCGAATAACATTCGTCAACGAACGTTTAGGTGTGCGGACCCTACGGGTTCGAGAACTATGTAGACATGACCGAGACATCTCTCCGGTCAATAACCAATAGCGGAACCTGGATGCCCATATTGGCTCCTACATATTCTACGAAGATCTTTATCGGTCGAACCGCATAACAACATATGTTGTTCCCTTAGTCATCGGTATGTTACTTGCCCGAGATTCGATTGTTGGTATCACTATACCTAGTTAATCTCGTTACTGGCTAGTCTCTTTACTCGTTCCGTAATACATCATCTCGTGACTAACTCATTAGTCATTTGCTTGCAAGGCTTATTATGATGTGTATTACCGAGAGGGCCCAGAGATACCTCTCCAACACTCGGAGTGACAAATCCTATTCTTGATCTATGCCAACACCACGAACACCTTCAGAGACACCTGTAGAGCATCTTTATAATCACACAGTTACGTTGTGACGTTTGGTAGCACACAAGGTGTTCCTCCGGTATTCGGGAGTTGCATAATCTCATAGTCATAGGAACATGTATAAGTCATGAAGAAAGCAATAGCACTAAAACTAAACGATCAAGTTGCTAAGCTAACGGATGGGTCTTGTCCATCACATCATTCTCCTAATGATGTGATCTCGTTGATCAAATGACAACTCATGTCTATGGCTAGGAAACATAACCATCTTTGATCAATGAGCTAGTTTAGTAGAGGCATACTAGGGACATTCTGTTTTGTCTATGTATTCACACATGTACTAAGTTTCCGGTTAATACAATTCTATCATGAATAAAAGACATTTCTCATGATATAAGTAAATACAAATAACATCTTTAATATTGCCTCTAGGGCATATTTCCTTCAGTTCTACATCGGCAAAGCCCGACCCCGCGCATACCTCAGCCGCTGCTAGCTTGTCCGGATCACAAGGACAAGACCAGGGAGTGAGGGGCTACGTGGCCAGTTAGGCTCCTGAGTCGGGATGCTCAGGAGTCCCCCTTGACGTGCAAACGGTCCCTAGGTAGGAAGCGCTAGGCAGAGCTTTTGTGTTCTGCGTCGGTAGGGCCCAGCCCCACGCGTACCTCAGCCGCCGCTGGCTTGACCGGAACACCAGGATAAGAACATGGAGTGAGGGGCTACGGGACCAGTTAGGCCCTTGGGTTTCGATGCCCAAGGATCCCCCTTGATGTACGAACAGCCTTGAGGGAAGTAGTGCGTGAGCCGGCCTTAGCGTTCTGCGTCGGCAGGGCCCGGCCCCGCGCGTACCTCAGCCACCGCTGGCTTGACCGGACACCATGACAAGACCAGGGAGTGAGGGGCTATAGGACCAGTTTGGCCCTTGGGTCGTGATGCCCAAGGGTCCCCCTTGACGTACGAATAGACCTCATACATGTCCTCGCCGGGCTTGCGCTCGGGAGGGTTGCGTGTCGACCAGGCCCGGTGGTCTTGGTGGGGCGTATGCCAGGCGTGACCTGAGTGCAGCCCCCGTGCCCAGCCCCCTCGCGCTACCCTCCCTAGGGGAGCGCAGCACAGTGGGGCTGGTCACGGAGCCGAGGGGCTCCCTGAGGTTAATGCGGCCGTGAGGCCACCCCCAGTTGTTTATCACCAGCTCGGAGCATGGCACTACCATTCTTGCACGGGCATAGCCGCTCCTCGACCGTGTTGACTGCCAGTGCGGAGTATGGTGCTTCCACTGGAACGTGGGAGGGGACTCCATACTGCGGAGAGCACCCGGGGCGTGTACATCCCCGCCCTGACGCGTGGCTGGCACAGTAGGGTTAGACAAGGTGTATCTGGGCACCCGTGAGCTAGCGCGGGACTCACAAGGCCCTACCTAAAGGCGGGTTGTGCCTGATCTTGAATGAGAGCACTTGAGGTGATCATGCAACACGGTTAGGCAACCTGCGCCGGGTGAATCCCTCGGGGCCGCCATATGAGAAGGTCGGGCACCAACGACCCCAGGAGGTGACGTGAACGGGGCCGGCCCGCCAGATAGAGCTCAGCCGTTGGATTTATCGACGCTGCAGGGACGGACCCTGGCACAGACGTCGTGCCTAGTCTTCTCATGTGGATGCCCTAAGAAAAGACAACCGGCGCGCGACTCCCGCAGCGACGGGGCACAGTATCGTGTGCCCCAACTCACCTGCTAGCATCCGTCTCGAGCATGGACGAGGCACCAAGGGCCACGGGAGGTGACGTACATAGGGCTGGCCCGCGGGCCACACCTCAGCCGCTTGGATTTGGCGACGCTGCAAGGACGGACCCAAGCATAGATGCCGTGCCCGCCCTCGATCATAAGGCGGGTGCAAGCAAGCTTGTGAGGGCGCATGATATTCATGGCATCGGAGTGATGGTCAGATGAATGAGTGATTCTAATGCAACTGACAGAAATGGTAACGCTAGCTCACGTAAGATGCAAGGGAGATACATGCCACAAGGATGGACCTGTGCGGCCTGGGGATGATGCAGCCCGAGGGGCACCCCCGACAAGGTGAGCTAAGATGCAAAAGTATATACGCCACAGGGGTAGGCCCGTGCGACCTGGGAATGATGCAACCCGAGGGGCGCTCCCAATTGAACAAAAACCGGAAAATGTCACCTAGCACAGTTGTTGAAGTAGTGTTGGTGTAGTTGAAGACGCTCAATGCAGATACTGCTCCTCACGTGTCGTCTGGCTCTGGCACCTTGTGAGGCTCTGGGGTTCCCAGATCTCGCGGAGGGCCGAGTCCAACTCCGCCTGGATCTCCTTATGCCTGGCCTCGCGAATCGCCAGGACCTCCCGCATATGGCGCTGGTGCAGGGTCGCTTGGTTCGGCAGGCCGAAAGGCATGCGAACGTAGCTGTGAGGAGGACCCTCGCACCGGCCCACCTGGGAGGGCCAGTAGATCTCCTGAGATGCGATTGTGTTGAGTGCGGGGATGTTGATGCAGACACGCAGCCCGTCGCGTGAGCCTGGGACGACAGCTGCACTCAGAGGCGCTGGGCGGCGCTCGCCCCACATTGCTCTTGGCACCTGTAGGTCTTCGATGGTCTAGCTGATAAACTCCTGAGTGCTTGGTGCCTCACGCCTTGAGGCCTCCGGAGGGAAGTGTGCGGCGAAGCACTCCTCCACATGGTGCCTGACCGCCTCCCTCGTGACATTGGCTAAGTCAGAGGCCCTCTAGAGAAGAGACCCCGAGCCCAGCCGGAGGGGGGTGTCGGGCATGCTTTCCTATGAGAGGGAGGGAGGCAGCCCCTCCCTACGTGTCAGTCCCGAAGTGCTACAACTAGGTGTTTGTGACGCCCAGATAATTAAGCTACAGTAATTCCCTGGTAATGATGACACGTCACCTCGGTTACTATTGTTAATCTCGCATTAGTTCAAAACCGATTCAAATTCAAATTTGAATTAAAGTCAAACGGTAAAAGTTTTCAAATGTCAAAACAAAAATGTTCAAACTATGGCAATTAATCATTTTTGCTAATACTGGTGGTGAACCAACTCATTCATAAAATAGTTAATGCGTTGAAGTAAATAAAACAACAACAATAACAAATAAATAAATGCTATTTAAAATTAATAAGATATTAAACTATTTTATTTGGGATTGAAACATTTTGTGGCTGAGGGCTAGATTACAACGCTAAGTTAAAGGATTGGCTCTACATTTTATTAAACTAAGATAAAATGAATTAGTTAAATAGAAAACAAATAAACAGAAAATAAGAAAAACAGCGAACAAAAGAAGTGAAAACATAGTACCTAACCTACTGGGCACTTGGCCCATCTAGCAAAATGAGCAGGCCCATGTGGCCTGGGAGAAGCCCAACCCACACACCCTCATCTCCCTCCTCGCTACAGGAGCGGTGGGAGGTCGTGGCGGCCATCCGGCCACCATGGTCGCGCCCCGATCGCGTGCCGGCCATCCCGCGGTCGTCCTCGTGGATAAGAGCATCCCCTGCACCCCCGAAACCCTAGACTTCTCCTCCCCCGCGCCGCTTCACTCTCTCCCACACTCACCCGCGTCGTCGACGCCATGACCTCCGGCGACCACGCGCCCACTGAGCTCCCCGCGTCCAGCCACCTCGTCCATGAGCTTCGTCGACGTTCACTCCATCGACTACTTCCACAAGTTGGAGCCGGGAGCCCCTACATCGCCGGCATCGACATCGTCTTCGAAGCTCTGCCCCAAGCTCGCCGCCTTCGATTCGGTCGTCTCCGACAGCCCCCGGCCTCCCCGGATCCTCCTCTGCATTCACTGTGAGCACCGCCTCACAATCCCTCTCTCTCCCTTGCACGTTTTGGTGCCGTTGACATCGTAGCCGAGCTCGCGTACTCCGGCCACCGCGTTGGTCGCCGCCGTGGCTGCTACAGCCTAGCCCCGTTCCAGCCGCACCAGGCCATGCCCAGCCATGCCCCGAGTGGCCGCGCCGCTGCCCCAACGCTGCTCGCCGCCAAGCTAGCCCCTTCGGGACCCGTCGCTGCGCCGCCTTGCTGTTACCGCCGCTTCGGCCGATACCCAGGCCCCGGTCGCGCCGGCGGCCGCTGCCGCCTCCTCCCCCCTCTGCTCCGATACGCCTGCTGCTCGCCGGAGGCACCGGCCGCTCCCGCCGCGTCCTTCTTCTCGCACTGCCGCTGCCGCCGCTCTTGGTGCTGCTCCTGCTCGCCGCAGCTGCCGCGGCTCACTACCGCGCCGCCGCTCTGGCCGCCCCTCCCCCTCGACCCCTCTGCGCCCTGGCCGGGCCGGCTCCGCCCGGCCGTGCCCGCGCTAGGCCCGCGCCGCGCCCGCCATCTTCTAGGGCCGCCGCGCGCCACTGCTGGTGGCTACCGGCGCCGGCGCCCAGCGGCCTCGCCCCGCCCCGATGGATTTTGGCCTCGTGGGCGCCCAGTGCCCGTTACGCCCGGCGCCCGATATGGCCCTGGGCCTATGGCACGTGGGGACCGCCCCTTTTAAAAAGAAAGAAAAAAAGGAAAAGATAAAAAAGGAATAATTAATTAATTAATTAGTCTAGCTTAATTAGCTAATTAACTCCTGATTAACCTAATGTGTCTATGGCAGTAGGGCCCCACCATTAATTAGACTAATTTAAGTAATATATTACATACACGTGCCACAGACAGGTGGGACCCACTAGTCAGGTTGACCAGTCAACCATGCTGACGTCAGCATGATGTCATGCTGATGTCATAAATCATTTTCGAATTAATTTAATTAATATTAAATTCCAGAAATTAATAAAAACTTTAGAAAATCATATCTTTTAAACCGTAGCTCTGATGAAAAAGTTTTATATATGAAAGTTGCTCAGAATTTCCAGACGCATCCGAATACGCAGACCGTTCGTCAACCACACGTTCCTAGCATACTGAACCCGCAACTTTCCCCCCTCCGTTTCATCCGCCCAAAAACGTGAAACACCGGGAATACTCCCCCGGATGTTCCCCACCCCCCTTCATCGGTAGCACCTCCTACCGTGTTAGGTCACACGTAGCACCGTGTATTGCCTTGTTATATTTTGTGATGCTATTGTTTGCTCTGTTATTTATTTGTTTCCCCGTCGTTGCTTCTTTTCGGTAGACTCCGATACCGTGATAGACCCCAAGACCCTTGATGCTTCGGTGTTAGACAACGGCTACGCTTCCGAAGATTCCATTCGTCTGCAGAGCTTCCAGGAAAGCCCCCCCCCCTTGACCACCAGATATCGCCCTTTCTCTTCTCTATTATTCTTGCATTAGAATTGCTACTGTTGATGTTTCGATAATCCTATTCTGCTGCATAGCCTGTCATTGTTGCTACAACTGTTGATACCTTTACTTGCTATCCTAATGCTTAGTATAGGATGCTAGTATTCCATCAGTGGCCCTACATTCTTCTCTGTCTGCCATGCTATTCCATCGGGCCGTGATCACTCGGGTGGTGATCACGGGTATATACTATATACATACTTTACATGATACATGTTGTGACTAAAGTCGGGTCGGCTCATTGAGTACCCGCAAGTGATTTCGATGTGGGGGCTGAAAGGACAGGTGGCTCCATCCAGGCAGTGGTGGGCCTGAGTTCCCGACAGCCCCCGAGTGGATCCTTGTGGCGGAGCGACATGGGCAGGTTGAGACACCCAGTCGAGAGGTGGCCTGGCCCTGGTCGTTGTCCGTGGTGATTTTCATAATAACACGCTTAACGAGTTTGGATATTCGATCTGAGTCTGGACATTTGGTCGATACGCACTAACCAGCTACGTGGGAATAGTTATGGGTACTCGACGTCGTGGTATCAACCGAAGCCTTCTTGACGTCAGCGACTTAGCGGCGCGCGCCGGGTTGGACCGCGTAACGCAACTTCCTTAGTAATGGAGGTTGCTAGGTCTGCTCACCGGCCGCGTACGCAACGTGCAGGTGTGCGTTGGGCGATGGGCCAGGACCCCTGCGTGCCTAGGACTTAGATCGGCGTGCTGACCTCTCTGTTGTGCTTAGGTAGGGCTGCGACGTGTTGATCTTCCGAGGCCGGGCATGACCCTGGAAAGTGTGTCCGTCCAAATGGGATCAAGCGTGCTGGGTTATGTGGTGCACCCCTGCAGGGAAGTTAATCTATTTGAATAGCCGTGTCCCTCGGTAAAAGGACGACCCGGTGTTGTACTCCGACCTCATGACAACTAGAACCAGATACTTAATAAAACACACCCTTACCAGTGCCACATATAACTCGGTGGCTGCTCTCTCACAAGGTGATGTGCGGGAGGATCGCCGGGTAGGTTTATGCTATACAATGTTACTTGGTGAACTTACCATCTTTTCCCTTCTACTGCTGCAAGACGAAGGCTGCCAGAAGCGAGGATAATTGTTACTTGCAGCTACTCTCTTCTTCTGCTGCAAGATGGACGTTGGACGTTGCTAGAAGCGTAGTCTTCGATTGGATTAGCTATCCCCCTCTTATTCTGCTTTCTGCAGTTCAGTCCACGTATATTACCCCATTACACTTATACCATTGCATATGTAGTGTAGATCCTTGCTTGTGAGTACTTTGGATGAGTACTCACGGTTGCTTTTCTCCCTCTTTTCCCCTTTTGTTCCTTCTTCTTGGATGACGCAACCAGATGGTGGAGTCCCGGGCCTAGAAGATCCCGAGGAGGTTTCTACGTGAAGATCGGCTTCGAGGAGTAGTTAGGAGGTCCCAGGCAGGAGGCCCTGCCTTTTCGATCGTTGTTACTTTTGTGCTAGCCTTCTTAAGGCTAACTTGTTTAACTTATGTCTGTACTCAGATATTATTGCTTCCGCTGACTCTTGTGTATTCGAGCTTATGTATTCCAGCCCTCGAGGCCCCTGGCTTGTAATATAAAGCTTGTATTATTTTAATTTGTGTCTAGAGTTGTGTTGTGATATCTTCCAAGTCCCTGATCTTGGTCGTACACATTTGCGTGCATGATTAGTGTACGGACAAATCGGGGGCGTCACAAGTTGGTATCAGAGCCGACTGCCTGTAGGAATCCCCCTTCCAAACTCCTTGGCCGAAGTTGAGTCTAGTCTTTAAAAAACAAATTACTAACTTGTTGTGTGGCTTACGGGCCCACAGCACCAATGGGTGGTATTAGGATCTTTTATTTCTCGTCGATGCTCTGGGACTCTGATCTCTCTCCTATTCGGGTTAAATGGATTTTACTAACTCTCACTCTAGGTTCTCGTAACTATTTCTCCCGAAGAGCCCACATTTCGGAAGATCACCTGCTTCTTGAGAAGATTCAGAGGATATCCCTCGATATTTCCCCGAGACCCTTGTTCTCATCGCCTTTGCAATTCACTGCCACCGATATATCCCTATGGATATCTGCATGCACTTGTCATTCTCATGATCATTCCTCGTCGCTCTTGTTGTTACAAGAAGCCTCGAAATATTCACTGTTGTCCTGAGAATCCTTTGAGTGTACCGTCTTGCAGTATTATTTTGGATGAAAACCGTTACGGTTGATTCCTCACATTTATTGAGGATCCGTTATTCTCAGTTGTTCATGTGTCTCACAAAATTCTTCAGAATACTTTTCGATATTTCGAAAATCCTCTGCCACCTGTTACTCTTGAAATTCTTGCCTGCTGGCATTATGGTTAATTTCATATGACAAGTAGTCTTTGTTAACATCCCTTGCCATTTTGAGCCTATTGAGTCAATGTGTGCATATGCACGCAGTCGTCGGTTATCCTTTTTAAAAATTATCTTTCCGGCTCAGACGTCAATCCGGACATGAGTTGTTTCTCGGCAATTCAAACCTTTATTGATTGTCCGACTTAGTGTTTTCAACTTAAACATCCTTGATCAGAGCGTTTGCTTCTGATCCTTCGTATTGAAAACCATGATTCTTGCTAATTAAGCATCAAACAAATCAAGTGATTCTTGAATCTGATGCCTTTGCATTCTTTCTTCCTCTGAGTGAGTACCGATACCCACATCAGCTCCGTTATGGATCACTTGATCCGTTGTTGGATTGTTATCCGACAGTGTCCTTCATATTCAATCACCTTGTGAGTTATTCCCATGATACATAATGCCTTTGGTAAATTATATCCTCTGCTTGACCAACCATGCTCTGCTTTCGAGCTCGTGTTTTTACTTTTGAAACTTGTGGTATATGTTACTAAGCTGCCCGATGGGTTGAACCTATGCCTTCCCCTAATTGTGAGAACCCGAAAGTTTTCACAAGACATACCCTTCCGGTGTTCTACCGGATAAAATTCCAACACTACAGTTTCATCAAAGCAAGGGGTAAATGAAACGTATGCATTGGAGAAATGGGAGTCGACCTTGAGCTTTTGTTCATGCCCATGGAAACGATGTAGACCGTCTCGGGAGCTTCTTGCAAAATGATTTTACATCTAAATAATTCTTTCGGTGTCAATAAAATTGATCCCTTGCAGTTATGGTTCCGACCATGCTGTCCTTATTCAATATATCTGGAATAAATCCCTTCCATGCCTCGTCAATTTTTGACAAGATTAAAGCATCTACTGTCGTAGGTCAATGACCTAGTTCAACTCCTATCGTGTTCTACCTTCGAGTTTTACCCTCTGATATCTCGAGGATATCATGACTTTACACTACATCTTTTGAACTTTTGATGAAGTAATACCTTTGCTTGTCGTAATCACTCTACGGGTTCTAGGTTGCCATCAACCGAGGACATCGTTTAGTAAATCGATTCCGTTCGAAAATTTCAACACCCCTAGTAGATGTTACTGGGAAAAAGTTAAACTCAATCTGATTTATTACTAGACTATCAGGTACATCCCTTGTCTAGCTATCCTTGACTGTGCTACCTCGTCCTTCTTTGGTGCATGAATTCTTCAGAGATTGAGCACAACTCACGTCGAGCTTTCAACATCTGGTTGCTTGTTCAGTAAGGCAACTTTGATTCCGAGCTTGCATCTTATATATTGATCCTATAACTTGCCACTTCATCATTTCCTTGCTTGTTGCCGTTGTTGTTTGATTGCATCCTCTTGAAACCTCCCGGCAAATGTGTCGGATCACCTTCAACACTTTGACTACTACCGAGATGTCAACTGTGTTCATGATGAGAAATACCCTCCTTGCCCTCGATGATTTTTTTATCATCGACAACACCCTTGACTTCCTTTCGTCGCAAACTTGTCCACATTATGAATACAACTTGCTCTCCAGCTAGTGTTGTGTTATGCCTTGAAGTATTACTGTCTTTTATGTCGAGAATGTTGTGGGGATTGCTCTACCTCTTAGAAATTCTCGGTATGATGATACTTCTCACCATCACCATTCTTCCTTGGTCCCCGTGTTCATTTTAACCGGGATAGCAATATGCCAACGATGCTGCTTGAGTTTTGTAATTCTAGCAACCCTATTGCTTTGAAATTAATGATCGACAGTTCATTCTTAGACTGTTGGTTATTGAATCATCACTCTAACATTGATATGGTTGCCTAAGGTCATATTTCGGGCACACCTTTCAACTAATGATTAATGGTGTATGTTTTCCTCGAGCATACAACATTATATCATTTGAATTCACAATTTTCATCTTCTTGTTCATATTTTTATGGAAATCCATCCATTTGGAATTCTCGATGAATTGTCGCTGAGCCCATCAGCCACCTCCTCATCCTTTCCTTGGTTTAATGATGAACTATTGTTTCGGGAACCCGCTCCCATAGTTCATTTCTCGAGAATCTTGCAATGTCTTTTCGTCGATTTGTGTTGCACCTTTTCTTCTCGAACATCCTGAGTTTGAGGTATCATGACACCAATCGGATATGAATCTCAGCCAGATATGATGGTTGGGACAACTTTCCAGTAGTTATAATGTTGGTCCTTTGATGACCTGGTAATATGATGTCATGCCTAGCACCCCTGGCCGGAGGACCCATCATTATAATGTCTTTTGCAAGTATAACCATCCTACCAGGAGGAAATTGTAAGACTTATTCTATAAGTTGTTCCTGATGAATCCTTTGTGTATCCAAGTCCGACCTTTGCTTCAAGACCATGCCAATGCTATCTCGAAGCATGTCTGTGGTACTCCGATTTTCAACAAGAGCATTTGAAGCCCAATGCTAAATGTTTCTTGGTCAGTTATCCAAACACAGTTGCATGGGTAACATCTTGATTAATCCTGGCCTTTTATCTAAATGGTTGGGTACTTGCTCTCCTACCCTGTATGCCATGTTCTGCTTGTCCATGGGAAGGATATACTCCTATTAATTGTGTGTAATCATAATTTTCCTTTCCATTTGTTTGTTTAACCTTTCTTTGATCTACATATAATCTAAGCAGTAATAATTTTCTGCTTATGTAAACACCTTGGTGTACAACTCTCTCAGTAAGACCCTTTTACTATTGTTGATAACATTCCATTAAATGTCGGTGAACGAGAACCTTGCCTATTGGTCCGCCTCGTTACAATGAGCAAGAAAATGGTTCTCTTCGTTCCCCGTCCTTGGTACCGACATTGTTGCCGACATAGCTGACAAGCTATCCATTGACATGCCTCCCTGTCGAGGTTGTGCAAGATGTCAACACCCTTCCTATTTTCAACCCACATGGTGGGCCCATAACCCACAGGTCCCAGGATCGAAACCTGACTCTTCTTTACAGCCCGGATTCTAATGTATCCTTTGCACCTGGCTTCGTATGTGATTCACGAGCTAAATTTTATACCATTATTCATCCTGGAATCAAACACCATGTTAATTCTCGTTGTTCAAGCCCCATTCCAGCTTCTGTCTAGGCATCGAATGATTGCCTACCCATTTGAAACTTTGGTACCATCGTATTTTGCACTCAACGAATTCACTGAAATACAACTCGTGGGGTACCTCGTGTATTTCCCATTGAGTTCACCGTCAGATGCCCAGCTTTGTGGAGATGCGTTCTTCCGGAGTCCCCCCTCCCCCCCTAGTCGCGTTCGTAGGACGATGGAGATCCCGAAGAAAGGATGACTACTTGATCACGATGACTTGAAGCAGGGAAATGAAGACATCAATGAAAGGGATCAACCTCTTCGAGAAGGGCAACCAAGACCAAGAAGACCCGTTAGAATTTCGCAACCAGCACTTCCCCCCTTACCCCACCGCTTAAATCTCGGGACGAGATTTCTTGTAGTGGAGGAGAATTGTGACGCCCAGATAATTAAGCTACAGTAATTCCCTGGTAATGATGACACGTCACCTCAGTTACTATTGTTAATCTCGCATTAGTTCAAAACCGATTCAGATTCAAATTTGAATTAAAGTCAAACGGTAAAAGTTTTCAAATGTCAAAACAAAAATGTTCAAACTATGGCAATTAATCATTTGCTAATACTGGTGGTGAACCAACTCATTCATAAAATAGTTAATGCATTGAAGTAAATAAAACAACAACAATAACAAATAAATAAATGCTATTAAAAATTAATAAGATATTAAACTATTTTATTTGGGATTGAAACATTTTGTGGCTGAGGGCTAGATTACAACTCTAAGTTAATGGATTGGCTCTACATTTTATTAAACTAAGATAAAATGAATTTGTTAAATAGAAAACAAATAAACAGAAAATAAGAAAAGTAAATAAGAAAAACAATGAACAAAAGAAGTGAAAACATAGTACCTAACCTACTGGGCACTTGGCCCATCTAGCAAAATGAGCAGGCCCATGTGGCCTGGGAGAAGCCCAACCCACACACCCTCATCTCCCTCCTCGCTACAGGAGCGGTGGGAGGTCGTGGCGGCCATCCGGCCACCATGGTCGCGCCCCGATCGCGTGCCGGCCATCCCGCGGTCGTCCTAGTGGATAAGAGCATCCCCTGCACCCCCGAAACCCTAGACCCTCACTTCCCCTCCCCCGCGCCGCTTCACTCTCTCCCACACTCACCCGCGTCGTCGACGCCATGACCTCCGGCGACCACGCGCCCACTGAGCTCCCCGCGTCCAGCCACCTCGTCCATGAGCTTCGTCGACGTTCACTCCATCGAATACTTCCACAAGTTGGAGCCGGGAGCCCCTACATCACCGGCATCGACATCGTCTTCGAAGCTCTGCCCCAAGCTCGCCGTCTTCGATTCAGTCGTCTCCGACAGCCCCCGGCCTCCCCGGATCCTCCTCTGCATTCACTGTGAGCACCGCCTCACAATCCCTCTCTCTCCCTTGCACGTTTTGGTGCCGTTGACATCGTAGACGAGCTCGCGTACTCCGGCCACCGCGTTGGTCGCCGCCGTGGCTGCTACAGCCTAGCCCCGTTCCAGCCGCACCAGGCCACGCCCAGCCATGCCCCGAGTGGCCGCGTCGCTGCCCCAGCGCTGCTCGCCGCCAAGCCAGCCCCCGCCAGGACCCGTCGTTGCGCCGCCTTGCTGTTACCACCGCTTCGGCCGATACCCAGGCCCCGGTCGCGCCGGCGGCCGCTGCCGCCTCCTACCCCCTCTGCTCCGATGCGCCTGTTGCCCGCCGGAGGCACCGGCCGCTCCCGCCGCGTCCTTCTTCTCGCACTGCCGCTGCCGTCGCTCTTGGTGCTGCTCCTGCTCGTCGTAGCTGCCGCGGTTCACTACCGCGCCGCCGCTCTGGCCGCCCCTCCCCCTCGCCCACTCTGCGCCCTGGCCGGGCCGGCTCCGCCCGGCCGTGCCTGCGCTGGGCCGGCGCCGCGCCCGCCATCTTCTAGGGCCGCCGCGCGCCACTGCTGGTGGCTGCCGGCGCCGGCGCCCCGCGGCCTCGCCCCGCCCCGATGGATTTTGGCCTCGTGGGCGCCCAGTGCCCGTTACGCCCGGCGCCCAATATGGCCCTGGGCCTATGGCACGTGGGGCCCGCCCCTTTTAAAAAGAAAGAAAAAAAGGAAAAGATAAAAAAGGAATAATTAATTAATTAATCTAGCTTAATTAGCTAATTAACTCCTGATTAACCTAATGTGTCTATGGCAGTAGGGCCCCACCATTAATTAGACTTATTTAAGTAATATATTACATACACGTGTCACAGACAGGTGGGACCCACTGGTCAGGTTGACCAGTCAACCATGCTGACGTCAGCATGATGTCATGCTGATGTCATAAATCCTTTTCGAATTAATTTAATTAATATTAAATTCTAGAAATTAATAAAAACTTTAGAAAATCATATCTTTTAAACCGTAGCTCGGATGAAAAAGTTTTATATATGAAAGTTGCTCAGAATTTCGAGACGCATCCGAATACGCAGACCGTTCGTCAACCACACGTTCCTAGCATATGAACCCGCAACTTTCCCCCTCCGTTTCATCCGCCCAAAAACGCGAAACACCGGGAATACTCCCCCGGATGTTTCCCCCCTTCATCGGTATGACCTCCTACCGTGTTAGGTCACACGTAGCACCGTGTATTGCCTTGTTATATTTTGTGATGCTATTGTTTGCTCTGTTATTTATTTGTTTCCCCTTCGTTGCTTCTTTTCGGTAGACTCCGATACCGTGATAGACCCCAAGACCCTTGATGCTTCGGTGTTCGACAACGGCTACGCTTCCGAAGATTCCATTCGTCTGCAGAGCTTCCAGGCAAGCCCCCCCCCCCCTTGACCACCAGATATCGCCCTTTCTCTTCTCTATTATTCTTGCATTAGAATTGCTACTGTTGATGTTTCGATAATCCTATTCTGCTGCATAGCCTGTCATTGTTGCTACAACTGTTGATACCTTTACCTGCTATCCTAATGCTTAGTATAGGATGCTAGTATTCCATCAGTGGCCCTACATTCTTGTCCGTCTGCCATGCTATTCCATCGGGCCGTGATCACTCAGGTGGTGATCACGGGTATATACTATATACATACTTTACATGATACATGTTGTGACTAAAGTCGGGTCGGCTCATTGAGTACCCGCAAGTGATTCCGATGTGGGGGCTGAAAGGACAGGTGGCTCCATCCAGGCAGTGGTGGGCCTGAGTTCCCGACGGCCCCCGAGTGGATCCTTGTGGCAGAGCGACAGGGGCAGGTTGAGACACCCAGTCGAGAGGTGGCCTGGCCCTGGTCGTTGTCCGCGGTGATTTTCATAATAACACGCTTAACGAGTTTGGATATTTGATCTGATTCTGGCCATTTGGTCTATACGCACTAACCAGCTACGTGGGAATAGTTATGGGTACTCGACGTCGTGGTATCAGCCGAAGCCTTCTTGACATCAACGACTTAGCGGCGCGCGCCGGGTTGGACCGCGTAACGCAACTTCCTTAGTAATGGAGGTTGCTAGGTCTGCTCACCGGCCGCGTACGCAACGTGCAGGTGTGCGTTGGGCGATGGGCCCGGACCCCTGCGCGCCTAGGACTTAGACCGGCGTGCTGACCTCTCTGCTGTGCTTAGCTAGGGCTGCGACGTGTTGATCTTCCAAGGCCGGGCATGACCCTGGAAAGTGTGTTCGGCCAAATGGGATCAAGCATGATGGGTTATGTGGTGCACCCCTGCAGGGAAGTTAATCTATTCGAATAGCCGTGTCCCTCGGTAAAAGGACGACCCGGAGTTGTACTCCGACCTCATGACAACTAGAACCGGATACTTAATAAAACACACCCTTACCAGTGCCAGATATAACTCGGTGGTTGCTCTCTCACAGGGTGATGTGCGGGAGGATCGCCGGGTAGGTTTATGCTATACAATGTTACTTGGTGAACTTACCATCTTTTCCCTTCTACTGCTGCAAGACGGAGGCTGCCAGAAGCGAGGATAATTGTTACTTGCAGCTACTCTCTTCTTCTGCTGCAAGATGGACATTGGATGTTGCTAGAAGCGTAGTCTTCGATTGGATTAGCTATCCCCCTCTTATTCTGCTTTCTGCAGTTCAGTCCACATATATTACCCCATTACACTGATACCATTGCATATGTAGTGTAGATCCTTGCTTGCGAGTACTTTGGATGAGTACTCACGGTTGCTTTTCTCCCCCTTTTCCCCTTTTGTTCCTTCTTCTCGGATGACGCAACCAGATGGTGGAGTCCCGGACCCAGAAGATCCCGAGGAGGTTTCTACGTGAAGATCGGCTTCGAGGAGTAGTTAGGAGGTCCCAGGCTGGAGGCCTTGCCTTTTCGATCGTTGTTACTTTTGTGCTAGCCTTCTTAAGGCAAACTTGTTTAACTTATGTCTGTACTCAGATATTATTACTTCCGCTGACTCTTGTGTATTCGAGCTTATGTATTCGAGCCCTCGAGGCCCCTGGCTTGTAATATAAAGCTTGTATTATTTTAATTTGTGTCTAGAGTTGTGTTGTGATATCTTCCAGTGAGTCCCTGATCTTGGTCGTACACATTTGCGTGCATGATTAGTGTACGGACAAATCGGGGGCGTCACAGTGTTGCATCCCCATGAGGCTCCAGGGCGAGCAGCTTCTTCTTCTTCTTGGCGATGACCTCAGGTGGGTATATGATATTGTCATTGTCTGGATCCTCGACTGCTGCCGCCTGGTAAGCGCGCTTGAGTGAGCACACTGCATCCTTCTCCTCATAGGCGATGGTGATGACGCTGCCGCTTCCCAGCATCTTGAGGACGTTGTAGCCGTGGTGAGTCACTGCCAAGAACTTGGCCAGGGCTGGGTACCCGAGGATGGCGTTGTAAGCGAGATGGATGTGGGCGACATCGAAGTCGATGAGCTCAGTGTAGTAGTTGTGGCTCTTGCCAAAGGTGACAGGCAGGTGGACCTGCCCTACGGGGGTGGTGGAGCCGTCAATCACTGTCACACCCTGATTTTCATGCCACATTGCTTAAGCTAATAATCATGCTAAAAATGTGGTTTGACAAAAACTTTTGAGTGTTTTTGACTTTGCTTGATTTGATTTTTGTCTGTTGTTTGCTAGTGCTCTAAAAATCAAATAAATCCTCCAACTCTTATACTTCATCTCCTTGATCCAAAACCTTTTCCCAATGATCATGCCATGTGTATAGACCAGTATAGTATTTCCTTATAAAAATATTTTGGCCAAATAGTATTTTCTAAAATTAGTTTTCCAAAAACCCCTGAATTGAGGTTTGCACTACAAGTACTTTATTTAGGGTGTGAAAAATCTTTCAAAAAGTATATTTGAATCCTATTAGGTATAGGACTCCCATAAACCACAAAATTATAATTTTAAAAGTTATTTTTATATTTTATTTAAAAGCCTTTTCTTAAGGCCAGAAATGGTCTTAAATAGGGAAATATTATTTAATTATTTCAAAAATATTTGCCAAAATTCAGGGAAACTCATAGTACATATATTGTCCATATATAAGAGTTTCAACACATGGTCATGTTCAAAATATTGGACAAATCCTTCCAAACCCCTTTCTGGATATTTCAAGCTTTTGAAATATTTACAAAGGAAATATTCTCCAAAAATTCCAGGGAAATTCTATCATGTCAAATATGACATATTTGATAATCTTACAAAGCCTCATGCCTTGAAGATCAAGGAAACATCATCTAATCCCCTCAAAACCATTTCTGTCCATTTTGAAGTTTGAGCAACTTTACATTACCAAACTTGTCCAAATGCTCTCAAACTTGGTGCACATGCTAAAATGATGTAATTATGCATCTATGCCAAATGGCACAAGTTTTGGAGAAGCATAACTTGATCTAAGTGCCCCAAAACCCTTTCTGACCAGATCCAAATTTGAACAACTCTACATTGCCAACTTTTTACTTGGGGCCTAAAATTTTGTGGACATGTTCACAAACCCAAATGATGATACTACACCAAGTGGTGCATCAAGGGGAGATGATTTGCTTAACTTAATCTTGGAAAATCCATTTCTGTTGATTTCTAGGGTTTACAAAAGTTGCATTGGCAACTTTGCCCAAATGAGCTCAAATTTCGTGGAAGGGCCTAAATGTATGTGACATTTGATCCTACTAAGTCTCATGTCAACTGGAAGTCATTTGCTTGCCCAAAACTACATCAAACACCTTTTTCCATTTTTCCAAAACCATTGTTTTGACCCCTTTCACTATTCCCCTTTACCTCAAATTCTTACCACAGGTAAACCTGATCATCTTCTACCTCCTGTAACTCACCCATGCCTCAGCTCAATCATTGGAGGGGGTAAAACCCCATTTTACTCTTCTGGACAGCAACAATCTCCTTCTTTCTCACCTCCCTCCTCACTCCAGTGGCTCCCCAGAGCATCCAAGACCACCTCCCTATATTCTACTACTCCCTCTACCCCCTAGAGACCATTGGCCACGCCCTGGACGCCAGAGCAATGCCAATGGCAGCCATATGTGTGCTCTGGAGCGTGCTAAAGTGCTCTGGTGCACTGTAGCCGCCCCCCATCCCGATGCCCCGACAGCCTCGGGCTTCCCCCGCATGTCCCCCGAGGTCGCCTCGACGTCTGGGACACGGCACGTCGCCGGCCCCTGCCTGACCCTCTCTCCTCTCCCCTCTGTGAAGACCACCCGTGCGCGCCCTGGACCGCGCCCACGGTGCACCCACACGCGCACTATATATAGCCCCATTGGGCTCTCTCTCGACTCCTCTCCCTCTCCCACTACTCCAACAACCCCCCAGACACCCTACCTTTCCCTCTCGAGCCCTCTGTCCACCTCCGTGGCCGGAGCCTCGCCGACGGCCGCCGCTCGAATTCGAGCAACACCGAGCCCCTCTCTCCCTCCTGGCAACTCCAGTGCCATCACACGATCTCCAGGAAGTCCCCCACCTCCACGAGTCCTCCCCGAGATGCCCGTGCGCTCGAGGCCCAAGGTGGCCGAGGCCCTTCTCCTCCATGGTTGGACCCCTGCTCACTCTGGCCCTCCCCGAGGCGTGTGCATAGGCCCGTGCGTTGCGGCGTCGTCTCCCGAGCACACCGGTGCGCCAAGCAGCACCCGAGGCGGCCGGAGTCGCCGGCACTACCGGCAGCAGAACACCAGACTTGTCGGCCTCCGCGGAAGCAAGGAGGGGGCCCTTCCTCCCTCCGTCACCTCCTACGGGCGCGGCCGAGCCCCACCGCTCCATTCGCTCTCCACCGGCCGGTGCGAATGGGCGAAGCAGCACCGGCGGCGAGCGAGGCGGGCGTCCTCTGCCTGGCGAGGCGAGGTTGAAGACGAGCTGGGCGGGACGAACAGCCTGCCAATGGGACCCGCCTATAAGTGGCTAAGGCCCCGGGCCCCCCGGAGTAAGTGGAGACGTCCTCCGCTGAAGACGTCTGCCGTGGGCGAAGACGTACTCCAGGGAATATGCCATCGAGGTCGCCTCGGCACCTCGCGCAGCCGAGCCACTGGGCCGGACCACTTCTATCTAACGCCCGGTGAGTTGGATAAGGGTATAGCCTTGCCTTTTCTCATTTTCTTTTCCAGATAAATTGTAAAATCTCCCAAATATTCAATAAACTCCAAATTGGATGATTCAAATTTCTGGTAGTTTCTAAAATCCTGATCTACCTATTGGAGCAACATGCACATTTTTCCAGAAACATTTTCTTTAAAAATATTATCAAAATGTCATTATTCCATTTTCTGTGATGAACTTTAGAAAATCACAGAGAGCACAAATTTGATCCTAATGCAGTGGTTCAAATTCCTCGATGCTTGTCATATCCAAACTTAGTTTTGGAACATTTTTATTAATACTTTCTGTACCCCACTAAATAATGAGCCATTTCTTCATATTTATCAACTTTGCAAAATCCTAGGAAATTCATTTGAACTCCAAATCCAGTGAAACCAACTCCTAGATGCTTCTAAAATCATGACTTATTAAATGGGTGCCTTTGCTCATTTTTCAAAAATACATTTCTGTACACTTCTTTCAAATCCATAAACCCCTTGATTCTATCATATTAAAATGTTCCAAACTATCCATTGATCCAATACCTATGAAACCACCTTGGTCATTTCTCATATGACCAGAGGTATCCTTGAAAAGTCCAACTCCTATTTTTAGAGCACTTTTATTTTGCCTTGTTGTGTTGCTTATTATGATTGTTTCCATCGTTAGTTAACGAAATAAACGGAGTACTCGGAGACGGACTAGAAGGTTGGAAGACTCGGAAGGACAAGGCAAGCAGCCCTTTGACCATGATACCCTTGTGTTCCTCGGAACCCATTTATTTCCGAATGCATGATGATAAGACTGACGGTGGTGACCTAGTTGAGAACCACCACATGATGCATGCTTTACTCATGATCTTGCTATGTGCTAGATGCAATGCACATGATTAGTAGTGATGCTTAGTGATGCATGTGTGCCATGAAACCTTCGTGGATGCATTCTTTTCAAAAAAAACATCGGGTGCCCCTAATGCCCGAGGGTGATGTTGAGTTAGGTCATCACTTGAGGAAGAAGTGATGTGCCGATAAAGATCTTGTGCATGGGTGAAATGATGGATTAGATTTATGTGTGACTACCGTCCCAACCAAACATGTGCAACCACTCTACCCCTTATGGGACGGGGCATTATTGATTACTTAGGCCGATACTAGCATGGTGCCCACATTACTAGTGACGGGGATGACTTGAGGTCTTTCCCGGGACGGGGTCGTGCTTGGATAGACGACCATGACTGTTTTTACAGGGCACCGGACACACCGTTGGTCCCTTCGTGTATGCGCGACATTGAAATTAGGGCAAGTCCCATGATCTATTGTTTGTACTCGAGGGCCGTGTACCAACGAGTGGACCCTATGCTAGTGTCGTCTAGGGAAAGATAATGACCGGGTGCTTCCCCCGAGTACTTGAGGTACTGCGGGATCGTGGGTGACACGAAAGCTTCCCAAATCTTGTGGGTAAAGTGTGCAACCTCTGTAGAGTGTAAAACTATTCGAATAGCCGTGTCCACGGTCATGGACAGTTGGGTGGTGCTACTTAAACTATGTCCAGAATTTTACTATATCAGTGAAAGGATGTGTGTGTGATGAGTCAAGGTGGTGATTTGACTCGTTGAATTGAATCCTATTCATGTTGATATCGGTAACCTGTCTTCGAGGTTACCTGAATTTATTGATGCATATACTTCATGGTAGAATATTTCTTATAGATCGTAGCCAGATTGCTCATTGTTGCACAATTGCATTGTTACCTTGAACCAAATCATGGGTTGCTTGCGAGTACATTCAAAGTACTCATTGGCTTGCCACTGGTTATTTTATTGGCCAGGCATGAGAGAACAGGATATGATGAAGATTTCTTGGTGACGAGCATGCGAGCTAGGACGCTTCCCAGTCAGAATGCATGTAGGGTTAAGGCAGATGGCATGGGTCCAAGTTGTTATTGAAGATTTCCGCTGCGATGATATACTCAAGACTTGACCATAATGGTCCTATTTGTGTAATACGGTATGTATGGATGTAAGACTCTTGTTATTCAGCTTCTGTGTGTTCAGTGAGCATTGATCTCTGGGATCACTGTACACGTCCATTCGGTGATCACGACTTATGAGTCGGGGTCCCCATAGAGCTGGTATCAGAGCCATCCCGACTGTAGGAAGCCCTAGTTAGCATGGTCGTTAGATAGGGTAAAACTATTTCCAAAACTATTACTAGTTTTCAAAACTATCTATACTTCTCTTCCCCTCTCAGTTTTTCGAAAACTAGGCTATACCTAATTTCTTCCCCCTTCAAAACTGTTGGTCGCTAGAACCCTTATGCCCCTGACCACTGGATTTTTTGTAATCCTCGTGGAGTGCACCTTGCCAAACACTCACCCACCACTTCTGCACGCAAGAGTGGCGACACCACGACAAGACGATACCAATAGAAAATCCATCCTCGAGGAATGAGGACATGAAGACCCAGAAGATGGTGACACTCTTGACAGTGCCCCAAGAAGATGCAACGGCCTATGGCGGCCCGGGTATAGGATATGCAAAATCATGATATACATCGCTAATAGAGTAATTCTGTCACTACCGTTGTTGTATCGGCAACCACCTGTGGATGAGAACCTAGCCATTTGGTCCGCCTCACTATAGTGAGCAGGAAAACGGTTCTCTTCGTCCCCCGCTCTTGGTGTCGATGTTGTCATCAACGTAACCGACATGTTGAACCTCTACTATGCCTTGACTGCATAAAGGATTGCCTACCTGGTACCCTCGACGCCCAGACGGCACAAGGGATCATCATGATTAAAGAGACAAGAGAAGACAAGTTAACGCCAGCTACAAGGAGACACCTTCACTGCATCACCTCATCAGGCGAGAAGTTGTTGAAGATTCTCCAGGATCAACCTGGATCGTTTGTCAAACAACTACAAGGGACATAGCAACACCTGTGGAAAACTCAGGAGACTGCACGAGGCACAAGTCACGACACTGAGTCCGAGAACCCCTAGGGTAGGATGAGTCGTGTACCCCCTACGCGCAGTTGAGTTCGTATGATGGTTCGGATAGAACCATGATTGTGTGTTGCTTTCTTTTGTTTGTGTCTTCATATAAGTCGCACTTTTTCCCTAGGCAACAAGTGCATGGCTATATCATCTTCCTTGCCTTGTTTCTTTTGTTTGGGACTTTTTGCACCTGTTTGCTTGCACCTGCACTATAGAACCCCCTTTAGGCATTCCCCTCCTTTGTGCTACTTTTTCCCTCTCTTCTATCTCCTCGACTGAAGACCAGCAAGACAAGAAGAACCAAGGATTCCAACTCGGCAACCGACTAACAATGAAGACCTCTGCTACAACCTCCACGACCAAGTGCAACCCCGAGAAGTTATGTTTAACCCTCCAGGCTAGAGAACCATTCCTAGACCCTATGAGACTTCACGAGACACTCCCGCACGTACCCTTAACCATGTGCTTAACCCATAGAATTGCGTGAGAACCAGTTAAGCCTTTGTAACCTTGCACAACACTGGGTTCGTAATGGAACTAGTGGACACAGTGAGTGAGCACATTTTCATCCTAATATAGCACAAGAACTGACGATGCCATAGATATACCAATTTGAGGATATAAGACAGATGACTTGGTGACTTTATATCAGTGACTTCGAGGAATTATCTGAGACCTTGATGGATTGTGAGGTTTTCATGTTGGTGGGACCATGATTAATGGAGTAGCGTAACTTTCATCACCCTGGAGTAACTTGGATTTGCAGGGCTATTGTGATCGCAAATTGAAATCCTTGGAGGTATAAGGATTTGACCTAGCCAGGGGATATTGATAGTAGATAGTTGACATTTTGAGGATGACTTGGGGGGAAATGTAGGAGTACTCGTTGGACATGAGATTTGGATTTAAGTAGGTGATTCTGGTTGGGTATAGATGCTAGATATGTCTGCATGGTTCGGAGTAAATTGGATTTAGGCCGATGATCCTGCTCATGATACCATGCTTCTCGGTGGACAATAAACTAGGAAATTGGATTATTTATCGTAGTTATCTAGGGATCTATATAATCATGACCTTGGAGTTTGCTTGACCCGGACGTTGGGAATTTGGAGGACTTACTATCGTAATGCATAGCCCTTCCAAGTATTTGGGTATTAGGAACTTGAGATCTTGCGGAACACCGTAGACATCGGATTGTAGAATTATTGAATTATGTGGTGATCGATGGAAGTTACCGGGCTATTGGAGTTGATCTATAGGAAGGAAACAAAATCTTGGAGTGGCATATGACGTGTTTCCTTAGAATAGAGATGCATTATCGTGAGCCTTGCAAGAATATATTGAGTGCTTGGATTGTGGAGTTTAATTTAAGCTTAGCAGCATGTATGATCTACCCATGGATTTTAGGGGAAGACATACATATGGATTTGGGGATCGTAGGCAAGTACAATTTTGTTAGACCGCCTCTTGAGAGTCATGAGGATATGTATGGCATGAGTGGTGATTAAAGTTGGTCTATGCGAGAAGATGCTTTTTCGTCCGGAGTACTAGATAGATCTATTGGCATCTCAGAAACCGTGCTTAAGGATAAGATAATAAACGTTCACTCACTCACTAGAATCCTTGAAACCCTTAAGCCCCACCAAGCCACAACCCGGTGAGATCCCGACCACAGGCCTTGGCTCTAAGTCAGGAAGGCCTTTGCAAATACTCAACGGAGACCACCACCAATACCACAGCCTACCTTGCGTACCCCATAGACTTCATGGAGTACTTGGACAAGTTAGTTATCATCTTTATTTGGCAACACACTTGACTACCCGAAGACGGAGGGAGAGCTGTGCAGCTGGTTAGAAGACGATTGAAAGCCGACATGTCAAGAAGGAAGAACTACACCGACCACCATCGTCAAGAAGTAAACTCCTGCATCCAAGACCGGGCGTATCTGAAAACCACTCCTCTCGAAGGGACCGAGCGTTTCCGTGTCAAAGGGGGCGCTCACACCAAGATTTATCAACCTTCTTCAAGTTCACTGCAAGACAAATAGTAGGCGGCTACCAGCTAGATTTAGCACCTTAGATACCCACCATGCACCAAATATTCCACGGGTCACCACCCTGGAAGTACTTCTTACTTCCTAACTAGCCCGGTCCCCGCAAGGACATCGATCACCGAGCCTTTGACATCTAGCTCAACCTAACCCATACCAGAGACCCCTCAGCAACCTGCATCAAAGAGGGTAACAAGCAAGAAGCCACACCACCAAGTACTTCAAGATTCCATGGAGCACCACTCGGAAGCAGAACCAACAAGGAGAAGTGAAGACTACCCCGTATCCAAGACTCTGTATTCCTTTCCACGCCTAGTCTGGGAATCTCGGGGACGAGATTCTTGTAAGGGGGGTAGGTCTGTCACACCCTGATTTTCATGCCACATTGCTTAAGCTAATAATCATGCTAAAAATGTGGTTTGACAAAAAGTTTTGAGTGTTTTTGACTTTGCTTGATTTGATTTTTGTCTACTGTTTGCTAGTGCTCTAAAAATCAAATAAATCCTCCAACTCTTATACTTCATCTCCTTGATCCAAAACCTTTTCCCAATGATCATGCCATGTGTATAGACCAGTATAGTATTTTCTTATAAAAATATTTTGGCCAAATAGTATTTTCTAAAATTAGTTTTCCAAAAACCCCTGAATTGAGGTTTGCACTACAAGTACCTTATTTAGGGTGTGAAAAATCTTTCAAAAAGTATATTTGAATCCTATTAGGTATAGGACTCCCATAAACCACAAAATTATAATTTTAAAAGTTATTTTTATATTTTATTTAAAAGCTTTTTCTTAAGGCCAGAAATGGTCTTAAATAGGGAAAATTTATTTAAGTATTTCAAAAATATTTGCCAAAATTCAGGGAAACTCATAGGACATATATTGTTCATATATAAGAGTTTCAACACATGGTCATGTTCAAAATATTGGACAAATCCTTACAAAACCCTTTCTGGTATTTCAAGCTTTTGAAATATTTACAATAGAAATATTCTCCAAAAATTCCAGGGAAATTCTATCATGTCAAATATGACATATTTGATGATCTTACAAAGCCTCATGGCTTGAAGATCAAGGAAACATCTTCTAATCCCCTCAAAACCATTTCTATCCATTTTGAAGTTTGAGCAACTTTACATTGCCAAACTTGTCCAAATGCTCTCAAACTTGGTGCACCTGCTAAAATGATGTAATTATGCATCTATGCCAAATGGCACAAGTTTTGGAGAAGCATAACTTGATCTAAGTGCCCCAAAACCCTTTCTGACCAGATCCAAATTTGAACAACTCTACATTGCCAACTTTTTACTTGGGGCCTCAAATTTTGTGGACATGTTCACAAACCCAAATGATGACACTACACCAAGTGGTGCATCAAGGGGAGATGATTTGCTTAACTTAATCTTGGAAAATCCATTTCTGTTGATTTCTAGGGTTTCAAAAGTTGCATTGGCAACTTTGCCCAAATGAGCTCAAATTTGGTGGAAGGGCCTAAATGTATGTGACATTTGATCCTGTTAAGTCTCATGTCAACTGGAAGTCATTTGCTTGCCCAAAACTACATCAAACACCTTCTGCCATTTTTTCAAAACCATTGTTTTGACCCCTTTCACTATTCCCCTTTACCTCAAATTCTTACCACAGGTAAACCTGATCATATTCTACCTCCTGTAACTCACCCATGCCTCAGCTCAATCATTGGAGGGGGTAAAACCCCATTTTACTCTTCTGGACAGCAGCAATCTCCTTCTTTCTCACCTCCCTCCTCACTCCAGTGGCTCCCCAGAGCATCCAAGACCACCTCCCTATATTCTACAACTCCCTCTACCCCCTAGACACCACTGGCCACGCCCTGGACGCCAGATCAATGCCAGTGGCAGCCATATGCGTGCTCTAGAGCGCGCTACAGTGCTCTGGCGCACTGTAGCCACCCCCCATCCCGATGCCCCGACAGCCTCGGGCCTCCCCAGCATGTCCCCCGAGGTCGCCTAGACGTGTGGGACACGGCACGTCGCCAGCCCCCGCCTGACCCTCTCTCCTCTCCCCTCTGTGAAGCCCGCCCGTGCGCGCCCTGGATCGCGCCCATGGTGCACCGACACGCGCACTATATATAGCCCCATTGGGCTCTCTCTCGACTCCTCTCACTCTCCCACTACTCCAACAACCCCCCCAGACACCCTACCTTTCCCTCTCGAGCCCTCTGTCCACCTCCGTGGCCGGAGCCTCGCCGACGGCCGCCGCTCGAATTCGAGCAACCCCGAGCCCCTCTCTCCCTCCTGGCCACTCCGGTGCCATCACACGATCTCCAGGAAGTCCCCCACCTCCGCCAGTCCTCCCCGAGATGCCCGTGCGCTCGAGGCCCAAGGTGGCCGAGGCCCTTCTCCGCCATGGTTGGACCCCTGCTCACTATGGCCCTCCCCGAGGCGTGTGCATAGGCCCCTGCGGTGCGGCGTCGTCTCCCGAGCACGCCTGTGCGCCAAGCAGCACCCGAGGCCGCCGGAGTCGCCGGCACTACCGGCAGCAGAACACCAGACTTGCCGGCCTCCGCGGAAGCAAGGAGGGGGCCCTTCCTCCCTCCGTCCCCTCCTACGGGCGCGGCCGAGCCCCGCCGCTCCATTCCCTCCCCGCCGGCCGGTGCGGATGGGCGGAGCAGCACCGGCGGCGAGCGAGGCGGGCGTCCTCTGCCTGGCGAGGCGAGGTTGAAGACGAACTAGGCGGGACGAACAGCCTGCCAGCGGGACCCGCCTGTAAGTGGCTAAGGCCCCGGGCCCCCTGGAGTAAGTGGAGATAGCCTCCGCTGAAGACGTCTGCCGTGGGCGAAGACGTACTCCAGGGAATACGTCATTGACGTCGCCTGGGCACCACGCGCGGCTGAGCCACTGGGCCGGCCCACTTCTATCTAACGCCCGGTGCGTTGGATAAGGGTATAGCCTTGCCTTTTCTCATTTTCTTTTCCAGATAAATTGTAAAATCTCCCAAATATTCAAATAAACTCCAAATTGGATGATTCAAATTTCTGGTAGTTTCTAAAATCCTGATCTACCTGTTGGAGCAACATGCACATTTATCCAGAAACATTTTCTTCACAAATATTATCAAAATGTCATTATTCCATTTTCTGTGATGAACTTTAGAAAATCACAGAGAGCTCAAATTTGATCCAAATGCAGTGGTTCAAATTCCTAGATGCTTGTCATATCCAAACTTAGTTTTGGAACATTTTTATTAATACTTTCTGTACCCCACCAAATAATGAGCCATTTCTTCATATTTATCAACTTTGCAAAATCCTAGGAAATTAATTTGAACTCCAAATCCAGTGAAACAAACTCCTAGATGCTTCTAAAATCATGACTTGTTAAATGGGTGCCTTTGCTTATTTTTCAAAAATACATTTCTGTACACTTCTTTCAAATCCATAAACCCCTTGATTCCATGATATTAAAATGTTCCAAATTATCCATTGATCGAATACCTATGAAACCACCTTGGTCATTTCTCATATGACCAGAGGTATCCTAGAAAAGTCCAACTCCTATTTTTAGAGCACTTTTATTTTGCCTTGTTGTGTTGCTCATTATGATTGTTTCCATTTTTAGTTATCGAAATAAACGGAGTACTCGGAGACGGACCAGAAGGTTGGAAGACTCGGAAGGACAAGGCAAGCAACCCTTTGACCATGATACCCTTGTGTTCCTCGGAACCCATTTATTTCTGAATGCATGATGATAAGAGTGATGGTGGTGACCTAGTTGAGAACCACCACATGATGCATGCTTTACTCATGATCTTGCTATGTGCTAGATGCAATGCAAATGATTAGTAGTGATGCTTAGTGATGCATGTGTGCCATGAAACCTTCGTGGATGCATTCTTTTCAAAAAAAAAACATCGGGTGCCCCTAATGCCCGAGGGTGATGTTGAGTTAGGTCATCACTTGAGGAAGAAGTGATGTGCCGATAAAGATCTTGTGCATGGATGAAATGATGGATTAGATTTATGTGTGACTACCGTCCCAACCAAACATGTGCAACCACTCTACCCCTTATGGGACGGGGCATTATTGATTACTTAGGCCGATACTAGCATGGTGCCCACATTACTAGTGACGGGGAAGACTTGAGGTCTTTCCCGGGACGGGGTCGTGCTTGGATAGACGACCATGACTGTTTTTACAGGGCACCGGACACACCGTTGGTCCCTTCGTGTACGCGCGACATTGAAATTAGGGCAAGTCCCATGACCTATTGTTTGTACTCGAGGGCCGTGTACCAACGAGTGGACCCTATGCTAGTGTCGTCTAGGGAAAGATAATGACCGGGTGCTTCCCCCGAGTACTTGAGGTACTGCGGGATCGTGGGTGACACGAAAGCTTCCCGGATCTTGTGGGTAAAGTGCGCAACCTCTGCAGAGTGTAAAACTATTCGAATAGCCGTGTCCACGGTCATGGACAGTTGGGTGGTGCTACTTAAACTATGTCCAGAATTTTACTATATTAGTGAAAGGATGTGTGTGTGATGAGTCAAGGTGGTGACTTGACTCGTTGAATTGAATCCTATTCATGTTGATATCGGTAACCTGTCTTCGAGGTTACCTGAATTTATTGATGCATATACTTGATGGTAGAATATTTCTTCTAGCTAGTAGTCAGATTGCTCATTGTTGCACAATTGCATTGTTACCTTGAACCAAATCATGGGTTGCTTGCGAGTACATTCAAAGTACTCATTGGCTTGCCACTGGTTATTTTATTGGCCAGGCATGAGAGAACAGGATATGATGAAGATTTCTTGGTGACGAGCATGCGAGCTAGGACGCTTCCCAGTCAGAATGCCTGTAGGGTTAAGGCAGATGGCATGGGTCCAAGTTGTTATTGAAGATTTCCGCTGCGATGATATACTCAAGACTTGACCATAATGGTCCTATTTGTGTAATACGGTATGTATGGATGTAAGACTCTTGTTATTCAGCTTATGTGTGTTCAGTGAGCATTGATCTCTGGGATCACTGTACACGTGCATTCGGTGATCACGACTTATGAGTCGGGGTCCCCACAATCACTCCGGAGAAGGGGTTGGTAGGCAGCAGCGGATCGTAGGGTACTTGGAGGCTGTCGAATGTCTCGATGGACAGGACGTTGAGCCCTGCAGCACCATCGATGAGGGTCTTGGTAACTGGGACGTTGCTGATGACGGGTGAACAGAGCATCTGGAGGGCGCCGGTCTTAGCCGTGCACTTGAGCTGGTCTGCTGAACTAAAGGTGATGGGGCACCTGGACCACCTGAGTGGGCGAGTAGCCTCGAGCTTGGGGAGATCCGCATTTACTTCTCGGGCGAACTGCTTGAAGAGGCGCTGAGAAGATGGGGCATGTGCTCCACCCAAGACGAAGGCGATGGCACGTGGCTCTTGGAAGCCCCCAGCCCCCTCATCCTGGTCGTCATTTCTCCTTGGTGGCGGAAGAGGTGGAAGGCCAGCCTTTCCCCGAGGGCGGTCCTCACGAGGTTGGTCCCTCCAGGCGCCCTCACGGGGCTGATTGCGCCAACGGTCCTCCCGAGGTTGACCACGCCACTCCTGGCGGGGGCCGCGGTCCTCCCAGCGTCCCCCGGTCTGGCTTCCTCTACGGCCGTAGCCACGGTTGCTGCGCTCGGGGCGTTGGATGACGCGTCCTTCGCGCAGGGCCCTGAGCTCTTGACAGTCATGGGTGTTATGGCTGTGCATGTTGTGGAAGGCGGAAAACGCCTGGCTGTTCTTGGATGACTCCGAGTAGTCACGGCCGCGCTTCATCTCCAGTTCAGCTGCGAGTACTACCACCTTGCGCTTTACGTCCTTGCTCTTGACCTTCTTGTCTTCAGGTTCAGCAACGGGAAGCTCGACGAGGGAGAGGCGCCCCTCTTCAGCTCTTGCGCACTTGATCGCAAGGTTGAATAGCTCCAGGGACATGCACGAATCTTCGTGGATGGCGAGCTCCTCCTTCATCTTGATGTCGCGGACACCATCTGAGAATGCTAAAATGATGGCCTCGTCCGTGACCTTGGGAACCTTGACGCAGACACTATTGAAGCGTTTGATGAACTTTTGTAGGGTTTCTCCTGGTTGTTTCTTGATACGCCGCAGGCCACCCGCGACCGGGGGGGGGGTAGTCTCGGGTGCCCTGGAAGTTGGTGATGAACCGCTCGCGGATCTCGCTCCAGGTGGAGATCGATCCCGCGGGCAGGTTCAGGAGCCACGAGCGTGCGCCATCTTTGAGGGCCATGGGGAACCACTTCGCCATGATATTCTCATTGCCGCCAGACGCTTTGATGCTTAGCTCATAGAGATGCAGGAACTCCACAGGGCCGGGGGTGCCGTCGTAGCGTGGAGGCAGGTCGGGCTTGAACTTCCCAGGCCAGTTGACGTTGCGTAGCTCGGGGGCGATGGCCTTGCAGCCTACCGTCGACACCGGAGCTTGTTAGGGAGGTGGAACTTGATCTTGGTCCTCGCGCGCCATCGCGGCGGGGGGCGTGTGGTCTCGACACGGCGGTGGCGGGGGAGCTGGCGCTCCCCCGCGGGGCCGCTGGATCTCTTGTCAGCTTCCTTCTTCGTGCACTGGCGCCGCGCGTGGGTGGTCACACCATGGGGCCACGTGCCTTAGGTCTTGGACGATGCCTTGACACGGAGGTAGCAATGGAGCTTCATGGGCCACCTCGTCCGCATGGGGAGGCGGACCAGGCAGGGAGAGGGACGGCGCTGGAGAGCCCCCAGTGGCGCTAATGAGCTTGGCAATGTGGTCGAGCCATTCCTCGTAAAAGTTGTCGACAGGGTAGTAGCGCAGGAGCTCGCGTGCCATGAGCAACGCAGCATGCGCGTCCGCGGGTCCACGACAATCATGGGATGACGAGACTGCTGGGGTTAGTGACAGGGTCGCGGTGCGCCCATCTCGCCGCATGGAGGGGTGCAGGGACGAGGCCTGCTGTTCATGCCGCGTCGGGCCGGTGGCGGCATTGGCGGCAGGTGATGGAGAACGGCGGGGTGGTCCGCCGGTAGGAGCAGTCTTAGCGATGCGGGTGGCAAGGGCAGCCCGCCGCTCAGCACGGGCTCTGCGAGAGTCATCCATGGAACCGATGGGACGACGGAGCGTAGATCGACGGAAGGGAAGTTTCTGCTCACCCCTACCTGGCGCACCAAATGTCGGATATTGGGTTCCGGCAAAACCCTTGAGGTTCAAACTCTGAGGTGCGCACGAAGATCTCTCCTTCCGCCCTAATCCGAAGAACAAGGGACACAAGGTTTATACTGGTTCGGGGCACCGTTGTGGTGTAATATCCTAATCTAGTGTGGTGTGCTGGATTGCTTTGTAGGCTGAGGAAGAACTAGTACATGGATGAACTGCCTCCGGAGGAGAGGGGTTCTTGTGCTCGAGTGGGCTTGTGGTGTGTGGCCTTCTACCTGATTAACTCTTGGTCAGATGAGATCAATGGTGGTGGCTAGTCCTATTTATAGAGGCCCGGGTCCTCTTCCCAAATATTGAGCGGGAAGGGATCCCACAACGGCCAAATTTGAAGGGGGACAGCTAGTACAAGCTATCCTGACAAAAGGTGGTCTTCGCCTGCCAAAGGCTCTGGTGGTGACGCCGCCGTGGGCTCCGTGGTGACCTCCGCTCTGCCATCATGCTGATCTTGGTCTCGTTGCACCGATATGGAAACCTTTGCCTGGCGCCTCGGGACTCCTCGCCTACACCTGCTCCTTTAGCACCAAAGAGGAAACTGTCACTTTGCGCCCGCTGGCCCCCGCGTGGCCTTGGTCGTCACTGCTCATGTCACGACGACCTCGTGTGGTACCCCTTGCCTTGATATCTTCGATCCTCATGAGTCGGCCTAGTGAGGCTGCCCCAGGGGATGTCTTGCGTCGTCTGCCTTGTGAGGCTCGGCCCCTCGCGAGGGTCTTGAGTGGTCGCTGAGGAGGTTAGGTCGTACCAGGCCGCCTGATGTGCCACGCCCTAGGTCGCAGGCAGGCAAGTCTAGGTACCCCCATTCCCAGAACGCCAACAACCTAATGGCTTTAATGGTGCTCTTTGTGAAAAGTTGTTGGTATATTATTTCTAGAGATTTAGTGAGCTCATTGAGGACTTTTATAATGGGAAAGTTAATCTGCACTCCATCAATAGTTCTTTTATCACATTCATCCCAAAAAAGGACAACCCTCAAGCTCCCAATGAGTATGACCCATAACTCTGTTAAACTGTACTATCAAGATCATCACTAAGATCCTAACCAACAGACTCCAGAAAGTGATTCTAAAATAGGTTCACACAAACCAGTATGGCTTCCTAAAATCTAGGTCTATTCAAGATTGTGTGGCTTGCGCTTTTGAATTTATTCATCGGTGTCAGCAATCAAAGAAGAAAATGATCATTCTCAAGCTTGATTTTGAGAAAACATTTTATCTCATTGAACACGATTCTATCGTAGACATTTTGAAGGCCAAGGGTTTTGGGAAAAGATGGATTATGTGGATGGAAATGATCTTTATCTCTGGTTACTCCTATGTGCTTCTAAACGGTGTCCCTGGCAAGCAGTTCAAGCGCAAAAAAGGAGTAATGCAGGGGGGCACTTTCCCCTCTACTCTTTGTAATTGTTGTAGACCTTCTTCAAACTGTTCTTAATAAGGCTATGGAGGCCAACCTTATCAAAGCCCCTTTACCTTGTTCACCAAACCCTGATTTCCCAGTTATACAGTATGCAGATGACACAATTTTAACCCTGCCAGCTAGGCATAGTCAGGTGATGCAAGTAAATAATATTCTCAAACATTGCTGCATAGACAAGGTTAAAAATTACTTATAGCAAGTCTATTCTAATCCCCTTACTGTCGGATTACCGGCTTCGCAAACCCAAGAAGTTCGAACACAGGGGCGTGAACAAAGATCTCTCCCACTCATGTCTACCTAGCGTCTCGCCCTCGCCTAGTGAAGAGATTCAAGCAAACAACAAGTGAAGCATGCAAGAGTTTACCCAGGTTCAGGCCACCTTGTGGTGTAAAACCCTACTTCCTATTTTGGTGGATTGGCCTCAAGAGGGCTAGAATATGAACTAGTACAGTGGTTCCTGAGCGCAGGAGGGTCGGGAGGCAAGAGTTCTTGCTCCTTTGCATGCTGGCTGAGTTTATGGATCTGCTTGACTTGACTTGACTTGACCTAACTTCCCCTCCCCCCCTCATAGCGGGATCCTAGCTACTTATATAGGCGGCCAGGGTCCTCTTCCCCCAAAAAGTTTAGGCGGGAAAGGATCCCACTACGGCCATTTTTGAGCGGGAACACAAGGACGTTCCTACCCTGACAAAAGCAATCTTCGCCTGCAAAAGGATCAGGCGGTGACGCGGTGGTGGGCTCGGTGGTGACATCCTCCCTGTCGTCCTTGAGGTCTTTTGTCTTGTTGCACCAAAGGGGAAACCTTTGTCCCGCTCCTCGGGAACCTATGCCTGCGCTGCCTCCTTTGCATCGAAACGGCAACTGCGCCGCAGGCGGGCGCTGGCACCCGCTGGCGCGGTGCGTCACTACTTACGTCGCTACCTCCTCCTGAGGTAGGCTTGGACTTGGATTCTCCACCCCTCCGGAGCACCTTGCCAAGGCCGCTCCTGAGGGGGTCTTAACGTTGTTCTCCTCGCGAGGTCTAGCCCCCTTGCAAGGGTCTTGAGCAACTGGTCGATCAGCTGGGCCGTACCAGGCCGTGGCAGGAGCGCGCTGTGTCTCGTAGACAAGCAAGTCTGGGTACCCTGGTTCCCAGGACGCCGACAGTAGCCCCCGGGCCCAAGGCGCACGCAGAGTTGGCTTCGGGGCAAAGCCTTAACCGAGGACGAAGCGTCGCGGGCCCCAAAAAGGTTGTGGGCCAAGCTGGCGCGCGACGGTTGGATGGGACGTGGGCGACCCCGCTCCCCACGCCATCTCGGCAACCGTGTGACTTGACAAAAAGGGGGCCGTCTCCGCTGTAGGGGAGTCATCGCTTCCCTTCCTTCCTGCTCAGATCTCCACCTCCTACGCCTCCCGCCTTCCTAAATCGCATGCATCCTCCGGCACCTTCAACAATGGCGAAGAAGAGCAAGGGTAGCGCGCTGGCGTCCGGATCCGCTTCTTCCCTTGAGGCGCCACTCGAGGAGTCCTCCATCACCAAGGAGGAGGACTACTCAGAGGTCCAGCCTTTCTTGTCGAGCGTCCACAACGAGCATGGCCCGACAGGGATCTGGGCCAGATCCACCGCGACGTAGATCTTGCCAAAGTCCTGCTACCCCTTCTTTCTTCACAGCTCTCCGTGGGGCTCGTGCCGCCCTTCTCAGAGTTCTTCTACGCCATCCTGGAACATTACCAGGTTAGTGCTCTCCACATCCAACCTCGCTCCATCTTCGTCTTGTCGCTCTTCGCCTTTTACTGCGAGGCGCTCGTGGGGGTGAGGCCGACTGTCGCCCTCTTCTGCCACTTCTTCTCCATGCGTTGGTATGATGAGGGTCTGTGCTCGGGCTGCGTCTCCTTCGTCTTCCAACACCAGGGCTGCCGGCTAATGATAGCCGGGAAGAAGATAGACTCCCATCGGAAGAGGTGGGTCTATCTGGACGCCCAACGCGTTCATCCATTGCTGGCGCTGCCTACCGCTCATCCGGCGAAACGCGCCGGCTGGAGCTACGGGAAGCTCACCGACCCCCTTGCCGGGCCTGTCTTGGCAAGGATTGAAGCCGACCTGGGCTCGAGGCTTGAAGGGGGCCAGATCGTGAAGGAGTTCTTGAGGCAGCGTCTGGCGCCGCTGTAGGTACACTCACGCCCCATGTGGGAGCTGATGGGTGATGACGACAGGCTCCGGCTGCGCTCAGGGGCGCTGGCCGAGGCCGATCTGGACTTCGCCTCAGTCACTCTCCTAGGGATGGTTCCTGAGGACCTCTCCGGGATCCACCTGCCGTTGTACAGCCGCCCTGACAAGGTTGAGCTGTTGAAGGCCGTGTCAGGCTTCGGGCCACCCGTGGACGCTCCGCCTATGGTTGACGTGTCTTCTGGCGCCGACGATGGGAGCGACGAGGGGGACTCGGAGGAGACCCTGGAGGAAGAGGAGGACTCCTCCGAGGCGTCCGCTGGAGCAGTGGCGTCCAGCGTAGGTGCCGCCGGACGGCCCCAGGCGACCACTCCACGACGATCCACACGCGCTACATCTGGGGGAAGCAACGTGGCGACCTCGCCGAGGAGTGCCGTGCCAGCGAAACGGGTGACCACGGCTGTGCCCAGGACTGTGTCCTCGCACCGTGCCAAGATCCAGACTACCGGCACGCCCATAGAGCCAGCGGCTGCAGCAGACCTGTTGGTGAAGAGGAGGGCACGCCTCGCCTCCGACGAGTAAGTGTGCAATCTCCTGTTATCCTTAGTTGATGTGTCCCTGACGCGCTTCTCCTGATGCAGCAGCCTGGGTGGCGTGATGAAGAAGGCAAAGCAGGAGGTCACGTCGTGGTGCCCTACTCCTCCTGCTGCTGATGTGGCCGCGGAGAAGGGTGCCACGACTCAGGGCGTCTCGGCCAACTGGGCCATCGGGCACGCGGCGGTGGCATCGCTTGAGGGCGTCCTCGCTATTTGCGAGGCCGCGGCAGCTCCTACTCTGGCTGCTTCAGCGAGGGGGGGCGAAGCCCCCGAGCCCCTGGTCGAGCAGCCGGTCTTGTCGGTGCCCGTGCGCCAGCCGACGCAGCCTGGCCCTGAGACTTTAGAGGCTGCCTCTGCCGCGCTGGGTCGGCTTCGTACCGAACTTCAAGGTGGTGACGGCCGCGCGATGGAGGGACGCCTGGGGCTGATCTCTGGGTGGCTCCTGGCAGACGAGTCCGCACGGGCCTCCTAGAACCAGGCCTCAGCGATCGCTGCCAAGGGTCGAGAGGAAGCTGCGGCAGCCACACTGGCATGTGACGCTGCACGAGCCGACGATGCGTTCTTCAAGAAGCGCAACCTCGAGGCGGAGAGCAAGCTGGAGGCCCTTCGCGAGGAAGGCACTAGGCGCGCCCTGGAGCTCGAGGGGTTGGGGAAGGAGCTCGAGGCGTAGAAGGTTGAGACGTCTCGGCTGCAACAGGAGTAGCTTGCTGACCACGCGGGCCTGGAGAAGCTGAAGGTTGAGGTTGATCAGGCCAAGGCGACCCAAGCTGGCGCGACAAGGAAGACGCCCTTGCAGCCTCAGCAGCAGTGAGTTGCGAGGCTCTCGCCGCTTTTGATCTTGAGGTGCGGGCCACCTACGGGGAAGGGTTCAAGAAGCCGCTTGCTGCCCCGTAGGAAGGCCCCGCCGGGCTCCTCGCCGCGCTTGTGAAGTCCCTGCGCGAGGTTGCGGCCGCAATTGGCCAGTTAGCAGACGTCGAGAGACGCGCGCTCCTTACCTTGGTCTTGACGCAGGTGTGCAACCACCTAAGTCTTCGTGACCCTGCTCTTGACCTGGCCTCGCTGTCCGAGCCCGTGACCACAAGCATAGAGGGCGCGGCTGCTGAAGCCTTGGGGGCGAAGGTCACGGAGCTGGTGGAGGCGTTCCTCCAGGCAACTGCTACCGCAACCGAAGAGGCGGAGACCGGTGATGATGCGCTTGGTGATGCCTGATCTGCTCCTGTCCAGAGAGAGAAGTGCGAGTGCCTCGGGGAGGCAGAAGAACTTTGTTTGAATTTTAAAAACTTGGTATTATTGTAATAACTTGATGATTTACGTGCTTGCTTCCTTTCATGTTTGCTTAGGTGCTCTGCGTCGGCAGGGCCCAACCCCGCGCATACCTCGATCGCCATTGAGCCCTCCGGGTGACCGGGGTTATCGTAATAACTAGACTCAAGGGATGAGAGGCTACATGGCTAGTGAGGCCCCTGGGTTGCGATGCCCAGGGGTCCCCCTTGACATTCAAGCAATCCCGTTTGCGTTCTGCGTCGGCAGGGCCCAACCCCGCGCATACCTCGATCGCCGTTGAGCCCTCCGGGTGACTGGGGTTATTGTAATAACTAGACTTAAGGGATGAGGGGCTACGTGGCCAGTGAGGCCCCTGGGTTGCGATGCCCAGGGCCCCCCCTTGACGTACGAACGGCTCTCATGAGGGAGAACGAGCACCACACCTTGCTCACGAGCCTTCGCCTGGGATGGGGGCACGAGAAGGCCAGGTGTCTAGGCACCTGGTAGGGTGGCGTCTGCCAGGCGTGACCTGAGCATAGCCCCCGTGCCTAGCCCCCCTCGCGACGCCCATCCAAGGAGAAACTATGAGCATCTTGAGCTGAAAAGCTCCCTGAGGTTGGTGCGACCACTGGGGGCCGCCCTCAGTTGTTTATAACTAGCGCGGAGCATAGAGCTACCACACTTGCGTGGAGTGTGGGCATAACCGTGCCTCGGTCGTAGCGGCCAGCGCGGAGCTTGGTGCTTCCACTGGTTCGTGGGCATAACCGCTCCTCGGTTGCTTCTGCCAGCGCGGAGCATGGCACTTCCACTGGACCGTTGGAGGGAGCCTCCCACCGGGAGAGACTCCGAGGCGTGTACAGCCCCGTCCTGACACGTGGCTTGCACGGCAGGACATCCAAGGTGTATATGGGCCCTCCTCAGGACGAGCTGAACGACTCTGAGGAAGTTCTCGTGAGCTTACGCATCACTCACGAGACCCTACCCTGAGGCGGGTTGCGCCTGAGTCTTCTTCTGCAAAATGTGAAAAGAGAGGTGTTGTGTCTACCTGCGCCAAGTGCATCTCTAGAGGGTATCGCATGAGAAGGCCGCAGCACCAGCGCCCAGGAGGTGACGTCACGGGAATGGCTCGCGAGACAGAGCTCAATCGCTGGATTTGTCGATGCTGCAGGGATGGACCCGAGCACAGACGCCGTGCCCAGTCTTCTCATGCAAAGATCCAAAAGAAAAACAACCGGCGTGGTTCCCGCGTGAGTGAGGCACCTGCCACGGGCCCCTAGTTACCCATCCACGATTAGCTCATGTGAGAACAAAGCACCAAGGACCACGGGAAGTGGCGTCACGGGAATGGCTCGCGAGACAAAGCTCAGCCCTTGGGTTTAGCGACGCTTCAGGGACGGACCCGAGCACAGACACCGTGCTAGTCCTTAATCATGGGGCGGTCGTGAGTTGGCCCACAAGGGCTCATGACCTTAGTGGCAGTGAGAACGCCAAGCATGCAGATAATGCGAATACAAAGAAGAAACTAGCCTTGATCATGCACAAAAAGGAGACAACCGCGGGGGGATAGCCCCCAGCAGCCCGAGGATGATGCAGCCCGGGGGGCGCCCTCGATTGGATACCTGAAGCATCACCTGATACTTGTCGAAGAAGAGTTGGGGTAGCTGAAGACACGAGCCATGCGGGTCGCTCCTAAAGATCGTCGGGCTCCTGAGGCCCAGGGGCTCCGGAGGCTCTCAGCGGTCGCGTGGGTCCGGTTCTCGCTCCGTCCGGACCGCCTGCCACTAAGCCTCCCGAGCCCCCAAGGCCTGCCGCGCGAGGTGCTGGAACATGGCAACTGCGTTGCGGAAGCCGAAGAGTGTGCGGACGTAGCTGCAGGGAGGGCCCTCCTCCGGCCGACCGCCGTCAGCCAAAAGGGCTCCTGAGAGGTGGCTTGGTTGAGACCCGCGACGTCAACGCAGACACAGAAGCGGTCGCTCGGGCTGCGGGCAGGTGAACTTTGGGTTATGCGGTTACGCCCACCGCGGATGATCATTGCGTACTGAAGTTCTTCGGTAACCTGGTCGATGAAGTCCTAAGCCCCCAGCGCTGCGCGGTGCGCGCTTGGCTCACAAAAACGCGCGTCAAGACATGCCTGCAGGTGGTGCCCGAACACCTCCCTCAAGACGATGGTCAGGCCGGAGACGCTCCAGAGGAGAGCCCCCGAGCCCGTCCTGAGAGGGGCGTCGGGCGCGCCTCCCTATGTGAGGGTGGAGGGCACCTCGTCGGTAGGCACGAGTCTTCAGGCAAAACCGTCAGGAGCCCCCGCTTCCTGAGGTCCGTCGACGAGCAGGTTCTTCTTCTTCTTGGGGGCGGTCTGCAGGGCGAGGACGGCTCCATCCTCATCGGAGTATTCGACCGCCGCAGTCTGGTAGGCGCGCTGCAAGCAACGCACCGCTTCCTTCTCGTCGGAGGCGATCGTGATGACTCCGCCACTCCCGGGCATCTTGAGGACGTTGTAGCCGTGATGGGTCACCGCCATGAACTTGGCAAGGGCAGGATATCCAAGGATGGCGTTGTACGGGAGGTGGATGTTGGCGACATCGATGTCGATGAGCTCGGTGTGATAGTTGTGCGGTCACCAAAGGTGACGGGAAGGCGAACCAGCCCCATCTGGAGTGTGGAGCCATCCGTGACTCTGTAGAATGGCTTGGTCGGGTGGAGCTGATCGTAGGGGACCTGGAGTGTCTCGAAGGTCTGGTCGGAGAGGACGTTGAGTCCTGCTCCGTCGTCGATGAGGGTCTTGGTCACGAGGACGTTGCTGATGGTCGGGGTGCAGAGCATCTGGAGAGTGCCTGGGGCTGCGGTGCACTTGAGCTGGTCCTTGGGGTCAAAGGCGATCTTGCTTGGTCCACCTGAGGTTGCGCGCGGCATCAAGCCTGGGAAGCACCACGTTCACCTCACGGGCGAACTGCTTGAAGATGCGATGGGAAGCCAAAGCATGGGCTCCTCCCAAGATGCATGCAACTGCATGCGGCTCCTGGAAGCCCCCTACTCCATCTTCCTAGCGGTTGTCGTCATTCCTTCTTGGCGGTGGTGGCAGCGGAGACAGACCTCCGTTGCCCTGAGGGCGACCCTCACGAGGCTGGTCGCGCCAGGGGCGTCACGAGGCTGCTCCTGCCAGTGGTCTTCACGAGGCTGTTCGCGCCACCCTTGGCGCGAGTTCCTGCCATCCCATCGTCCTCCACCTCGGCCTCCTCCACGGCCGTAGCCGCGGTTGTCGTGCTCAGGGCGCTGCCCGATGCGCCCGACGCGCATCGCCCTGAGCTCCTCGCAGTCATTAGTGTTGTGGCTATGGACATTGTGGAAGATGCAGTACGGACGGTTGTCTCTGGGGGGGGTCGTTGTAGCCGCAGCCACGCTTCACTTCTAGCTCCGTAGCCAGCACGGCTGGCCCCTTGCGCTTTGCTTCTTTGGCCTTGGTCTTCTTGTCGTCCGCCTCCGCCTCAGGCAGCTCCTGGAGGGAGAGGCGTCCTTCCTCCACCCTGGCGCACTTTGTCGCGAGCTTGAACATTTCGAGGACTGTGCACAGGTCCTCGTGGATGGCGAGCTCCTCCCTCATCCTGACGTCGCGGACGCTGTCGGAGAACGTCAAGATGATGGCCTCGTTCGAGACCCTAGGGATCCGGAGCCGCATGGTGTTTAAGCTCTGGATGTACTTTTGCAGGGTCTCACTAGGCTGCTGTCTCACGCGGCGCAGATCCGCGGCCGCCGGGGCTCGGTCGCGGGTGCCTTGGAAGTTGGCGATGAAACGCTCACGAAGCTCCCCCTAGGAGGAGATGGATCCCAGGGAGAGGTTCAGGAGCCAGGAGTGTGCGTCATCCTTGAGAGCCATGGGGAACCAGTTCGCCATGACCTACTCAGTGACGTTGGACGCCTCGATGCTCAGCTCGTAGAGTTGGAGGAATTCCGTGGGGTCGGTGGTGCCGTCGTAGCGCAGAGGCAGGTCTAGCTTGAACGTGCCAGGCCAGACGAGGTGCCGTAGCTCAGGAGCTATGGCACGACATCCAGCCACGCTTATGATCGCAGGCGCCCCCTGCGCCTGCGGTGCTGGTTCTTGAGGCGATGGCCCCACCACCTCCTGCGGCGCGCGGTCCTGGCACTGCGGGCTAGGGGGGCGCGAGCCCCTGCCTGGGGATGCGGAATCACCTGGCAGCTCTCCTCGTCGCGCGCGTGGGCTCTGCAGGGCGGCTCACGCCACGGAGCCTCGCGCCGGACCTCCTGGCCGGCGCCATAGATTGAAGGCGGAGCCGGGACTCCGTGGCCTTCGTTCCCCGCCAGGGGCGACGGGGGATGGGACGAGTGCGTTGGTGCAGGTGCTTCCCCAGCGGTGTTGACGAGCTTGGTGATGCGGTGGAGCCGCTCGTCGTAGAGGTCATCTGTCGGGCGGTAGCGCAAGAGCTCCCACGCCATCAACAGCGCAGGCTGCTGATAGACCGGCCCGTGGTGAACCAGCGAGGACGACGCCGCGGCCGGTGAGGGTGAAGGCGTCGTCGTGTGGCCATCACGCCGCACGGACGGCGGCAGCGACGACTTCTGTTCCTCATGGACGGCCGGGTCAGTGGCGGTGTTGGCGACCGGCGAGTTGGGGCGGGGCGGTGCACCGTTGCCTGCGGGCGCCGTCTGAGCGACGTTCGCGGTGCGGCAGGCGGCGCAAGCTCGGCGTGTGTCCACCATGGTTGGAGCGAAGTCGACGACGAGAGCGGGACAAGGTCGTCAGAGAGGCGAGATCTTGACACGCCCCCTACCTGGCGCGCCAAATGTCGGATTACGGGCTCCGCAAACCCAAGAAGTTCGAACACATGGGCGTGAACGAAGATCTCTCCCACTCACGTCAACCTAGCGTCTCGCCCTCGCCTAGTGAAGAGATTCAAGAAAACAACAAGTGAAGCACGCAACAGTTTACCCAGGTTCAGGCCACCTTGTGGTGTAAAACTCTACTTCCTGCTTTGGTGGATTGGCCTCAGAAGGGCTAGAATATGAACTAGTAAAGTGGTTCCTGAACTCAGGAGGGGAGCTCAGGAGGGTCGGGAGGCAAGAGTTCTTGCTCCTTTGCATGGTGCCTGAGTTTATGGATTTGCTTGACTTGACTTGACTTGACCTAACTTCCCC
>LR738714.1:151739900-151891332 GCA_902687465.1 Secale cereale | reverse complement strand
CCCTGTCCCTCCCACCATCTCCCTTGGGCGCTCAACCTCCCTTCCTCCCTCCCTCCCTCTTGCATTGCATAAATGGGTGGATGAAATTAGGTTTTTTGTAATGCTTGGATAGATAGATGGATATACTGGTGAATTAAACTAGGTTTTTTTAGTAATGCTTTGGATAGATAGATGGGTGGATGTATAGCTGTTAGGGTTAGAACTAGGGTATATTTGGTAATACAATTTTTTAGTAAAAAACTAGTTTTACAATTCTTTAGTAAATGTAGGTCTTTTGAATCAACATAATAATGTTTATTTGATAGCTTAAAGGTTTTCACTAAGTGCTAAAATCAGGATAATAATGTTTTTGTTTATATTTTGTTTTTGCAGAAATCAAGGAGCCCCTGCATCATCAACGTCATCGTCCCTGTCACCGATCCCCTTCGACCTTGAGGTGAGACCAGCCAAATCGCCATGTCGATGATGATGTAGATGTTTTGATATATGTAGTAGAGTAGTAGATGAGTAGCTGTGACAATGTGATGAAGCTAGTATTAAATGTTCTTTCAATACAATAGAATGTAGATTATTTGCATGGAATAGAAATTTTTCAATGTAGGTCTTTCAAATATGATGGAGATTTAGACATGTGATATGTAGTGTTGTGTACTACTAGTGCTTGCCTAAGTGGCCTATGTTTGCAGGGAACACCTCTGAGTGGCCTATGTTTTGGCGGAGTGTTGATTAATTTCCTTTCCGGCAAATTTCAGACGCTCGATATGTCCTTTTTAGCAAAGCTCATGCCGTATTTTCTGTGAATTTTGGCATGACTTGTGCTAGAATATGTAGGAAATATCGAGTGGCCCGGATTTTCTAGAAATAAAATTAAACGACATTTCGGGTTGACTTTAAGTCTGTCAGGGCTCCATACATGACAGTCAAAAAATCAGTGACGGGGAGTCTCCACCCTATATGAGAGAAGAAGATTCCCGACTGTTGTCGTGAGGGAAGCTTCTTCTTCATTTGACGGTGCTAGACATTTTGGTGTAATGCACTTTCAAATGAAAGTAGGAGCTTCCATCACTGACGGTCACAAATGTCAGAGAGGAAGAATCCCGACTGTTGTCGCGGGGGTCGCTTCTCCTTCGTTCCCGCGTGCTAGAAATTTTGGTGTAATGCACTCGGGGACGAAGGGAGGAGCGACCATTACCGACGGTCGAATATATACACCACGTGAGCTGAGAGTTTTCAAGAAAAGACTCGACAGACCGATAGTCAACCCGTGATGAATAATAATGATCTAATTTAGTTTTTGTAGTACATATATTGAATTTTAGAAGCTTAATCTTTGAATTATGAACATAGGAAATGTTTGACGACGATAGGATCTCGAAGTGCGACTACTGCGGCGACGACCGGGGTCTGTGCGACATGCTTCACCTGGAAGATGGTCGACACTTCAGTAGTAAGCTCGGCGAGACCTTCGATGCTGAAACGGTATGCGACAACGACAAGTCTTCTTCCGTAATTAAGCATGACTTCTGCTTCTTCAACGTGTAATTTCCGTCTTTTATAATTTGACTAGTGCATCCCCTGCCATGCAAGACGTTATGTCTTGGAGAAGCTGGATTTCAAAGATCATGAGAATATGGAGACGAAGAGAGTTCACCTCAAGACCCACCATGGTTATGCTTTTGTCGTAAAGGTATACAATGCGGAGAGCTACTCCCATTTTGGTTGCTCGAATTGGGAAGCATTGTGCAAGGCGTATGGTTTCAGGAGGGTATGCATATCACCTTCGATCTTGGTGATCCTAAAGATGACATCGACGAAGATAATATCGACATTTGGGTCGATGTTGATACGCTTCCACTTCTACCTCTATGTGAGTTTCTTAAACATATTATTAACTAATTTATATGGTTTATTTAAAACTAGTTAACACTTTATTTTCATTGACAGCTTATTTCCATTCTTCAAAATATGTACAGAAAGTAGTAGACAAAACCTACTACAGTTATGGGTCTGACCTAACTTGCGAGGAGATAAATCATTTTGTTTCATGGATTAATGATGTTGAGACTTTTAAGCTGAATTGTCATATTCCTCCAAGTTATTCTCAATATGTGCCACTAGTCCACATGTTGAACTACGGTAACATCCATCGAGATATCATGGTAAGATTTTTCCTATTATGTCACCAGTGCATTTTTTGCATATATTCTTCTTAACCTAAACTACATTTTGCTAATTAAGTATGTTATTAGGATGTTCTTCAACAGAAACTCCCGGTGAATCATATACCTAGTCTTATGCAAATGAAAGGTGACATGAGAATTGTTAGCTTACGGTCAAATTGGCCTACGATTCACCGCAGTGCATACACGATTCATCGAAGAGATGTCATCCTCACAATCAAAGACTAGAGAAAAGTTCTGAATAATCACAGAGAACTACCTAGGGGCAACATCAAGCGCAGCCTACAAATGGGAGACATGTTCATCTGTATTCTCCATAATGGAGAATCAGGGGTTTACCTGTTTTATGCTATTTTACCTTCGAGAGAGTAGCAGACCTTAGGTACTTATGTGCTACATTGTGCTAGAATGATGAGGTAGTTTTCATATGACTAAGATGATGAGTTGTTATCATGATGATGATTTATGTGCTACATTGTGCTAGAATGATGAGCTAGTTCCTATATGATTATGATGATGAGTTGTTATTATAATGATGATGATGATGATGTATGAGTTCTTATATGAATATGATCATAAGTTATTATGATCATGTTGAGTTATTATATCATTGGTGGGAGAAACACTGATTAGATTCATGTGACCAAAAGTTTGATTAGTCGTCCTACTAATCCAATTTTTGGTCACATGAATCTAATCCATGTTTCTTCCACCTAATGATATAATAACTCAACATGATCATAATGATATAACAATCCCTTAATTGCTACTATATCAAAATTTGTATAACGATATACAAAGACAAAGGAAATATGCAGGAATTGTTTTCCAGAAACTAATAGCAGTAGCGAGGGGTGTGATTTTAGCAGCAGCGAGCACTTACCAGCAACGCGTCTTACCAACAAATGCTACTGCTAACTACAGATATCAGTAGCGCGGGCAAAACGCGCTACTGCTAAAAGTTAATTAGCTATAGCGCCGTAGGAGTAGCGCGCCCACCCGCGCTACTGCTAGGATTTTACCCGCGCTACTGCTAGGCTTTTCCCTAGTAGTGTGAACATAACCCTCTTTTCAAAAGCATCTGGAAGACTCCAACAGACTAAGACATAAGAGTTTCTTCTGGCTGCTTCTGCATGACAGAGTAAATACAAGAAACCTACTGAAGAGGAAGAATATGTTTCTTGATTCATATAATTGTGTTTTTTGTAATGACCATTTGGAGGAGACGCTAAGACACTTATTCCAGTGCTGCAACTTTGCATAGGACTGTTGGAACATCATCTTCCCTTCCAGGAATCCTGGAATCTCATGCTTTGATGACATCATGCTCATCCACGCTTACTACCTGCTGGAATCGCTCGGAATGTTATTATTCAAGGAAGTTGGAGAATTTGGACTCAGCGAAATGGCAAGATTTTCAGGAAGTACCAAGCATAAACTGTTGCAAATATAGGCTCAAGGAGGACCTTCTTCAACACATAATCTAGGCAAAGAATAGAGTAATTCTAGGGAACTGAATTACTGCACATCTGTGATTATTGCAGAGGTTATCTTGATTGCACTTTAGTTTCCCCATGTTCCTCAAAAAAGGAATTGGATGAATGTGTCCCTCCTCCTTCTTGTAGCTGGTAGTTTGTAGCCTGTACAAATCATATGGATGTAAACTTTGATGATTAAAATAAGTAACCATCTTATCGTAGAAAATTCAACATGTTCATGTGCGAATTTTGATGATTAAAATAAGTAACCATGTGAGTTACACAAAAATCATGAAATCGTGATTTTGGAAAGATGAACAGTGCATGCATTATTCGCTATTTAGAAATCACCATTTTGTCATTTTTGTTTATAGCTCACATGTTTACTTATTTCATCACCAAAACTTTACACATGTGTAATATACATCCATATGATCATGTAGAATTCTTTTTGTTTGTTTTTTGGAACTTTAAATGTGTTTTTTAAACTATTTAAAATAAGGTGCTCCAATGCATCCGTGCTTAAAAAATCCACGCTCCTGATTTTACCTGCTTCAAACCTTCCCACAAAGGCGAGCCAGACGGCTTTGCCACGCTTGGGACAAGGTGATAAAGGTAATTTACATACAAGGGCACAAAAAGAACTGGCTGGAACTTCTTTGAACAATTACCAAGCCTCGAGTACAGGAGAAAGATAGACCAAAACCTTTAGAGCAATGCGACTACCGCAGCTTCAGACAGCTAGGAACATGAAGAAGAAAGCAAACACATTCTTACATAACTAAACCCCTTGCAGAATTAATCAGGACTAGCAACTCTTTTCATAGCTGCAGAGGCAACATTCACTATCATGAGAAGGTTTCCGGCAGAGGCCTGCCTTGTAGGAATGCCCTGATGAGCACAAGAGAGCGTTCAGGCTGCGAGAATGGCGCCTCATGTGAGGCCCCTCTGATGGTGGCGAAGGAGAGCTTGTCACCGTATACCTGAGTCCACCCACCAACCTGCAGAGGAAGATCGTTCAGTACTGGGAGAAAATGCTACATGACTTGCTCTTCAGTTTGCATCTAGATGTTTGTGTTGTCACCTGCTTCCCTTCGAACCAAACTCGATACGGAATGCTCGTCTTGAGGCCTAGATCGCGCGCTAGATTCTGCACTAGTGTCCTGCTTCCCGTTAGAGGGATCACCGAGTCTTGATCGCCACTGAATTTACAAGGAAATAAATGCTACATGTTACATCATTTAAGCCTGAGCTTCATGCTTCCCAAAGTTGAGAGGACACTCTAAAGGAAAAAGGCTCTGGTGCAAATTTGTACCATGATATAAAGCTGGCAAAGTACAATGTTCTAAAACCTTATGTCAAGTCCCAACTCAATATGCTTTTCCATCCTTTTATATTATTTTTTACAGCAATGCTAAACACATGATTCTTCATCTTCATTGATTCCTCAATTTCAGGGCCCCACAAAGAAAGTTCCAGTATTTTAATACCATGGCTAAAGGCAGGAAACACAAGGTATTGTTTCCTATCAAGATATTCCTGACCTTTATGATGCATATGAGAAAAAAAAAACTACTCTTTTAATCATTTATCCTTCTATACCTGTAAACTAGTACTCTGATGCCGGACTTGACCAGTGATCCCACTATGTTGATTGTTGGAATCTGCAAGTTGAGGAGCTCATACTCAAGAACACTGTTACAAAACAGAAACATCATGACAAACTATGGTCAGATATAACAGATACATATACACAAAGTACCTGTATGCATATACTTACTTATTAATCTGTTTCTTTCTGGAAAGGTCACATTTTATTTGGTCTGTAGATTCAATACCTGCTGCAAACTGCCCATTTTTTTACGCCGATGAGCTTCGCATGGAGTGCGTCCTGGACATCCTTCCTGTTCAAGTAGTTTACCGTCTCATCCTCCACACAGACGTCGATGCGGTGCCCAACACGCTTCTGCACAACACACCCACATTTTTGCTACATCAGATAAGAGATAGCTGCCTTCTCTCTCACAAAAATGATAAGAGACAGCTACCCTATGATACTGATTCTGATCAGTTTGTGACTATGAGCATACATGGGGGGAGAGGATCATTGACTGAGAGAGCACTGAAGACAAGCAGACGTCGAGGGTAACATCGTACTTGTCAACGAACCGGCTAGTCTCTCGGGTTACTTGGTTCATCACCCTCGCGCAAAGCGGGCTAAGCGATCCACCGTAGTACTCGCTGACATAGCGGGAGTAGTTGCAAACAGACGTGAAAATCCTGTATGTTGAGTCTGATATGAGGCCATGAGACCAGAAGTACTCTGCCCTCGAGTTGAAGTCGGTGGTGAAATGAAGAACAGGATTGCCCAACTGCCAACAACAAAAATATTTCAGTCAGAAACTAAAAAGTTCATCAACTGTGAATCGGTTTATTCGGATTGAGGTTTTCCTTACAGCAAGTCCTTTGAGGTTGAAGATGTTGTCCTTCTTATTGAACTCAACCATGACCTCGGCAAGTTGTGGAATGTAATGCCCTGGCACATGCAAAGAATATCTTAAGGATTTAGAGAGTGCCAAGAGTTGTTCACTTTTTATTAATAAGACTGTAAATGAAGGTGTACATATGTATGTACCGGCATAACTCTCTCCAGAAATGTATAGCTCTCTGCCCTTGTACTGTGGGAACTTTTCAAGCCACCTTTGCATGAACACCATATTGTCCATTGCTTTATTCATTCAGTAAAGAAATGTCAGTGCCCATCATAACGGAGCCGGATCCTCTAACTTAGGGAAGGGAAGTCAGGGTGCTACAGTGCTCGTCTAGTGTAAAATTAAGAAGGAATGTTAGGGGCTATTAGCAGGCTATTTACTTTTGGTAATTACTGTAGATATAAAAAACCAAAATTAATTTTATCTCACCATCAACTTGCTTGTATGTAATTACTATGAATGTACATACTAGATCTGTAATTTAAAAATTAATTTAAGTTATTTTAGCCTTAGTTGTATGGATTAACAGAAGGAAAGTTAGGGTATTGTGGCTTCTCTAACATCCCTTGTGTATGTTAGAGGATCCAGTTCCCATCATAACTCCCACTCAAGGGCTTAAGACTTGCAGACAAAACATATGTAAATCCAACTGCTAAGAAAGTGGTAAGAACTTATTTCCTACAAATGGTGTATCTACGAAAAGGCAGTCATCTATATATCCAGTAAGAAAACAGCAACATTCAGACAGATGCAAGAAAACTTTCAATGATAAACCTCAGCAGTCAGCACTCGTACCTGTCATGTTGTCATTCACACCCTGGTAGTATGCAGCATCGGCAGAGTAGGAGAAGCCAACACCAGCTGGTGTCTCCAGGTAAATCACATTAGCCTCTGCAGGGCAACACAAGACGAGACCACCAAAACAGTGAGGCATGTGGCGACTTTATTGGGCCAACAAAAGGCTCGTGAATTGGAATTAGCATGCAGAGTTGCAGGAAAAGGTCGATAGGCAGCACTCATTGGCCTCACACGCACCTTTGTTCCAGCTGTACTCATTCCTCACTAGCGCCTGCCCGCTGGGCCTGAAAGGGCCGTTCTCTGAGAAGGCCCCTACACCAAGTGAAGAACACCCAGGCCCTAAACAAGAAAACCATCAAACCAATCATATCTCCTACAGAAATTAACGCAGGACCAGAGTTCGGATCACATTCTGGTTTGACAGAGCTTGACCAAAAAAGAAAATATAACTTGATTGCAAACACGCAGGGAGCAAGATACACCATGAAAGCGAAAGAGTTGAGCAGAGAATGCCATAGCACAGGATGCACGAGGAACGCTCACCTCCGTTGAGCCATAGCACAAGGGGCTTGGTGGCGGGATCAAGCTCCGCCTCCACAAAGTAGTAGAAGAGAGCCCTGCTCCCCTTGCCGTCCACTTCGATGTAGCCCGAGTACTGACCAAAGCTCACCTCAGGCTGCCCAGGGAGCAATGTGATCCTGCCTCCTCCTCCTCCTCCATTGCAAGAACCGAGATGGCAAAATGAAGCAATGAGTAGCAGCACCGCCATGGCCAATGGCCTGCAGAGGCACACTAGAGCCGGCATTGCCTTCTAGGTAGTGAGAGAGAGGGTTTGGCCAGAGGAAGGAAGAGGAACTAGCTGGAGTACTAGAAGAGGGGATTGGTCGATTGGATGGCGAGGGAGGGAGTGGGGAGGAGGCAGGAGAGTCAAGTCTGCTCTTTTTGCCTCGAGAAGAGAGCGATGAAGGAGATGAAAAATAATCAAAAGACGAATGATTCAGTGGGAGGAGCAGGGGGAGAGAGTGGAACTGGCAGATGCAGCAGCAAGACCTCTGTTTGCTTGGAGCACGCGCTCTCGCTAGAATATAAAAGGTGGTACTACACTGCTAGTACTTCATTAATTATGCATGTTTTCCAGTAGCACTTGACATAAGATTGCACTGTGAGATTAGCATTAGCATTAGCAGTAGCATTTCAGACTGTACTTTGTGCGAAAGATAAGCTCCTTAGGATCTTGTCTCCAGTGTTAGCGGGTGATCGACGCAAGAGAAATCCACTGCACATATGTGCTTACTATATTCGTCTAAAAGGACTGCTGCATGTGCCTTGTCGGGACAAACAACACGCTGACAAGACAGCGCGTGGCCACTACACTAGGCACACACACTAGTATAATTATTGTACTATGTCTCCTTTTCTCATTAGATTAGAAATGCTTACAAAAGTATATACTGCTAGATACTCCTAGTATTACACGAGCAACAAAGCAAATGATAATCCGCTGGCACACTTGACACTCGCCACATCTATCTACACTAGACGGTACAACATCAAACTGATAAGAAGGCTGCAGCTCAAAATTAACCTCGGGAACATAAACGGAAACCAATAATGCAACGGGGCACGTGACATGCGAGAGGAACGGGGAGGGACAAGATGGACCGACCCAAGGGCAAAAGCCTTTACCGCATTACAAAAAGTAGGCTTTTTAGCCAGGGCTTCCACAGTCCCGCTCTTTAAACTGCTGTCTTGTGCAAAGATGGCGGACAACGAAGAAGGGGTTCGTTCATGTGGCCATTTCTTTTTTAGTATGCTTGAATGAAAACATTCGCTTGCTTTTGGATTCATGCAAGGGTCGGTCTCGGTATACGGTTATGGGAGGAACAGGTCAGTGTGACTGGTCGCTTTACGAGGGGATAAAAGGCCGTGCGGTTGTTATGATCTCTAGCCTCTGTCCAATGCAGGTGTGTTGGTACTTGGGGGTGTGCCGCGCGCCTGCAACGGCTAATTTTATAATTTGGGAGCGAGTAGATGCCACCCGAAACACTGTTGAGTGAGTGAGGCATAGGCTCTCTTATCAAGGCGTCACGAGTCACTAGCAGACACGCGCGCCGCGCGGTCGAGACAGGGGCCTGGCACAGGCCTCGTCAGTGATTCCCTCCATGCGACGGGCTACCGGTCCTGGTATTATACGAACTGCACCGCCGCAGTAGTAAGGGTGTGTTTGGTAGTATATTTAGACATAGTCTAGTTGTTCTCCTTTTATATATGACGAGTTCATGCAGTTATTGTCGTTTGACAGCGATGTATGCGCTGAGACATGAGTTGAGACTTTGTTTGACAGCTTGCATATGTTTATACATGATGAACAATTTCGAATTTCGAATATTCTTTTTGAATGATGAACACAAATGATAAACTGTGAACACAAATTTGAACATATTTTGAAAATTAAAACAAAATTTTAAATTATAAACATTTTTTGAAAAGTAAAATAAATTCTGAAATTCTGCACATTTTTTGAAAAGTTGAACATATTGAAATTCCATGCTTTTTAAAAATTTAAAAAATGAATATTTTATAAAAAATGAAAAATAAAATCCTGAACATTTTTTTCAAAAAAAATAAAATTTTGATTTCCTTTTGAAATTTTGAACATTTATTGAAAATTCAAAAAATGTAAACTTTTACAAATTAAATTAATTCTGAATTCTGAATTTTTCCCAAAATTTAAATAAATTATTAAATTCTGTTTTTTGGAAATTTGAACAAAATTTGAAATTATGAATATTTTTTAAAAATATAAACATATCTAGACATGGTGGGGACGAGGGTTAGGGCCAGCATGGCTGCCTTCATGCACCTTGTCTAGGGTGCATGAGATGAGCATGTGTGAGGACTCTTTTATGCATCAGATGAAAATAGCCCACGTAAGCCCATACACCCTACCAAACAAGCAAAAGTAGGTTGGATTGGGAATTTTTGCCTTCGTACACCCTACCAAATATCTCTCCGTTCCTAAATATAAGTCTTTTTAGAGGTTTCACTAAGGAACTACATACGGATGTATATAGACATACTTTAGAGTTTAGATTCACTCATTTTGCTCCGTATGTAGTCACCTAGTGAAATGTCTAAAAAGACTTATATTTAGAAACGGAGGGAGTACATCTTAATATGTTTATCTCAACGTTCGTTTAACTATATCCTTTTATATAAAAAAATAGAATATTTCATTGCTTAACCTTAGCGCATGTTCGCATGTTTATCTCAACGTTCAACTGCAGTTCGCATGTTCTGTTTGAACTAGACAGTGGAGCAGCACTATTATTAGCATGGCACATTCTGCCGATGGAGTACTTTCTATCATCTCAAAATGCAATTATGCATCAAAAGGTCCACCATTTTATTAGAACGAGGCAAGCAAAACAACGAGTATTGTTCCTGGCCCTCGAGCCAAGCTGAAGTAGCAGGACCAGAATAAGCTGGTGCCAAGTTGTCAAAGCAAACGGCTTACAAAGACAAATGTCAACCAGACAACAACGTTATACATATACTCCGTCCGCTGAAAAACACTCTTATATTTGGGACCGGGGAGTATGTTTTTAGCTAGAATGGCTCTTCACAGAAGCTTCAGTGAGTGATTGACGTAGATCATAGTATCCACTTATAGGTAAGATCATCCTCAAGCGTTCCTCGAGAGTTCTCCGCGTCGCCGATCGAGGAGCAGTAAGCATCTTCGCATCGGCACAGACTGGGAGTTTACGCACATGACCTTCCACTAATGCAGCAGAGCGCTTACACGACCAAACATAAACCCAACATCTTTTCAGACAAATCCCTCAAAGTACATTTCATTACGAACAATCCATAAACACCATAATGTAGGAACATGAACATTTGTTACTCTACCAAATAAGCACTAGCAGGCTGATTAGTTTTCAAAGATGGCAGAGGAGCGGGTGACCGTGCCTCCGCCTCCTGAGCTGCCGCCGCTGCTGGTGACACAAGATCAGCCATCGCCTCGATCGTCGCCGGATCTCGGTGGATCCACGCCGCTCACGCCTCCCCTCGTGTGTGATGCATCTAGGTCACCGAAGGGGGTGGCACCGTTGCGATGGCAGATCCGGTTCACCTTCGCTGGGGGGTCGGGGATCGCCGTGCTTGGATTCTCCATCTCTACCCTCCGTCGCGATGGATGACGGTGATGGATCAAGACGAGGACATTCATGTCGGCCGGTACCTAGGGGATGAGGAGCGGATCATGGAGGGTAGGTGTGTGGTCATCGATGTGTACGAGATTTCCATCATTTATCAGATTGTGCAGGTGGAACGGAGCGATGCAGATCCGATCGAGTTCGTCGACCTATCATCATGATCTCTAGAGGTGAAACCTGATCTACGAGTGGGGGCGGGGGGCGGTTCTGGGTTCTTGCGGATGGGGAAGTAGATGATGATTCTGAGACTGCTGCCACGGCCTCGGAGGCGACGCCGTTTGTTCCGTCGCGGATCCTGCCGCCACCGTCGCCAGTGGAACTGCTGGGCTGCGGAGGGATCAAGGACCAGGGCAGGGCTACAGGTCCTCGGCGGGACGTCCCTAAAAGATCGACGGCGCCGCGGGTAAAGCCGTGGATAGAATCTCTTCCGAAGGTAAATTTGCCGCATGTTACTCTGTTCGATTTTCTGCCGGATTCTTGGACGTTGGTCGAGGAAAAAGAAGGGTTGGGCAACTCTCAAGGTCGGGTTGGGGCCAAACGAGCGACCAACCTGCCAATAGTTGTGGGTGGGGACTTTAACTTGATCCGCTCGGGGGCGGACATAGATTGGGCTAGGGTGTCCCTTTTTAACAATGCCATTGCGGCCGCTGCTCTTCGAGAGATTGCCCGTACAGGGGCAAGATTCACTTGGACTAACAAACAGCGGGATCCAGTCCGTTGTGTCATCGATCGTGTTTTTTGTTCAAGTGATTGGCAGGCCATGTTCCCCCTCTGTACCTTAGTGGCCGAGACGCGCATTGGATCAGATCACGACCCTCTTATTCTGTCCTCAGGAGAGGACAGCGTGCGCCGCAGCCGTCGATTTTTCTTTGAGACTGCTTGCTTCAAACACGAGGGGTTCTGGCAATTGGTCACGAATCGCTGGACCTTGACCGGTAACCAGATGGGGCGCCAAAGAGGACCAGTAGAGTTCTGGTCAGCTGCGGCTGCGTCCCTGCGGGCTTTCCTCAGGGGTTGGGGGGCCAACCATGGCAGCGAGTCCAAAAGGGAAAGGGATCGCATTGAGGAAGAGATTGCGTGCCTCGACGCGTAGGCTGATTCTAGACCTTTTTCTGGTGACGAATGGGAGCACCGATACTCCCTGGAAAACCAGGTCTTGGCTTTCCTTAGGGAGGAGGAAGAGTATTGGTGTCGTAGGGGCGGCATCAAGTGGGTTCTGAAAGGTGACGCCAACACAGGATACTTTCATGTGTATGCCAATGGGCGTAAACGCAAGAGCACAATCCTAAGACTCCAGTCGGAGAGTGGGATTCTGGTTTCCCAAAATGAAATCGTAAGCACATCTTTGATTTCTTCGTAGAGCTGTTGGGAACAGCCGAAGCGAAAGGTTTAAGTCTAAGGGAAGACTTATGGGGACCGGAAGAGTGTGTGTCTCAACAGGAAAATGACGCCTTTATGGTGTCCTTTTCGCCTCAAGAGATTGATCTCGCGCTAGCTGGAATGAAGAACGACACGGCTCCAGGCCCGGATGGCTGGCTTGTGGAGTTCTTCAAAAGGTTTTGGCCGCTCCTCAGAGACCTTTTCCTAGCTATTATTAACGGCTTTGCCCTTGGTACGGTAGATCTCACGCGCCTCAATTATGGGGCGATCTGTCTGATCCCCAAGGTCAAAGGGGCGGACTCAATCAAGTTGTTCTGCCGGATCACGCTCATTAACGTCCCTTTCAAGCTCTGCGCCAAAGCTTACGCCGCTATATTAGCGCCGGTAGCTCAACGTGTCATCCATAAGAACCAAACTGCCTTCCTTAAAGGTAGAAACATTCTTGAAGGGCCCATAGCTCTCACGGAGATTATCCACGAGTTAAAACGATCACGAGGACATGGTGTTATCCTCAAACTAGATTTTGAAAAAGCATACGACCGCGTAAATTAGGAGTTTGTGCGGGAGGTCCTACTCAAAAAGGGTTTTGAGGCAGGGTTCGTCCACCGGATCATGCACCTGATCTCGAGTGGCAACACCTCGGTTATTGTTAACGGCGAAATGGGGAAGTTTCTGTAACAGGAAATGATTAAGGCAGGGCGATCCCATCTCCCGACTAGTCTTTAACTTTGTGGCAGATGCTTTGGCAGCTTTGCTGTCCAAGGCCAGGGTAGCCGGTCATATCAAGGGGCCCGTCCTACACCTAATCCCGGGTGGTGTGACACATCTTCAATATGCTGCCGACACCTTGCTTTTGTTTGAGCCTGATGACCATAGTATCGCATCAATTAAGCTTCTGTTACTTGCTTTTGAGATCCTTTCCGGACTCAAAATAGATTTTCTTAAAAGTGAGGTCATTACCATGGGGATGTAAGACCATCAAAGCATTAGAGTCGCAAATTTACTTAATTGTAAGCGTGGGAGCTTTCCAATTAAGTACCTTGGGCTTCCTATATCCCACCGTAAACTTTCGATTTTCGAGTGGGGGCCTCTGTATGGGAAAGTGGCCAACAGGGTAAGCCCGTGGCGAGGGCGTTTTATGTCCTCGGCGGCGAGGCTCATTTTAACTAACTCGAGCCTCTCCTCCCTTCCTCTTTTCACTATGGGGATGTTCTTGTTAGCAGACGGCGTGCACGCTAAGCTAGACACCCCTAGATCCCGTTTCTTTTGGGAAGGAACTGGCATCAAGCGGAAATACCACCTAGTAAAGTGGGCCACTGTTTGTAGGCCAATTTTCTTTTGGAGGATTGGGTATCCTAAACTCCAAACTAATGAATGTTGCCCTCCTTTCCAAATGGTGGTGGCGGCTTGCCCAAAACGAGATGGGTCTCTGGGCTCAGCTGCTAAGAGTTAAGTACTTCCCGAATGGGAATCCCTTCACGGCCTTGGCTAACGGCTCCGTGTTTTGGAAAGGGATACAAGCGGTCCAGCCCGCTTTTGATATAGGGGCCAAATTTCAGATTAACAATGGCCAATCCACCCGGTTTTGGCTTGATCATTGGTTGGGCGCCTCTCCCCTCTGGCATAGCCACCCCAACTTATTCCGGATCGCCTCAAACACCAACATTCTAATGGGGGAGGTAGTTGGTGCTCACCATCCAGTGGTCCATTTCCTGCGGGCCCTTTGAAATGACGAACGCGAGTCATGGGACGGTCTGGTACAGCAGCTTGGTGCCATCCGACTAGGGACGGGCGAGGACACGGTAGAGTGGAGCCTGACAGCTTCCAGGATTTTTTTGGTGAAGTCCCTCTACAACAAACTTACTGAAGGGACAACGTTAGATATAGCTAGGGGCTGTGGAAGGCAGGCCTGCCTTTGAAGGTTAAAATATTTATGTGGCAAATGTTCAGGAACAGGTTGCCCACTTCGGATAATGTTGCCAAGCGCAACGGTCTGGCTGATGGTACTTGCACTGTGTGCGGCTTAGGTGAAGATGCAAACCATGTTTTTTCAGATGTCACCTAGCCAGGTTCGCGTGGAGTTCATTTAGGGAAGCATTTCACATGAACTGGAACCCAGCCCCGGGAAATGACTTGATCTCTATCCTCAAATCCACGAAAGGGACTAGTGGTAGAATCGCTTGGCGCTGCGTAGGGGCGCTGCTTTGGGCTATTTGGACGACGCGAAATAAAATTACGATTGAGAAAAAATTCCCTAACCATCACGCGGATGTGATCTTCAAATGTCATCTTTTTTTATAGATGTGGACTCCGCTGGGGAAGGAGCGCGATGCTGAACGCATGACGGAGGCCATGATGCGCATCAAGAATATCCAGGTGCTGGCAAGACAAGACTCGCCAAGTCGTTGAAGTTTTTGGAGTCCAGTACAGAGAGCTGCCTGTTTTCTTAGGTTTTCAGTTCCATTATCTCGGTGGCTTGTACTGTTGCACGCGTGTTTGAACCTTCTGTTTCATTTCGCTTCGTTGCCGGTCATGGATCGTGCGTTCTTCTTTTGTTTTATCTTAGTTGTAACCTGGTGAACCTGGTGCTTGAGGGCTTTATTAATTTAAAGCCGGACGCTTCTAGCATCTTCGTTCCAAACAAAACTCTCAAGGTCGCGGAGTTCCTAGCGGCTAGAAAAATAGAGAGCTCCTATTTGCCGCCTGCAGGCGCAAATGGCCGAGCCTTCGCTGAAGGCAGGGAGCGACTGGGTCGGCCCATTTGGAGGAAACGTGCTCCGGCCGCGTAGAAAAATAGCCAAAAAGAAAAGTACGAGGTAGAGATGAAACATGATCTACGAGTGGGGCGGTTCTGGGTTCTTGCTGATGGGGAAGTAGATGATGATTCTTAGATTGTTGTCACGGCCTCGGAGGCGACGATGTTTGTTCCGTCGTGGATCCCGTCGCTACCGTCGCCAGTGGAACTACTGGGCTGCAGAGGGATCAAGGGCGAGGGCAGGGCGAGGGCAGGGCTACGGGTCCTCGGCAGGACGTCCCTAAGAGATCGATGGCGCCGCAGGTCAAGCCGTGGATAGGACCTCTTACGAAGGTAAATTTTCCGCATGTTACTTTGTCCGATTTTCTGCAGGATTCTTGGACGTTGGTCACGAGGAAAAAGAAGAAGGGTCGGGCGGCTCTCAGGGTCGTGGAGTTTCGAGCGGCTAGACGAATAGGAAGCTCCTATTTGCCGCCTGCAGGCGGCAAATGGCCGAGACTTCACTGAAGGCAGGGGGCGACTGGGCCGGCCCATTTGGAGGTAACGTGCTCCGGCCGCGTAGAAAAATGGCCAAAAAGGAAAGTACGAGGCAGAGATGAAACCTGATCTACGAGTGGGGGCGGTTCTGGGTTCTTGTGGATGGAGAAGTAGATGATGATTCTCATATTGTTGTCACCGCCTCGGAGGCGACGTCGTTTGTTCCGTCGCGGATCCCGTCGCCACCGTCGCTTATGGAACTGCTGGGCTGCGAAGGGATCAAGGGAGAGGGTAGGGCTACGGGTCCTCGGCGGGACGTCCCTAAGGGATCGACAGTGCCGCCGGTCAAGCCGTGGATATGAACTCTTCCGAAGGTAAATTTGCCGCATGTTACCTGATACGTCCAAAACGTATCTATAATTTCTGCTTGCTCCATGCCACTTTTTGGTGATATTGCTATGATATTCATACACTTTCATACACTTTTGATCATATTTGGACTAACTTACTAATCCAGTGCACCCCAGTGCCAGTTTCTGTTTTCGGCTGTTTTTGTATTTCAGGTTTTCACGTTTCGAGAACTGCCCAGAAAAATACAGAAAAAATATATAAAAAATCAGCGTTCCGGGAACGACACTGCTTCCGAAGGGGAGCCTAGGGGGGGGCACAGGGGCTCCAGGCGCCCTGTGGGCATGCCCCCCCCTGGGCCGCGCCGGGGGGGCGCCTCGGCCCCCCGAGAGCCCCCCGGTGCCCTACTTTGGCAGATATTTAAAGGGTCCCCCGTAACCCTTGAAACAGGACTTCTTTTCGCGATCCCATCTCTGTTTCGCCGCCGCCGCCGCTTCCAAGATCGGAGCACCAGGAGAACTATTCCCGGCACCCTGCCGGAGGGGAGGATCACCACCGGGAGCTTCTCCACCACCATGGATGCCTCCCGGATGACTCTTGAGTAGTCTCCCTTGGACCATGAGTCCATGACCAGTAGCTATGTGATGTTCTCCTCCCGTTCTTGTGCTTCACTAATTAGTCCTCGTGAGCTGCCCTACATGATCGAGGCACCTATGTAATCCTTATGCTGTTGCTATGTTGAGTTTGCTGGGATCCGATGGATTATGAGATTATGTTCAGATTGATCTTGAGTAATATATTTGATTCACCTCTTTTATATTTTAGTTCATAAGTAATTCTTGCATGTTCTCCGTTGTTATTTATTGCTTTGGCCGAGTAGTAAGTAGTGACTCCAAGAGGGAACGTTATGCTCGATTGTGGGTTCATGCCCCTCGATGACTATCTTGAGTGACAGAAACATGAGTCTAGGGGATGTGCTGTTGCCACAAGGGGGAAAACAACGGTGCTTGTGCCCGCGGGTGGAAGGATTGTTTACTTTACGCAAAGTTCTTTTAATGCAGTTGTCTGTTGCATTGAGTTTACACTATGGGTGGGACTCGCAACTTAATACCAGCGAGATGTTCTGGATAGATATCTCAAGGTGGATGATTAGTAGTAGATATTGATGGATTTCGATCTACTTACTTTGGCATACCGCCCATGCTTTGAACCTCAACCTTTCTTGCAATGTTGTCAGCATTGGTTTGCGTTCGTGGTCCTGTCAATTGCCCAGCTGTAATTTGTTTACCTCACATAGCTGTTTTATCGTCTTTTGGGAGAGAGACATCACTAGTGAACATCATGTGACTCCGGTCCATATTACCATCATTGATCACATACACTATTTACTTTTCGCTATTTTACTTACTATTGCAAAACACTATCTATCACTACTATCATATTGCTTTTAACCCTTTGTGAACTACAAGGCCGGAGAGATTGACAACCTCTCTGTACTCGTTGGGAGCAAAGTTATTTGTATCAGTGTGCAGGTCCACGTTGATTGCTAATTGCGCCGTTAGCGGTTGACACCTACCTGTTGAACCTAGGAGTCTCTGGGGATTCGATCCTTGGCATCTTTGCTAGGGGAAAACACTTCTACTTACTGCATCTTACACCTTCCACTTGGGGTAATCCAACGAGGGGTTCGAGGCCCATCATTACCCTGTTCGATTTTCTGTTGGATTCTTGGACGTTGGTCACGAGGAAAAAGAAGAAGGACCGGGCGGCTGTCAGTGTCGCGGAGATCCGAGCGGCTAGACGAATAGGGAGCTCCTATTTGCCGCCCGCGGGCGGCAAATGGCCAAGCCTTCGCTGAAGGCAGGGGCGACTGGGCCAGCCCATTTGAAGGTAACGTGCTCCGGCCGCGTAGAAAAATGGTCAAAAAGAAAAGTATGAGGTAGAGATCGAACTCGCGATCTCCCTCTCATGGTATGGTGCTACTAACCACTCGTCCTAACGAATCCTATTGATAGGTTTGCGGCGCTACATATTAAGTATCGAACTTCTTTTGAAAAAAAATCGAAAAATACACATTGAACATTTTGTAATATACGTTGAACATTTTCTTAACATAAAATGAACCTTTTTCATTTTACAATGATTTTTTTAATATACAAGATTTTTTTTAAACAAACAAAGAATATATCCTCTGAACAAATTTTGAAAACGCATTGAACATTATGTAATCTACGTTGAATAATTTTTGATTACATATTGAACATTCTTGTAAATGATTTAACAAATTCAAAACACCGAGATTATATTTTAATTTAACAATTTCTAATAAATGTTGAACAGTTTTGTAATTGTGATGAACTTTTGTAAAAAAAACTTGAACATTTCCTTAATATACCGATGAACATTTTTGTAACATGCAATGAAATTTGTATATTATAATAAAAACGAAATAATATAAATAAAGAATAAAAAAGTATAGGAAAAGAAATATAAACAGAAACAGAAAAAAGAATGAGAAAAAAGAGAAAAAAGAAAAGAAAATAAACAGAAAATAGAAAACAACGAGGCAGCAGCGAATCATGTCTGGGCCAGCCCAAACAGGGCTGTTGCGAGGCGACGCTTCGGCGAAGCTACGCCCTCTTGGCGCACACGAGCGTGACAGATCTTATCGAAATCACTAATTGAGGAGTACTCGTTGCAAAGATTAGCCTAAACCTCCGGGTTGCGACAAGTGGCGCGCTGTATGTGCGCCACTTGTCGCAACCTGAGCGTTTTTCCTTTTTTCTAGATTCATTTATTCAAAACGTTTTATCTCTTAAACCTTGCATCCGAATCTCGAACAGCTTTTACCGTTGAATTCCTCGTGTCGAGATCTTCAAAACTAGATCCCATGTTGCTAGGTTTTGACAATTTTTTCCACGAAAAAAAACGGACGAAAAAACCGAACCGGACGCACATGTTTTTCCCTTTCCGAAAGAGGCACGCCCGTGCCTCTCGCGAAATCACAACCGTGCCTCTGGTGGAAGCCTAAGAGTGTGCTGCCGCCGCGGCCACCGCTGGCTCGGGCGATGGAGCGCCGCGACCCGCACCACCGGCTACGGATAGGCGGGCGTTGACTTTCGGTGCCGCCGCTCATGGAGCTAGGCGTGGTCGCGACTTCGGGCCTAGCCAGGAGGGCAACAACTTCTCAGACAGCGGCCGGAACCCTTCCCGTGGTCAGTGGGGAGATGACGGCTATGATGCCTATGGAGAGGGGCAGCACCATGGTTCGCCCATGAAGGCAGAGGCCGCGGCTATGCCTGGCAGGGAGATGCCAGGGCCGACCGCAGTTTTCATGGCCCTCCGGGTAACTTCGTCGAGGGAGCGTCCGGCCCAACTATCGTTACCGTGGTGCCTAACGCACCAGCCGTGGAGGCATGGGGTGGTAGGAGGCCACCTCCGTCATGTCCCCCTCAACCACATGCTGCTGAGATCGCAACTCTGGTGGTGACAGAGGTCACCTCGGGGGAGACCGTTGGGGTTCACACGTCTGCTAATTCGGACGCGGTCGTAGACACGACACGGGCTCCCACTACGGCTAAGGGTTCTGCGCCTAAACTTACTGCGTTGAAGGCCCAGGATCCGGTGGATGACAAAGCACCAGACAAGGCTGAGGGTGACAGAGCCTTGAAGTGGGTGCGAAAGAAAGAGAAGCTCACTTGCTATCTGTGTGGAGAGCCGGGTCATTTCGTGGCTGATTGTACTTCGGAGTTCTATGATTTGTGTCTTAAGCCGGTGCATGGATCAGGAGAATGCCCCCTTCTTCTTGGACTGAAGTCGGGGGTTACTATAAATGGGGTTTGTTGCCCTTAGCTTATATTCTTTGAGTCACCTGGCGCCACTACGATCACACCTACGACAGAGAGTTTGACTACGGTGTGCTTAAAGTGATAAATGGCTCGTTGATGAAGGAACAAATTGTGAAGTGCCTTAGTGAGCTACTTCCATGGAATTTCCAGTGGTCTCCTATAAAGCTTGAGGATCATGTCTATAAGGTTGGTTTTCCTTCGAGAGAAGACTTAAACCATCTCCTTAAGTTTGGTTTGTGCAGGATGCCTAGCACTAATTGTATCCTGAAGTTTGATGCTTGCAAGAAGAAAGAGCCACATGGCACGCCTCTGCCCTAGATTTGGGTTCCTTTTTCTGGGGCACCGCCAAAGCCCCTCAATGATTTTCGGGTTACATGGAGTCTTGGTTCTCTCATTGGCAAGACCAAACGTGTTGACATGCCTTTCATCCACGCACATGGTGTTGCGAGATTGCTTTTCAGTGTGTTGGATATTGAGATGGTCCCGAATGTCGTGAGATGGACGCATGCGGGCATGATGTATAAACTGGACATTGAGATGGAGGAGCCTCCACTATTTCAAGAGTTGGACGGAGATATTGATGTGGATATGACTGATGGTGATGATGGCACTGGGAACAGAGAGAAGGGGGATGAGTGCAACTCGCGTGACGGCTCTCATAGGTCTGGGGGGAAGGCTGCACCGACAGATGACCCGGCAAAGGGGGCGCCACAACTGTTCAAGCCGATGAATACACTGAGATTTGGCTCGTTTGGTACCTCTTCGGCTCCCAATCACCTTCGGGGGGATAGGGCTAAGTGTGTTGATACTACAGAGCGTGAGTTGCCGCCACTCTTGACGGCGGGCTATTCTGGGACTCGTCTGACTGAGGGGCCTTGGGTGAGATGGGTGATAACCCACAAGTATAGGGGATCGCAATAGTTTTTGAGGGTATAGTATTCAACCCAAATTTATTGATTCGACACAAGGGGAGCCAAAGAATATTCTCAAGTATTAGCAGTTGAGTTGTCAATTCAACCACACTTGAAAGACTAAATATCTATAGCAACGTATTTAGTAGCAGAGTAGTATGGAAGTAACGGTAATGGTGGCAAGTAACAGTAGCAGATTTGTAGTGATAGTGACAGTAGCAGTAACGAAAGTAATGAAGCAAGTATCAATATGAAACGAACTCGTAGGCAATGGACCAGTAATGATAGGCGTCGGATAATATTCATTATGTAGCAGTTATAACCTTGGGTGACACAGAGCTAGCTCCAATTCATCAATATAATGTAGGAATGTATTCCGTATATAGTCATACATGCTTAAGGAAAAGAACTTGCATGCCATCTTTTATCGTACCCTCCCGTGGCAGCGGGGTCCTAATGGAAACTAAGGGATATTAAGTCCACCTTTTAATAGAGTAACGGACCAAAGCATTAGCGCTTAGTGAATACATGAACTCCTCAAACTACAGCAATCACCGGAAAGAATCCCAATTATTGTCACCTTGGGGTATGTGTATCAGAACACATAGGTTTCTAGAACTTGCAAGATAGGATAAAGAGCACATGTATATTCATGAAAACATAATAGGTTCAGATCTGAAATCATGGCACTCAGGCCCTAGTGACAAGCATTAAGCATAGCAAAGTCATAGCAACATCAATCTTAGAACATAGTGGATACTAGGGATCAAACCCTAACAAAACTAACTCGATTACATGATAAATCTCATCTAACCCATCACCGTCCAGCAAGACTATGATGGAATTACTCACACACAGCGGTGAGCATCATGAAATTGGTGATGGAGGAAGGTCGATGATGACAACGGCGACGATCACCACTCTCCGGAGCCCCGAACGGACTCTAGATCTGGTCTCCCGAGGAAGAACAGGAGGTGGCGGCGGCTCCGTATCGTAAAACGCGATGAATCCCTCTCTCTTATTTTTTTCTCCCCGAGCACGAATATATGGAGTTGAATTGAGGTCGGTGGAGGTCCATGGGGCCCATAAGGACGGAGGGCGCTCCCCCACCCTTGTGGCCAGGGTGTGGGCCCCCTTCGGTGGATCTCTTTGCCACTATTTTTTATATTTTCTGAAAATACTCTCTGTGAAATTTCAGGTCATTCCGAGAACTTTTATTTCTGTACAAAAACAACACCAAGGTAATTCTGCTGAAAACAACGTCAGTCCGGGTTAGTTCCATTCAAATCATGCAAATTATAGTCCAAAACAAGGGCAAAAGAGTATGGAAAAGTAGATATGGCGGAGACGTATCTACTCCCCCAAGCTTAACCCATTGCTTGTCCTCAAGAAATTCAGTTGATAAACTGAAAGTGATAAAGAAAAACTTTTACTAACTCTGTTTGATCTTGTTGTTGCAAATATGTAAAGCCAACATTCAAGTTTTCAGCAAAGATTATGAACAAACCACATTCACAATAACATTTAGGTCTCATATTTACTCATATCAATAACACAATCTGTTGGAAATATGCCCTAGAGGCAATAATAAAATGGTTATAATTATATTTCCTTGTTCATGATAATTGTCTATTATTCATGCTTTAATTGTATTATCCGGAAACAGTGATACATGTGTGAATACATAGACAATAACGTGTCCCTAGTAAGCCTCTAGTTACTAGCTCATTGATCAACAGATGGTTACGGTTTCCCGACCATGGACATTGGATGTCATTGATAACGGGATCACATCATTAGGAGAATGATGTGATGGACAAGACCCAATCCTAAGCCTAGCACAAGATCGTGTAGTTCACATGCTGAAGCTTTTCCAATGTCAAGTATCGTTTCCTTAGACCATGAGGTTGTGCAACTCCTGGATACCATAGGAATACTTTGGGTGTGCCAAATGTCACAACGTAACTGGGTGGCTATAAGGGTACATTACGGGTATCTCCGAAAGTGTCTGTTGGGTTGGCACGAACCGAGACTGGGATTTGTCACTCCATATGACGGAGAGGTATCTCTGGGCCCACTCGGTAAGACATCATCATAATGAGATAAATGTGACTAAGGAGTTGGTCACATGATGATGTGTTACGAAACGAGTAAAGAGACTTGCCATGACGAGATTGAACAAGGTATCGGTATACCAACGATCGAATATCGGGCAAGTACTATACCGATAGACAAAGGGAATCGTGTATGGGATTGATTGAATCCTTGACATCGTGGTTCATCCGATGAGATCATCGTGGAGCATGTGGGAGCCAACATGGGTATCCAGATCCCGCTGTTGGTTATTGACCGGAGAGTCGTCTCGGTCATGTCTACGTGTCTCCCGAACCCATAGGGTATACACACTTAAGGTTCAGTGATGCTAGGGTTGTAGAGATATTAGCATGCGGTAACCCGAATGTTGTTCGGAGTCCCGGATGAGATCCCGGACGTCACGAGGAGTTCCGGAATGGTCCGGAGGTAAAGATTTATATATAGGAAGTCCAGTTTCGGCCACTGGGAGAGTTTCGGGGGTCACCGGTATTGTACCGAGACCACCAGAAGGGTCCCGGGGGTCCACCGGGTGCGGCCACCTATCCCGGAGGGCGTCATGGGCTGAAAGGGGAAGGGGACCAGCCCCTGGTGGGCTGGTGCGCCCCCCTTGGGCCTCCCCTGCGTCTAGAGTTGGAAACCCAAGGGGTGGGGGCACCCCACGTGGCTTGGGGGCAAGTTTCCCCCCTGGCCGGCGCCCCCCCCTTGGAGATTGGATCTCCTAGGGCCGGCGCCCCCTAGGGGCCCTATATATAGTGGGGGGTGGGAGGGAGGACAGCCGCACCCTAAGCCCTGCCGCCTCCCTCTCCCTCCCGTGACACCCGTTCCTCCTCCAGTTGCGCTTGGCAAATCCTGCTGGAATCCCGCTGCTTCCACCACCACGCTGTTGTGCTGCTGGATCTCCATCAACCTCTCCTCCCCCCTTGCTGGATCAAGAAGGAGGAGACGTCCCCGCTCCATACATGTGTTGAACGCGGAGGTGCCGTCCGTTCGGCGCTAGGATCATCGGTGATTTGGATCACGACGAGTATGACTCCATCATCCCCGTTCTCTTGAACGCTTCCGCTCGTGATCTACAAGGGTATGTAGATGCTCTCCCCTCTCCCTCGTTGCTAGATGACTCCATAGATTGATCTTGGCGATGCGTAGAATTTTTTTGATTTCTGCTACGTTCCCCAACAGTGGCATCATGAGCTAGGTCTATGCGTAGTATCTTGCACGAGTAGAACACAAAGTAGTTGTGGGCGTAGATTTGTTCAATTCTCTTGCCGCTACTAGTCTTATCTTGATTCGGCGGCATCGTGGGATGAAGCGGCCCAGGCCGACCTTACACGTATGCTTACATGAGACAGGTTCCACCGGCTGACATGCACTAGTTGCATAATGTAATGCCCCAGATGTAACACTTTCCCAATATGGCAATATATAAACTTTGGCTTCATTAACTCCGTTCTGGGCTCTTCTTCATTTCGGGTTTTCTTCGTTTTGTCGTGTGCGTGTGTGCATTTCATCCATGTCATGTTGTCATGTGCATTGCATTGCATTTGTGTTGTCACTTGCACCCGGTTCCACTCGTCTCTTCCCGTTGTCCGTTTCGAGATCCGACGCTCTCACACATGCCCATGGCATCCCCGAGTCCTTCTTTTGTGTGTAGCCGTGTAACGTTCCCGGAATGACGTGAGACTTGTCGTGCGATGTTATTTTGGTACGTGTAGGCCGCCTGTCAAGTTTCGTCGCGTTTGGAGTTCGTTTGGTACTCCAACGGTTAACCTAGTGGGCTAAAAGAACCTCTTCTTTGAGGCCCAAGACCCCCTCCACAACAGCCCACCAACCCAGCACAACCCTTCCCATCATCTCGACCGTCGAATTGTGATGGCGTGGCCAAAAACCGCTCCCCATTTGGAGTCTCCTAGCTCACTAGGCCTATAAAAACGTTCACACACCCCATTTTCGCGTCCAAACCCTAGTCCCACCTCCTCCACCGCCACCGGACACGTCCGGACGGACCGGACGCGTCCGCCTGCCGCCGCCCGACCTATCGGAGACTGCCACGTGGCAGCCGTCCCCGCCGCCGCCGTTCCCCACCGCGCCGGCCCGCAGGCCCGGTTCGGGCCCTCCGCTGCCGCGCTTCCGGGCCGAAGCCCCGCACCGCCCCGCTCCTTCGATCCACCACCGGGATCCCGCCCCGCCGCCGCCGGCCGTTCTTCTCCCCGCCGCCGTCGTCCCGCTCCCCGCCGCCGGGATCCCGTCTCCACCGCCGAGGAACGCCGCCGCCACGCCTCTTCGCCGCCGACCGCGCACCGCCGCGCCTCCCCAACAGCTCCCGCCGGCCCCAAGCGACTCCGGCCGCCACCTCCTCGCTGGCGCAGCCGCTCCGGCCACCGGAGGGCCGAGCTCCTCGCCGGAGCCGAGGGCCTCCCGCGCGCCCGATCCGATCGGTCCGGCGCCGCCGAACCCTAACGGGTCCGGGACCCGACCCGCGTTGACCCGATCCGTTTGACCAACCCGATCCGCGAGGTTACCCCTGTTTTTTTCCACTAAGTCCTGGAGTTTTTCTTATTTTATTGCATGTTCATATGGATGTATCTTTTATTGTGCTTGTCCAAATTGTGCATATGATATGTCAAAATGACCGTGGTGATGTGCTCAACGTTTCGTTCCATTGTGTCATGCTTTTTTGAGTCCATCTAGATGTCCTAATCTCTGTTGCAAGAGTGCTACTTGATATAAACTGCTGCTACTTGTTATTTTCATGCCATGTTTGAGATGTGATACCTTGGTGCATGTTTATCCAAATGAAGAAAATGAGATGTCAAAATGTTCATCATGAGATGCTCTACATGATGGTTGCTGTAGCTTGCATGTTAGGGTTCATATTTCCATGTTATTCTTGGTTGAAAAAGTGCATGTGGCTGTTAAGTTTTGTAACATGTTATGAGATGCTGATTTGAAGAGCTCGTTGCTATTGATGTGTTTGTCCCCTTGTCACATGTTAATATGTTTTAGAATCTCCATCATGTGGTCTTTGCTTTGGTGCAAACCATTTTCCATGATATGCCTTGAGGTGACTTAAACATGCTTGCAAACATGCCATGCCAACTTAACTGTTTTATACTTAGTGAAAATTCTACTAAGTCTGGAATTTGTCATATCCTGATGCTATGTTTGTTTGATGCCCTAGGAAAATCCATGTTAGTTTTGGGGTGGCCATTGATCATTCCTTGTTGTACACGTTGTTGTGTATCCATCCATGCCCTCACTTGCTCATATGGGTTGTTGTAGCTTATTTAATTCTTGCTCCCAAGCTGCTATAAAATATTACTGTCAGGTTTTTAACGTCATGATCAAAATGTTGTAGCTTGTTGCTATTGATCCATGCCTCCTATGGAGTTGCTTCAATGGAGTTGTTTGTTGTAGGATATGTCTACTTAATGTCCATGCTTTTTGTCATCATGTTTGGGTGCTGTAGAGTATATATTTCTTGCTCCAAAGTTGCTATGTGGCTGCTAATTTCAACTTTGCATTGTTTCTTGTTTCGAGTGTATGTATTGAACCGTTGTTCCGTTTTGAGCGTGCCCTATATGAAACTTGTGTGATTTTGCATGTAGAATCATAATATCATGTTGTTAACATGTTTGGAGTGTGTTTTCTTAATGTTTGGGTGCATCTTGCACCGTTGCCATGCTTAACTTGTTTTGCTCATATCTTCTTGATCATAGCTCCGATTTAAACAAACTTTATATGAAACTTGACTAGAATTTCGTGTAGATCATCATGGTGCATGTTAACTTGCTGTTTAACAACTTTAACTTAAGGTTTGTTCAGATCTGGACCAATTTCAACAAATGCATATGAGGACTTACCGGATTCGCTATATGTGGATTCCGGCCTCATTTAAACTTGTTGTCTTGTGTTGTTCTTGTGTGCTTCATACCTTGACATGTATTGCATCACAAGTGCATCATACTTGCATCATGTTGATTGTGCCTTGCACCTTGTTTGATTTCGTGCCTCGTTGTGTTCTTGTGTTGAGTAGAGCCGGAAGCCGAGACCAAGTACGAGAACGAGGTTACTACCGAGGTTGAGCACGAGGAGGCGTCTTACGATCCCATCGACGACTCGACATGCAAGATGACCTGACCCAGATATCATTACTATATTTGCCTATTGCTAGATGTCTCGCTCTTTAGCTCATTGCCTCGATGCCCATGTTTGTTTGTCAGCCTCCTATTGTAACCATGAATCTGTCTAACCACCCAACCTAGCAAACCTTTGTTTGGCTACGTAAGCTTCGCTCAGCCCCTCTTATAGCATTGCTAGTTGCAGGAGAAGAGTTGAAGATTCTTGCTTCATGTTGAAGTTATTGTTGGCATATCACACTATATAAACTCGTAAACTAAATCATCAATATATTGGTAATGGATGGAAGGCTAAGCCTCTTGCTTGGTGATTTGTTCCACTCATTCCGCCCTAGGAACCGTATAAACCGGTGTTATGTTCCTTGATTATGCATTCCTAACACGGTTGGGGTTATGGGACCCCCTCGATAACCCGCTTAGCGCTAACCCTTTTCCAGCAAGGCCCGACATTGGTACTCCATTTGCCTAATAACTAAAACTTGCATAGGGACTGTCTATCCCGTTTACTTAATCAACCCCCGGGCCAGTGCTCCACATGAGTGTTGGTCCAACCTAGAGCAGCTTGCGGCACCGCCCCTTGGCAACTCGGGGTATCTGGATGCTGTAACCATAGCTCATCCGGTCGTGGCCTGAGACTAGATACGCGCGGCTACTGTCAGGGTGTCAGCATGCCGGGAGGTCTTGTTGGATTAGTTTTACCTATGTCGGTATATCTTGAGCACGGGATTCCGAAAATACTCGGGCCTTCCCACCTTGGAGTTGCGACTCCGCATATCGTGAGCTTGTCATGGGCTAAGTTGGGACACCCCTGCAGGGTTTTGAACTTTCGAAAGCCGTGCCCGCGGTTATGTGGCAGATGGGAATTTGTTAATATCCGGTTGTAGAAAACTTGACACCATGTTCAGAACACACTACCAACGTGAGTAACAGTGACAGTCATTTTCCGAAACGGGTTCGGGAAGTGAACACGGTGGGGTTATGTTGGATGTGCTTAGATAGGATCACTTCGTGATCACTTTGACGCTCGTGGCATTTCTTTTCTCGCTCTAAACACGTAAGCTAGTGCTAGTGCAGCTGCAACCTTTATATTTCTTCAGCCTTGTTCCACGCCCAAGGCTTAGATAGTTCTGTTACCTGGGAACGGGATTGCTGAGTCCTTCGTGGCTCACAGATTCTACACAACACCAGATGCAGGTACTATGGTGGACTACACAGGTGACGACACCGAGCTGTACTAGGAGTTCGATGAAGAACGTAGTCGATACTATGTGCACTATCCCGATGATCAATAGTGGTTTCTACTAGGGGCGATTCAGACCTTGTGGCTTTATGTATTTGGTATCTTTCATTTGGATCTTCACCCGTAGTCGGGTTGTGATGTTATTTGGATGATGATTTGCTTATGTAATGCATTGTGTGACGTGGCGAGTGTAAGCCAACTATCCTTTTGCAATTTCATCCCTATTTTTACATGAGTCGTGCAAAGATACCAAACTTGAGATCATTCTAGAATGGGCTTATACCTTTAAGTCGTGCCTCGACACGTAGGAGGTATAATCCCATCCTGGGCCTTACAAGTTGGTATTCAGAGCCTTCTCCGACCTAGAAGCCCCCACTGATTGATCGAATCGTTGACGGTTGAGTCTAGGCACACACACTTGAAAATGTTTTGAGTCCTATATATATATATATATATATATCGGAGAGTAGGATTTCTTTTGCTCCTCATCTCTTTTCACTCTGGTGAGGACTCCTGACGATTACTCTTGTCTCTTCTACTCTCAAAATTCACCAAATTTTTTTTAGGTTCACGCGAGTATTGTTTGGATTGTTCCGATGTCTTTGTGACGAGAACATTGTTCTCGATGCCTCCTGTCATTTAGGGGTTGTGGCAGTGTCCCAGGGAGTTGAGCTCCGCGGTGTTGTCGTCACAAATATATCGCAGCAGTTCTGGAATACTTAAGACGGCCGACATCGAAAACTCTCCTATGCGGTTAGTGGCAAGATAACCCCGACATCACCCACTACTAGGGAGGTAGTTCGAGAGTATTGCCATAGCTTGTATAGTAGGTGCGTTTGGAAGGTCCGAGGTAAACGGTTTCCGGAAATAACTGGTTATGTGTTGAAGGATGGATACAACTGGATGTAGGATTAGAGTTGAGTGCGCGATGCTTCCCCTGTATCCCCAACACCTGATTGCATAACTGGAAACTTTCGGAGATTATTAGGTGGCTTCATCTAGTAGTTCGTAGGCATTCTTCCAACGAATGCATGATATGGAGTTCGGGGTTCTACATTGAGTGAAGTGGTTTTATGGGCGTTGTTCCGATCGGGAGTTGCATCTTAAAGGGTCCTTGGCTATGCTGATCCGGGGATTGCAAAACCCTTTTGTAACATGTTCCATAAGCTTTCAGCACTAATATGTTGAACGAAACTTCTATCTTGTATTTGTTCTATCTGCTCCTTGTTGTTTTTTATTCACCTTTTGTTCTCCCAAGTGGCTTCTCGTGAAGATTGTTGTTACTATTAAACTGTGGATTACATTCATTCATCTTGTCCGAATGTTCTTGTGAAGACTTACGTTGGAATTTCTAGCCGTTGATTCAGCTTATATATTTTCTCTCAATCAATGGCTAATAGTTGTCATCTCATTCAGGATGGCTCCTAAAAGGGTTCCCAACGCTAACCCAGAGGGTGAAGAGGTTCCTGATCGTCCTCCTTCCCCTCCTCCTCCGTCTGAGGCCTGGAGAGCAATTATGCAAGCGACGAACCAGAACACCCAGATGCTTATGCAAATGATGCAAAACATTCAAGCAAATCAAGCAATCAGGGTGCTCATGGGAACCAAGGCCAAGGCAGTTTGTTCAACCAACCTCACTTTGCTACACTCAACCAGTTCCTGGCAAACCAACCGAAGGCATTCAGTTATTGTGTGGACCCTCTAGATGCTGAAGACTGGATAACAATATCAAGAAGCATTTTGAGTGTAGTAACGTCAGACCTGAGGACTATGTGAAGTTTGCCGCCTTCCAACTCAAGGACCAAGCTGCTGATTGGTGGCAGCAGTACAAAGACTCTAGAGAAGGGCGTGAAATATCGTGGGCTGACTTCTGCAAGGACTTTCGCTCTCACCACATTCCAACAAGTGTCATCGAGGGTATGCGTGAGCAATTCCGCAACCTGAAGCAAGGCTCAATGACTGTCTACCAATATAATGTCAAGTTCCAGAACCTTGCCCGCTATGGCAAGAAAGACATCCCAGATGCCAAGAGCAAGATTTATCAGTTCCGTGGTGGTCTGAAGGATGAACTCCAACTAGCTCTCACCTTGTTCGAGCCTGATGAATTTGATCAATTCTATAACATGGCACTTAAGCAAGAGGCAGCCCAGCTCAAGATGGAAGCTTCCAAAAAGAGGATCAGAGATGCCGTTCACTCCTCCTCTTCTTCCCAAGTGGTCGCAAAGCAACAGAAGTTTTGGCTTCCACCTCCTCCAGTGATCCGACCTCCCAACAGCAACAACAAGCATTCTGGTGGCCGTGGTTTCTCCCACCCACCCAACCCAAGCAATCAGTCAAAGAATCACTTTCAAGCTTCGAAGTAAAGTGCTCCTTATCACCGTCCTCTCTCAGAAGTGGTGTGCAACAAGTGTGGCCAGAAGGGTCACTATGCTAACAAGTGCCCCAACCCAAGGCGCCTTCCGCCTCCTCCACCTGTCAGTACTGCTATTGTCAAGCACAACCCCAAGGCAGCAAGAGTGAATCTGATGAATGCAGCTCAAGCGGAGAATTCTTCTGATGTGATATTGGGTAACCTCTCAGTTAACTCTGCTCCTGCAAAAGTTTTATTCGATTCAGGTGCATCGCATTGCTTCATCTCAAAACCTTTCTTGTCCAAGCATGAGTTGCCTACAGAAATTTTGCAAGATCCTTTTCGTGTGGTTTCTCCGGGTATGAGGATGAGCTTTCATATTGTAGCTCCTAACGTTTCTATCAAGATGGGCAATTATAAATTTCTGGCTTCTCCTATTGCTCTCGGCAACTCCGACATTGATCTTATTCTTGGGATGGATTGGCTTTCCCAGCATGATGCTCACATTGATTGTGCAAATAAGGAAACCAAGCTTACTCATCCTGATGAAGACGTGATTATCTTTGCCTCTCTAGATAACACAATCAGGCTATTCTCTCTCAATGACAAGGGAGAGAATAATACCATCTCTCAAATTCCGGTGGTCAATGAATATGAAGATGTTTTCCCTGAAGAGCTTCCAGGCATGCCTCCGCATCGTCAAGTTGAATTCGTCATTGAACTCGAGCTTGGTACCGAGCCAGCTTGCCGGCATCCGTATAAGCTTTCCCCTGATGAGTTGAAGGAGCTGAAGAAACAACTTGATGAGCAAGAGCGTATGGGTCTAATCAGTCCTAGCACTTCTCCTTGGGGCTGTGGTGTCTTATTTGTTAAGAAGAAGGATGGCACGGAGCGCCTTTGCGTTGATTACCGGCCATTGAACAAGAAGACAATAAAGAACAAGTATCCGCTCCCCAACATCAATGAACTGTTCGAGCAGCTCAAAGAAGAAAAAGTGTTCTCAAAGCTCAATCTCTGGATGGGTTATCACCAGATCCGTATCCATGAAGAAGATATTCACAAGACTGCATTCAGAACCAGCTACGGCTCCTATGAATATACAGTCATGTCTTTTGGCCTCGCTAATGCTCCACCCACCTTCTCAAGGATGATGCACTACATTTTCAACCCCTACACCAACGAATTTGTGCTCGTCTATCTGGATGACATCTTGGTATTCTCCAAGAATGAAGAGGATCATGAAAAGCACCTCCGTCTGGTTCTCGACAGACTCCGTGAACATAAGTTCTATGCCAAGTTCTGTAAATGCGAATTCTGGCTCGATAAGGTCTGGTATCTGAAGGAAATATGCCCTAGAGGCAATAATAAAGATGTTATTTGTATTTCCTTATATCATGATAAATGTCTTTTATTCATGCTAGAATTGTATTAACCGGAAACTTAGTACATGTGTGAATACATAGACAAAAACAGAGTGTCCCTAGTATGCCTCTACTAGACTAGCTCATTGATCAAAGATGGTTATGTTTCCTAACCATAGACATGAGTTGTCATTTGATCAACGGGATTACATCATTAGGAGAATGATGTGATGGACAAGACCCATCCGTTAGCATAGCACTATGATCGTTTAGTTTTACTGCTATTGCTTTCTTCATGACTTATACATGTTCCTATGACTATGAGATTATGCAACTCCCGAATATCGTAGGAACACCTTGTGTGCTATCAAACGTCACAACGTAACTGGGTGATCATAAAGATGCTCTACAGGTGTCTCCGAAAGTATTCGTGGTGTTGGCATAGATCAAGATTAGGATTTGTCACTCCGAGTGTCGGAGAGGTATCTCTGGGCCCTCTCGGTAACACACATCACAATAAGCCTTGCAAGCAAAAGACTAATGAGTTAGTCACGAGATGATGTGTTACGGAATGAGTAAAGAGACTTGCCAGTAACGAGATTGAACTAGGTATAGAGATACCGACGATCGAATCTCGGGCAAGTAACATACCGATGACAAAAGGAACAATGTATGTTGTTATGCGGTTCTGACCGATAAAAGATCTTCGTAGAATATGTAGGAGCCAATATGAACATCCAGGTTCCGCTATTGGTTATTGACCGGAGATGAGTCTCGGTCATGTCTACATAGTTCTCGAACCCGTAGGGTCCGCACGCTTAACGTTTGATGACGATCGGTATTATGAGTTTATGAGTATTGATGTACCGAAGGTAGTTCGGAGTCCCGGATGAGATCTTGGACATGACGAGGAGTCTCGGAATGTCCGAGACATAAAGATTGATATATTGGACGGCTATATTCGGACACCGGAAGTATACCGGAAAAGTTTCGGATTTATCGGGAATGCCAGAAGGGGTTACCGGAACCCCCTACGAGAGGGGATGGTCCATAGTGGGCCTGAAGGGAAAGAGAGAGGCAGCCCATAGGTCTTGCCGGCGCCCCACCTAGGGTTCCTAGTTGGACTAGGATTGGGGGGGGGGGGCGCCACCTCTCCTATTCCTTTCCCTCTTCTTTCTTCTGGTGAATCCTACTAGGAATAGGATTGCAATCCTATTCCTAGTAGGACTCCTTCCCTAGCCGCACCAGGAGAGGTTGGCCGGCCTCCCTCCCTTGCTCCTTTATATACGGGGGCAGGGGGGCACCCAAAGACACACAAGTTGAATTGTTTTAGCCGTGTGCGGTGCCCCCCTCCACAGAATCACACCTCGGTCATACCGTCGCGGAGCTTAGGCGAAGCCCTGCGCCGGTGAACACATCATATCCGTCACCACGCCGTCGTGCTGACGAAACTCTCCCGTGAAGCTCAACTGGATCAAGAGCTCGTGGGACGTCATCAAGCTGAACGTGTGCTGAACGCGGAGGTGCCGTACGTTCGGTGCTTGATCGGTTGGATCGCGAAGAAGTTCGACAACATCAACCGCGTCACTTGACGCTTCCGCTCCCGGTCTACGAGGGTACGTAGACACACTCTTCCCTCTCATTGATATGCATCTGGTAGATAGATCTTGCGTGATCGTAGGAAAATTTTAAAATACTACGTTCCCCAACAGTGGTATCAGAGCCAGGTCTATGCGTAGATGATATGCACGAGTAGAACACAATGAGTTGTGGGCGATACTAGTCATACTGCTTACCAGCATGTCATACTTTGCTTCGGCGGTATTGTGAGATGAAGCGGCTCGGACCGACATTACGCGCATGCTTACGCGAGACTGGTTTCACCGTTACGAGCACTCGTTGCTTAAAGGTGACTGGCGGGTGTCTGTCTCTCTCACTTTAGCTGAATCAAGTGTGGCTACGCCCGGTCCTTGTGAAGGTTAAAACAGCACATACTTGACGAAACATCGTTGTGGTTTTGTATGCGTAGGTAAGAACGGTTCTTGCTAAGCCCGTAGTAGCCACGTAAAACTTGCAACAACAAAGTAGAGGACGTCTAACTTGTTTTTGCAGGGCATGTTGTGATGTGATATGGTCAAGACATGATGAGTTATACGGTTTTGTATGAGATGATCATGTTTTGTAAAGTTATCGGCAACTGGCAGGAGCCATATGGTTGTCTCTTTATTGTATGAAATGCAATCGTCATGTAATTGCTTTACTTTATCACTAAGCGGTAGCGATAGTTGAGGAAGCAATAGTTGGCGAGACGACAACGATGCTACGATGGAGATCAAGGTGTCGCGCCGGTGACGAAGGTGATCATGACGGTGCTTTGGAGATGGAGATCAAAAGCACAAGATGATGATGGCCATATCATGTCACATATTTTGATTGCATGTGATGTTTATCTTATTATGCTTCTTATTTTGCTTAGAACGACGGTAGCATTATAAGATGATCCCTTACTAAATTTCAAGGTATAAGTGTTCTCCCTGAGTATGCACCGTTGCGAAAGTTCGTCGTGCCGAGACACCACGTGATGATCGGGTGTGATAAGCTCTACGTTCAAATACAACGGGTGTAAGCCAGTTTTGCACACGCAGAATACTCGAATTAAACTTGACGAGCCTAGCATATACAGATATGGCCTCGGAACACTGAAGACCGAAAGGTCGAGCGTGAATCATATAGTAGATATGATCAACATAAGATGTTCACCATTGAAACTACTCCATCTCACGTGCTGATCGGACATGGTTTAGTTGATTTGGATCACGTGATCATTTAGATGACCAGAGGGATGTCTATCTAAGTGGGAGTTCTTAAGTAATATGATTAATTGAACTTTAATTTATCATGAACTTAGTCTTGGTAGTATTAGCATATCTATGTTGTAGATCAATAGCTCGCGATGTTGCTCCCCGTTTATTTTTCATATGTTCCTAGAGAAAACCAAGTTGAAAGATGTTAGTAGCAATGATGCGGAATTGTTCCGTGATCTGAGGATTATCCTCATTGCTGCACAGAAGAATTATGTCCTTGATGCACCGCTAGGTGACAGACCTATTGCAGGAGCAGATGTAGACGTTATGAACGTTTTGACAAAAGCTCGGTATGATGACTACTTGATAGTTTAGTGCACCATGCTTTACGGCTTATAACCGGGACTTCAAAAACTCTTTGAACGCTACGGAGCATATAAGATGTTCCAAGAGTTGAAATTAGTATTTCATACTCATGCCCGTGTCGAGAGGTATAAGACCTCTGACAGTACTTTGCCTACAAGATGGAGGAGAATAGCTCAACCAGTGAGCATGTGCTCAGATTGTCTGGGTACTACAATTACTTGAATCAAGTGGGAGTTAATCTTCCAGATAAGATAGTAATTGACAAAGTTCTCTAGTCACTATCACCAAGTTAGTAGAACTTCGTGATGAACTATAATATGCAAGGGATGACGAAAGTAATTCCCGAGCTCTTCGCGATGCTGAAATCGGCGAAGGTAGAAATCAAAAAGGAGCATCAAGTGTTGATGGTTAACAAGACCACTTGTTTCAAGTAAACGACAAAGGGATAGTAGGGGAACTTCAAGAAGAATGACAAGAAAGTTGTCACTCCCGTGAAGAAACCCAACTCTAAACTCAAGCCTGAAACTAAGTGCTTCTACTGCAAAGGAAATGGTCACTAGAAGTGGAACTGCCCTAGATATTTGGCGGATAAGAAGGATGGCAAAGTGAACAAAGGTATATTTGATATACAGATTATTGATGTGTATTTTACTAGTGTTCATAGCAACCCCTCGGTATTTGATACTTGTTCAGTTGCTAAAGAGTAGTAACTCGAAATGGGAGTTGCATAATGAACAGAAACTAGTTAAAGGATGAAGTGACGATGTGTATTGGAAGTAGTTCCAAGATTGATATGATCATCATCGCACACTCCCTATACTTTCGGGATTAGTGTTGAAACTAAATAAGTGTTATTTGGTGTTTGTGTTGAGCATGAATATGATTTGATCATGTTTATTGCAATACGGTTATTCATGTAAGTTAGAGAATAATTGTTGTTCTGTTTACATGAATAAAACCTTCTATGGTCATACACCCAATGAAAATGATTTGTTGGATCTCGATCGTGTGATACACATATTCATAATATTGAAGCCAAAAGATGCAAGGTTAATAATGATAGTGCAACTTATTTGTGGCACTGCCGTTTAGGTCATATTGGTGTAAAGCGCATGAAGAAACTCCATAATAATGGACTTTTGGAATCACTTGATTATGAATCACTTGGTGCTAGCGAACCATGCCTCATGGGCAAGATGACTAAAACTCCGTTCTCCGGAACTATGGAGCGAGCAACAGATTTGTTGGAAATCATACATACTGATGTATGTGGACCAATGAGTGTTGAAGCACGCGGCAGGTATCGTTATTTTCTGACCTTCACTGATGATTTGAGCAGATATGGGTATATCTACTTAATGAAACACAAGTCTGAAACATTTGAAAAGTTCAAAGAATTTCAGAGTGAAGTAGAGAATCATCGTAACAAGAAAATAAAGTTTCTACGATCTGATCGTGGAGGAGAATATTTGAGTTACGAGTTTGGTCTTCATTTGAAACAATGTGGAATAGTTTCACAACTCACGCCACCTGGAACACCACAGCGTAATGGTGTATCCGAACGTCATAACCGTACTTTATTAGATATGGTGCGATCAATGATGTCTCTTACCGATCTACTACTATCGCTTTTGGGGTTATGCATTAGAGACAGCTACATTCACGTTAAATAGGGCACCATCTAAATCCGTAGAGATGACACCGTATGAACTGTGGTTTGATAATAAACCTAAGCTGTCATTTCTTTAAGTTTGGGACTGCGATGCTTATGTGAAAAAGTTTCAACATGATAAGCTCGAACCCAAATCAGAGAAGTAAATCTTCATAGGATACCCAAAAGAGACTGTTGGGTACACCTTCTATCACAGATCCGAAAGCAAGATATTCGTTGCTAAGAACGGATCCTTTCTAGAAAAAGAGTTTCTCTCGAAAGAAGTGAGTGGGAGGAAAGTAGAACTTGATGAGGTAATTGTACCTTCTCCCAGATTGGAAAGTAGTACATCACAGGAAATTGTTCCAGTGATTCATACACCAATTAGTGAGGAAGTTAATGATAATGATCATGAATCTTCGGATCAAGTTTCTACTGAACGTCGTAGATCAACCAGAGTACGTTCCGCACCAGAGTGGTACGGCAACCCAGTTCTGGAAATCATGTTACTAGACCATGATGAACCTACGAACTATGAGGAAGCGATGATGAGCCCAGATTCCGCAAAATGGCTTGAAGCCATGAAATCTGAGATGGGATCCATATATGAGAACAAAGTGTGGACTTTGGTTGACTTGCCCAATGATCGGCAAGCCATCGAAAACAAATGGATCTTCAAGAGGAAGACTGACGCTGATAGTAATGTTACTGTTTACAAAGCTCGACTTGTTGCGAAAGGTTTTCGACAAGTTCAAGGAGTTGACTACGATGAGACTTTCTCACCCGTAGCGATGCTTAAGTCTGTCCGAATCATGTTAGCAATTGCCACATTTTATGAAATCTGGCAAATGGATAACAAAACTGCATTCTTTAATGGATTTATTAAAGAAGACTTGTATATGATGCAACCAAAAGGTTTTGTCAATCCTAAAGGTGTTAACAAAATGTGCAAGCTCCAGCGATCCATCTATGGACTGGTGCAAGCATCTCAGAGTTGGAATATACGCTTTGATAAGTTGATCAAAGCATATAGATTTATACAGACTTACGGTGAAGCCTGTATTTACAAGAAGTGAGTGGGAGCACTACAACCTTTCTGATAAGTATATGTGAATGACATATTGTCGATCGGAAATGATGTAGAATTTTCTGGAAAGCATAAAGGAGTGTTTGAAAGGAGTTTTTCAAAGAAAGACCTTGGTGAAGCTGCTTACATATTGGGCATCAAGATCTATAGAGATAGATCAAGACGCTTGATAAAACTTTCGATAAGTACATACCTTGATAAGATTTTGAAGTAGTTCAAAATGGATCAGTCAAAGAAGGAGTTCTTGCCTGACTTGTAAGGTGTGAAGTTGAGTAAGACTCAAAGCCAGACCACGACAGAAAAATATAGAGAGAATGAAAGTCATTCCCTATGCCTCAGCCATAGGTTCTATAAAGTATGCCATGTTGTGTACCAAACATGTTGTGTACCTTGCCATGAGTTTGTCAAGGGGGTACAATAGTGATCCAGGAGTAGATCACTGTACAGCGGTCAAAATTATCCTTAGTAACTGGATGACTAAGGAAATGTTTCTCGATTATGGAGGTGATAAAGAGTTCGTCGTAAAGGGTTACGCCGATGCAAGCTTTGACACTAAATCCAGATGACTCTAAGTATCAATCTGGATGCGTATTGAAAGTGGGAGCAATTAGCTAGAGTAGCTCTATGCAGAGCATTGTAGACATAGAAATTTGCAAAATACATACGGATCTAAATGTGACAGACCCGTGGACTAAACTTCTCTCACAAGCAAAACATGATCACACCTTATTACTCTTGGGTATTAATCACATAGCGATGTGAACTAGATTATTGACTCTAGTAAACCCTTTGGGTGCTGGTCACATGGCGATGTGAACTATGGGTGTTATTCACATAACGATGTGAACTATCGGTATTAAATCACATGGCGATGTGAGCTAGATTATTGACTCTAGTGCAAGTGGGAGACTGAAGGAAATATGCCCTAGAGGCAATAATAAAGATGTTATTTGTATTTCCTTATATCATGATAAATGTCTTTTATTCATGCTAGAATTGTATTAACCGGAAACTTAGTACATGTGTGAATACATAGACAAAAACAGAGTGTCCCTAGTATGCCTCTACTAGACTAGCTCATTGATCAAAGATGGTTATGTTTCCTAACCATAGACATGAGTTGTCATTTGATCAACGGGATTACATCATTAAAAGAATGATGTGATGGACAAGACCCATCCGTTAGCATAGCACTATGATCGTTTAGTTTTACTGCTATTGCTTTCTTCATGACTTGTACATGTTCCTATGACTATGAGATTATGCAACTCCCGAATACCGTAGGAACACCTTGTGTGCTATCAAACGTCACAACGTAACTGGGTGATCATAAAGATGCTCTACAGGTGTCTCCGAAAGTATTCGTGGTGTTGGCATAGATCAAGATTAGGATTTGTCACTCCGAGTGTCGGAGAGGTATCTCTGGGCCCTCTCGGTAACACACATCACAATAAGCCTTGCAAGCAAAATACTAATGAGTTAGTCACGAGATGATGTGTTACGGAACGAGAAAAGAGACTTGCCAGTAACGAGATTGAACTAGGTATAGAGATACCGACGATCGAATCTCGGGCAAGTAACATACCGATGACAAAAGGAACAACGTATGTTGTTATGCGGTTCTGACCGATAAAAGATCTTCGTAGAATATGTAGGAGCCAATATGAACATCCAGGTTCCGCTATTGGTTATTGACCGGAGATGAGTCTCGGTCATGTCTACATAGTTCTCGAACCCGTAGGGTCCGCACGCTTAACGTTTGATGACGATCGGTATTATGAGTTTATGAGTATTGATGTACCGAAGGTAGTTTGGAGTCCCGGATGAGATCACGGACATGACGAGGAGTCTCGGAATGTGCGAGACATAAAGATTGATATATTGGACGGCTATATTCGGACACCGGAAGTATACCGGAAAAGTTTCGGATTTATCGGGAATGCCGGAAGGGGTTACCGGAACCCCCTACCAGAGGGGATGGTCCCTAGTGGGCCTGAAGGGAAAGAGAGAGGCAGCCCATAGGGCTTGCCGGCGCCCCACCTAGGGTTCCTAGTTGGACTAGGATTGGGGGGGGGGGCGCCACCTCTCCTATTCCTTTCCCTCTTCTTTCTTCTGGTGAATCCTACTAGGAATAGGATTGCAATCCTATTCCTAGTAGGACTCCTTCCCTAGCCGCACCAGGAGAGGTTGGCCGGCCTCCCTCCCTTGCTCCTTTATATACGGGGGCAGGGGGGCACCCAAAGACACACAAGTTGAATTGTTTTAGCCGTGTGCGGTGCCCCCCTCCACAGAATCACACCTCGGTCATACCGTCGCGGAGCTTAGGCGAAGCCCTGCGCCGGTGAACACATCATATCCGTCACCACGCCGTCGTGCTGACGAAACTCTCCCGTGAAGCTCAACTGGATCAAGAGCTCGTGGGACGTCATCAAGCTGAACGTGTGCTGAACGCGGAGGTGCCGTACGTTCGGTGCTTGATCGGTTGGATCGCGAAGAAGTTCGACAACATCAACCACGTCACTTGACGCTTCCGCTCCCGGTCTACGAGGGTACGTAGACACACTCTTCCCTCTCGTTGCTATGCATCTGGTAGATAGATCTTGCGTGATCGTAGGAAAATTTTAAAATACTACGTTCCCCAACAGTATCTTGGCCATATCATCTCTGCTGAGGGTATCTCTGTCAACCCCGAGAAAGTTGAAGCCATTGTCAACTGGGAACCCCCTCAGAACGTCAAGCAACTCCGAAGCTTCCTTGGTCTTGCTAGCTATTGCAAGAGGTTCGTTGAGAACTTCTCCAAGATTGCCAAGCCTCTCTCCAACTTGCTGCAGAAGAATGTCAAGTACAACTGGTCTCCGGATTGTGATGTGGCATTCAAAACTCTCAAAGAAAAGCTCATCTCTGCTCCGATTCTTACTCCTCCAGATGAGTCCAAGCCCTACGAAGTATTCTGTGATGCTTCTCTTCAAGGACTTGGTGGTGTTCTAATGCAAGACAAGAAGATTGTGGCATACACTTCTCGTCAATTGAAGCCAAATGAGAAGAACTACCCCACACATGATCTCGAGCTAGCAGCAGTGGTACACGCCTTGATCACGTAGAGACACCTTCTGTTGGGCAGAAAAGTCGACATCTTCACTGATCACAAGAGCTTGAAGTACATCTTCACACACCCGTACCTGAACCTTCGCCAGACTCGTTGGGTTGAAATGATCCAAGAGTATGATCCAAGCATCGAATACACACCTAGCAAGGCCAATGTCATTGCAGATGCCTTGAGCAGAAAGGCATATTGCAATAGGCTCCTTATCAAGCCGTTCCAGCCTGAGCTTTGTGAATCATTCAGGAAGCTCAACCTCCAAGTTGTTCTGCAAGGCTTTCTTGCAAATCTTCAAGTTGCTCCTACCTTGGAAGATCAGGTCCGTGAGGCCCAACTCAGTGATGCTATGGTGCAGAAAGTGAAACATGGTATTGCAAAGGGTACTCCCAAATAAAAGTGCTATCGCGTTGATGAGAAGGACACCTTGTTCTTTGAGGACAGACTTGTGGTTCCCAAGGGTGATCTCAGGAAGCTCATAATGAGTGAAGCACATGACTCCCTCCTCTCGATTCATCCCGGAAGTTCCAAGATGTACCAAGACCTCAAGCAATCTTACTGGTGGACTCGCATGAAAAGGGAGATTGCCCAATTCGTGAATGAATGTGATGTCTGCAGAAGAGTGAAGGCAGAGCATCAACGTCCAGCCGGTCTCCTCCAACCTCTCCCTATTCCCGAGTGGAAATTCGACCACATTGAAATGGATTTCGTCACTGGATTTCCCAAGTCCAAGAAGGGGAACGATTCTATCTTTGTTGTGATTGACAAGATAACCAAAGTAGCTCACTTCCTTCCAGTCAAAGAATCCATCAATGCAGCTCAGCTGGCAGAGTTGTACACTTCCAGAATTGTGTCGTTACATGGCATTCCTCAAGTTATCTCCTCAGACCATGGAAGTTTGTTCACATCCAAGTTCTGGGACTCCTTTCAGTCAGCCATGGGCACTAAGATCCGTTTCAGCACTGCGTTTCACCCTCAGACTAGTGGTCAAGTCGAAAGAGTGAACCAGATCCTCGAAGACATGCTCAGAGCTTGTGTCATCTCTTTTGGCATGAAGTGGGAAGATTGCCTTCCGTTTGCCGAGTTCTCTTACAACAATAGTTTCCAAGCAAGTGCCGTCAAAGCTCCGTTTGAAATCCTCTATGGCAGAAAGTGCCGTACCCCTCTCAACTGGTCTGAGACTGGTGAACGTCAACTCCTTGGCAATGACTTGATCTCAGAAGCCAAAGAAATGTGCAAAATTATACGTGAGAATCTCAAGGCCGCTCAGTCGCGTCAAAAGAGCTACTATGACGGCAAGCATCGTGATTTGGCTTTCGACATTGGAGACCATGTCTATCTCCGTGTTTCTCCTATGAAAGGCACCAAAAGATTTGGTATCAAAGGAAAGCTTGCTCCGAGATACGTGGGCCCTTTCAAGATCCTTGACAAAAGAGGCGATCTAGCCTATCAACTTGAGCTCCCTTCCAACTTTGCAAATGTTCATGATGTGTTTCACGTGTCTCAACTCCGCAAGTGCTTCAAGACACCTGAACGCACCATCCCGTTTGAGGAGATTGATCTTAAACAAGACTTGTCTTATCATGAGCACCCCGTTGCTATTCTTGAAGAAACCGAGCACAAGACCCGCAACAAGTCAATCAAGTTCTTGAAAGTCAAGTGGTCACACCATACCGACCGAGAAGCTACGTGGGAACGAGAAGATCAACTTCGTTCCGAGTATCCTTCCTTCTTCCAGTCCTAGATCTCGGGACGAGATCTTTTCGTAGTAGAGGAGAGTTTGTAATGCCCCAGATGTAACACTTTCCCAATATGGCAATATATAAACTTTGGCTTCATCAATTCCGTTCTGGGCTCTTCTTCATTTCGGGTTTTCTTCGTTTTGTCGTGCGTGTGTGTGCATTTCATCCATGTCATGTTGTCATGTGCATTGCATTGCATTTGTGTTGTCACTTGCACCCGGTTCCACTCGTCTCTTCCTGTTGTCCGTTTCGAGATCCGACGCTCTCACACATGCCCGTGGCATCCCCGAGTCCTTCTTTCGTGTGTGGCCGTGTAACGTTCCCGAAATGACGCGAGACTTGTCGTGCGATGTTGTTTTGGTACGTGTAGGCCGCCTGTCAAGTTTCGTCGCGTTTGGAGTCCGTTTGGTACTCCAACGGTTAACCTAGTGGGCTAAAAGAAACTCTTCTTTGAGGCCCAAGACCCCCTCCACAACAGCCCACCAACCCAGCACAACCCTTTCCATTATCTCGACCGTCGAATTGTGATCGCGTGGCCAAAAACCGCTCCCCATTTGGAGTCTCCTAGCTCCCTAGGCCTATAAAAACGTCCACACCCCCCATTTTCGCGTCCAAACCCTAGTCCCACCTCCTCCACCGCCGCCGGACACGTCCGGACGGACTGGACGCGTCCGCCCGCCGCCGCCCGACCTATCGGAAACTGCCATGCGGTAGCCGTCCCCGCCGCCGCCGTTCCCCACCGCGCCGGCCCGCAGGCCCGGTTCGGGCCCTCCGCCGCCGCGCTTCCGGGCCGAAGCCCCGCACCGCCCCGCTCCTTCAATCCACCGCCGGGATCCCACCCCGCCGCCGCCGGCCGTTCTTCTCCCCGCCGCCGTCGTCCCGCTCCCCGCCTTCGAGATCCCGTCTCCGCCGCCGAGGAACGCCGCCGCCGCGCCTCTCCGCCGCCGACCGCGCGCCGCCGCGCCTCCACAACAGCTCCCGCCGGCCCCGAGCGACTCCGGCCGCCGCCTCCTCGCCGGCGCAGCCGCTCCGGCCACCGGAGGGCTGAGATCCTCGCCGGAGCCGAGGGCCTCCCGTGCGCCCGATCCGATCGGTCCGGCGCCGCCGAACCCTAACAGGTCCGGGACCCGACCCGCGTTGACCCGATCCGTTTGACCAACCCGATCCGCGAGGTTTCCCCTGTTTTTTTTCACCAAGTCTTGGAGTTTTGCTTATTTTATTGCATGTTCATGTGGTTGTATCTTTTATTGTGCTCGTCCAAATTGTACATATGATATGTCAAAATGACCGTGGTGATGTGCTCTACATTTTGTTCCATTGTGTCATGCTTGTTTGAGTCCATCTACATGTCCTAATCTCTGTTGCAAGAGTGCTACTTGATATAAACTGCTGCTACTTGTTATTTTCATGCCATGTTTGAGATGTGATAACTTGGTGCATGTTTATCCAAATGAAGCAAATGAGATGTCAAAATGTTCATCATGAGATGCTCTACATGATGGTTGCTGTAGCTTGCATGTTAGGGTTCATATTGCCATGTTAATCTTGGTTGCAAAAGTGTATGTGGCTGTTAAATTTTGTAACATGTTATGAGATGCTGATTTGAAGAGCTCGTTGCTATTGATGTGTTTGTCCCCTTGTCACATGTTAATATGTTTTAGAATCTCCATCATGTGGTCTTTGCTATGGTGCAAACCATATTCCATGACATGCCTTGAGGTGACTTAAACATGCTTGCAAACATGCCATGCCAACTTAACTGTTTTATACTTAGTGAAAATTCTACTAAGTATGGAATCTGTCATATCCAGATGATATGTTTGCTTGATGCCCTAGGCAAATCCATGTTAGTTTTGGGGTGGCCATTGATCATTCCTTGTTGTACATGTTGTTGTATATCCATCCATGCCCTCACTTGCTCATATGGGTTGTTGTAGCTTATTTAATTCTTGCTCCCAAGTTGCTATAAAATATTACTGTCAGATTTTTAACGTCATGATCAAAATGTTGTAGCTTGTTGCTATTGATCCATGCGTCCTATGGAGTTGCTCCAATGGAGTTGTTTGTTGTAGGATATGTATACTTCATGTCCATGATTTTTGTCATCATGTTTGGGTGCTGTAGAGTATATATTTCTTGCTCCAAAGTTGCTATGTGGCTGTTAATTTCAGCTTTTCATTGTTACTTGTTTCGAGTGTATGTATTGAGCCGTTGCTCCGTCTTGAGCGTGCCCTATATGAAACTTGTGTGATTGTGCATGTAGAATCATAGTATCATGTTGTTAACATGTTTGGAGTGTGTTTGCTTAATGTTTGGGTGCATCTTGCACCGTTGCCATGCTTAACTTGTTTTGCTCATATCTTCTAGACCGGAGCTCCGATTTAAACAAACTTTATATGAAACTTGACTAGAATTTCGTGTAGATCATCATGGTGCATGATAACTTGCTTTTTAGCAAATTTAACTTAAGGTTTGTTCAGATCTAGACTAATTTCAACATATGCATATGAAGACTTACCGGATTCGCTATATGTGGATTATGGCCTCATTGAAACTTGTTTTCTTGTGTTGTTCTTGTGTGCTTCATCCCTTGACATGTATTGCATCCCAAGTGCATCATACTTGCATCATGTTGCTTGTGCCTTGCACCTTGTTTGATTTTGTGCCTCGTTGTGTTTTTGTGTTGAGTAGAGCCTGAAGCCGAGACCGAGTACGAGAACGAGGTTACTACCGAGGTTGAGTACGAGGAGCCGTCTTACGATCCCATCGACGACTCGACAGACAAGAGGACCTGACCCAGATATCATTACTATCTTTGCCTATTGCTAGATGTCTCGCTCTTTAGCTCATTGCCTCGATGCCCATGTTTGTTTGTCAGCCTCCTATTGTAACCATGAATCTGTCTAACCAACCAACCTAGCAAACCTTTGTTTGGCTACATAAGCTTCGCTCAGCCCCTCTTATAACATTGCTAGTTGCAGGAGAAGATTCGAAGATTCTTGGTTCATGTTGAAGTTATTATTGGGATATCACACTATAGAAACTCATAAACTAAATCATCTATATATTGGTAATGGGTGGAAGGCTAAGCCTCTTGCTTGGTGATTTGTTCCACTCATGCCGCCCTAGGAACCGTATAAATCGGTGTTATGTTCCTTGATTATGCGTTCCTAACACGGTTGGGGTTATGGGACCCCCTCGATAACCCGCTTAGCGCTAAACCTTTTCCAGCAAGGCCCGACATTGGTACTCCATTTGCCTAAAAACTTAAACTTGCCTAGGGACTAGCTATCCCCTTTTCTTAATCAACCCCCGGGCCAGTGCTCCGCATGAGTGTTGGTCCAACCTAGAGCAGCTTGCGGCACCGCCCCTTGGCAACTCGGGGTATCTGGATGCTGTAACCATAGCTCATCCGGTCGTGGCCTGTGACTAGATACGTGCGGCTACTGTCAGGGTGTCGGCACGTCAGGAGGTCTTGCTGGATTAGTTTTACCTATGTCGGTATATCTTGAGCACGGGATTCCGAGAATACTCGGGCCTTCCCACATTGGAGTTGCGACTCCGCACATCGTGAGCTTATCATGGGCTAAGTTGGGACACCACTGTAGGGTTTTGAACATTCGAAAGCCGTGCCCGTGGTTATTTGGCAGATGGGAATTTGTTAATATCCGGTTGTAGAAAACTTGACACCATGTTCAGACACACTACCAGCGTGAGTAACCGTGATGATCATTTTCCGAAAGGGGTTCGGGAAGTGAACATGGTGGGGTTATGTTTGACGTTCTTAGATAGGATCACTTCATGATCACTTTGACGCTCGTGGCATTTGTCTTCTCGCTCTAAACACGTAAGCTAGTGCTAGTGCAGCAGCAACCTTTATCTTTCTTCAGCCTTGTTCCACACCCAAGGCTTAGATAGTTCTGTTACCCGGGAACGGGATTGCTGAGTCCTCCGTGGCTCACAGATTCTACACAACACCAGATGTAGGTACTATGGTGGACTACACAGGTGACGGCACCGAGCTGTACTGGGAGTTCGATGAAGAACGTAGTCGATAGTATGTGCACTATCCCAATGATCAGTAGTGGTTTCTACTAGGGGCGATTCGGACCTTGCGGCTTTATGTATTTGGTATCGTTCATTTGGATCTTCACCCGTAGTCGGGTTGTGATGTTATTTGGATGATGATTTGCTTATGTAATGTATTGTGTGACGTGGCGAGTGTAAGCCAACTATCCTTTTGCAATTTCATCCCTATTTTACATGAGTCGTGCAAAGATACCAAACTTGAGATCATTCTAGAATGGGCTTATACCTTTAAGTCGTGCCTCGACACGTAGGAGGTATAATCCCATCCTGGGCATTACACATAAGGTGGCTAGCAGGTGACAGTCTCTCCCACTTTAGTCGGATCGGATTCGATGAAAAGGGTCCTTATGAAGGGAAAATAGAAATTGGCATATCACGTTGTGGTTTTGGCGTAGGTAAGAAACGTTCTTGCTAGAAACCTATAACAGCCACGTAAAAACTTGCAACAACAATTAGAGGACGTCTAACTTGTTCTTGCAGCATGTGCCGTGTGATGTGATATGGCCAAAGAGGATGTGATGAATGATATATATGTGATATATGAGATTGATCATGTTCTTGTAATAGGAATCACGACTTGCATGTCGATGAGTATGACAACCGGCAGGAGCCATAGGAGTTGTCTTATTTTATTGTATGACCTACGTGTCAATAAAAACGCCATGTAATTACTTTACTTTATTGCTAAACGTTAGCCATAGTAGTAGAAGTAATGTTTGGCGAGACGACTTCATGAAGACACGATGATGGTGATCATGATGATGGAGATCATGGTGTCATGCCGGTGACGATGATGATCATGGAGCCCCGAAGATGAAGATCGAAAGCAGCAAAATGATATCGGCCATATCATGTCACTATTTGATTGCATGTGATGTTTATCATGTTTTTACATCTTATTTGCTTAGAACGGCAGTAGTAAATAAGATGATCTCTCACTAAAATTTCAAGAATTGTGTTCCTCCTAACTGTGCACCGTTGCTAAGGTTCGTTGTTCCGAAGCACCATGTGATGATCGGGTGTGATAGGCTCTAACATTCGCATACAACGGGTGTAAGCCAGATTTACACACGCAATACACTTAGGGTTCACTTGACGAGCCTAGCATGTACAGACATGGCCTCGGAACACGGAAGACCGAAAGGTCGAACATGAGTCGTATAGAAGATACGATCAACATAAAGATGTTCACCGTTGATGACTAGTCCGTCTCACGTAATGATCGGACATGGCCTAGTCGATTCGGATCATGTATCACTTAGATGACTAGAGAGATGTCTATCTGAGTGGGAGTTCATTAAATTTGTTGAGATGAACTTAATTGTCATGAACATAGTCTAAAATCTTTACAATATGTCTTGTAGATCCAATGGCCCACGCTAATGTTGTCCTCAACTTCAACGTGTTCCTAGAGAAAACCAAGCTGAAAGACGATGGTAGCAACTATACGGATTGGGTCCGTAATTTGAGGATCATCCTCATAGCTGCCAAGAAAACCTATGTCCTTGAAGCACCGCTAGGTGACGCTCCCGCCCCAGCGAACCAAGACGTTATGAACGCTTGGCGGTCGCATTGTGATGATTACTCCCTGGTTCAGTGCGGCATGCTTTACAGCTTAGAATCGGGGCTCCAAAAACGTTTTGAGCACCACCGAGCATATGAGATGTTCCAAGAGCTGAAAATGGTTTTCCAAGCTCATGCCCGAGTCGAGAGATATGACGTCTCCGACGCATTCTACAGTTGTAAGATGGAGGAGAATAGTTTTGTCAGTGAGCATATACTCAAATTGTCTGGGTTGCACAATCGCTTGTCTCAGTTGGGAATTAATCTCCCAGATGAAGCAGTCGTTGACAGAATCCTTCAGTCGCTCCCACCTAGCTACAAGAGCTTGGTGATGAACTTCAATATGCAAGGGATGGAGAAGTCCATTCCCGAGGTGTATTCAATGCTGAAATCAGCGGAGGTGGAGATCAAGAAAGAACATCAAGTGTTGATGGTGAATAAAACCACTAAGTTCATGGAAGGCAAGGGTAAGAAGAACTTCAAGAAGGACGGCAAAGGAGTTGACGTGCCCGGTAAGCCAGTTGCCGGGAAGAAGCCAAAGAATGGACCCAAGCCTGAGACTGAGTGCTTTTATTGCAAGGGAACGGGTCACTGGAAGCGGAACTGCCCCAAATACTTAGCAGATAAGAAGGCCGCCAACGTCAAAGGTATATGTGATATACATGTTATTGATGTGTACCTTACCAGCGCTCGTAGTAGCTCCTGGGTATTTGATACCGGTGCAGTTGCTCACATTTGTAACTCAAATCAGGAGCTGCGGAATAAGCGGAGACTGGCGAAGGACGAGGTGACGATGCGCGTCGGGAATGGTTCTAAGGTCGATGTGATCGCCGTCAGCACGCTACCTCTACATCTACCTTCGGGATTAGTTTTAAACCTCAATAATTGTTATTTAGTACCATCTTTTGAGCATGAACATTGTATCTGGATCTCGTTTAATGCGAGATGGCTACTGATTTAAATCCGAGAATAATGGTTGTTCTATTTATATGAGAGAAATGTTTTATGGTCATGCCCCGCTGGTCAATGGTTTATTCTTAATGAATCTCGAACGTGATGTTACACATGTTCATAGTGTGAATGCCAAAAGATGTAAGGTTGATAATGATAGTTCCACATACTTGTGGCACTGCCGCCTTGGTCATATTGGTGTAAAACGTATGAAGAAGCTCCATGCAGATGGACTTTTGGAGTATCTTGATTATGAATCATTTGACACATGCGAACCATGCGTCTTGGGTAAGATGACCAAGACTCTATTCTCTGGAACAATGGAGCGAGCAACCAACTTATTGGAAATCATACATACTGATGTGTGTGGTCCAATGAGTGTTGAAGCTCGCGGTGGCTATCGTTATGTTCTCACCCTCACTGATGACTTAAGTAGATATGGGTATGTCTACTTGATGAAACACAAGTCTGAGACCTTTGAAAAGTTCAAGGAATTTCAGAATGATGTTGAGAATAATTGTGACAGAAAATAAAGTTCTTACGATCAGATCGTGGAGGAGAATATTTAAGTCACGAATTTGGCACGCACCCAAGGAACTGCGGAATTTTTTCACAATTGATGCCTCCTGGAACAACTCAGCGTAATGGTGTGTCCGAACGTCATAATCGTACTCTTTTGGACATGGTGCGATCTATGATGTCTCTTACCGACTTACCGCTATCATTTTGGGGTTATGCTTTAGAGACTGCCGCATTCACTTTAAATAGGGCACCATCAAAATCCGTTGAGACTACACCATATGGGCTTTGGCTTGGCAAGAAACCGAAGTTGTTGTTTCTAAAAGTTTGGGGATGCGATGCTTATGTCAAGAAACTTCAACCTGAAAAGCTCGAACCCAAATCAGAAAAATGCGTCTTCATAGGATACCATAAGGAAACTATTGGGTACACCTTCTACCTCAGATCCGAAGGCAAGGTCTTCGTTGCCAAGAATGGATCCTTTCTGGAGAAAGAGTTTCTCTCGAAAGAAGTAAGTGGGAGGAAAGTGGAACTTGATGAGGTGACAGTCACCCCTTCCGAACCGGAAAGTGGCACAGCGCAGGAAGATGTTCCTGTGGTGCCTGCACCGACTAGGGAGGAAGTTAATGATAATGATCATAAAGCTTCAAATCAAGTTACTACTAAGATTCGTAGGTCCACAAGGACACGTTCCGCACCAGAGTGGTACGGCAACCCTGTCTTGGAAATCATGTTGTTAGACAACGGTGAACCTTCAAACTATGAAGAAGCGATGGCGGGCCCGGATTCCAACAAATGGCTTGAAGCCATGAAATCCGAGATAGGATCCATGTATGATAACAAAGTATGGACTTTGGTGGACTTGCCCGATGATCGGAATGCCATAGAAAATAAATGGATCTTTAAGAAGAAGACTGACGCGGATGGTAATGTGACCATCTATAAGGCTCGACTTGTCGCTAAAGGATATCGACAAGTTTAAGGGATTGACTACGACGAGACTTTGTCTCCCGTAGCGATGCTAAAGTCCGTCCGAATCATGTTAGCCATTGCCGCATACTATGATTATGAGATATGGCAAATGGACGTCAAAACGACATTCCTTAATGGCTTCCTCAAGGAAGAACTGTATATGATGCAACCGGAAGGTTTTGTCGATCCTGAGAATGCTAACAAGGTATGCAAGCTCCAACGCTCAATCTATGGGCTGGTGCAAGCATCTCGGAGTTGGAACATTCACTTTCATGAGGTGATCAAAGCGTTTGGGTTTATAAAGACTTGGGGAGAAGCCTGTATTTACAAGAAAGTGAGTGGGAGCTCTGTAGCATTTCTCATATTATATGTGGATGATATATTGCTGATGGGAAATGATGTAGAATTCTTGGAAAGCATAAAGGCCTACTTGAATAAGAGTTTTTCAATGAAGGACCTTGGAGAAGCTGCTTACATATTAGGCATCAAGATCTATAGAGATAGATCGAGACGCTTCATTGGTCTTTCACAAAGCACATACCTTGATAAGATATTGAAGAAGTTCAATATGGATCAGTCCAAGAAAGGGTTCCTGCCTGTATTGCAAGGTATGAGATAGAGCACGGCTCAATGCCCGACCACGACAGAAGATAGAGAAAAGACGAGTGTCATCACCTATGCCTCGGCCATAGGTTCTATTATGTATGCCATGCTGTGTACCATACCTGGTGTGAACCTTGCTATAAATTTGGTGGGGAGGTACCAAAGTGATCCCGGTATGGAACACTGGACAGCGGTCAAGAACATCCTGAAGTACCTGAAAAGGACTAAGGATATGTTTCTCATTTATGGAGGTGACGAAGAGCTCGTCGTAAAGGGTTACGTCGATGCTAGCTTCGACACAGATTTGGATGACTCCAAGTCACAAACCGATACGTGTATATTTTGAATGGAGGAGCAGTCAGCTGGTGCAGTTGCAAGCAAAGCATCGTGGCGACATCTACATGTGAAGCAGAGTACATAGCTGGTTCCGAAGCAGCGCAGGAAGGTGTCTGGATGAAGGAGTTCATCACCAACCTAGGAGTTATTCCATGTGCGTCGGGCCCGATGACTCTCTCCTGTGACAACACTGGAGCTATTGCCATTGCCAAGGAGCCCATGTTTCACAAGAAGACCAAGCACATCAAGCGTCGTTTCAACTCCATCCGGAATTATATTCAAGATGGAGACATAGATATTTCTAAAGTGCATACGGATCTGAATGTCGCAGATCCGTTGACTAAACCACTTCCACGAGCAAAACATGATCAACACCGCAACTCTATGGGTGTTCGATTCATCACAATGTAAGTAGATTATTGACTCTAGTGCAAGTGGGAGACTGTTCGAAATATGCCCTAGAGGCAATAATAAAATGGTTAATATTATATTTCCTTGTTCATGATAATTGTCTATTATTCATGCTTTAATTGTATTATCCAGAAACAGTGATACATGTGTGAATACATAGACCACAACGTGTCCCTAGTAAGCCTCTAGTTACTAGCTCGTTGATCAACACATGGTTAAGGTTTCCTGACCATAGACATTGGATGTCATTGATAACAGGATCACATCATTAGGAGAATGATGTGATGGACAAGACCCAGTCCTAAGCCTAGCACAAGATTGTGTAGTTCATATCCTGAAGCTTTTCCAATGTCAAGTATCATTTCCTTAGACAATGAGGTTGTGCAACTCCCGGATACCGTAGGAATACTTTGGGTGTGCCAAACGTCACAACGCAACTGGGTGGCTATAAAGGTACACTACGGGTATCTCCGAAAGTGTCTGTTGGGTTGGAACGAACCGAGACTGGGATTTGTCACTCTGTATGACGGAGAGGTATCTCTGGGCCCACACGGTAAGACATCATCATAATGAGCTCAATGTGACTAATGAGTTGGTCACGGGATGATGTGTTATGGAATTAGGAAAGAGACTTTCCATGACGAGATTGAACAAGGTATCGGTATACCGACGATCGAATCTCGGGCAAGTACTATACCGATAGACAAAGGGAATCGTATACGGGATTGATTGAATCCTTGACATCGTGGTTCATTCGATGAGATCCTCATGGAGCATGTGGGAGCCAACATGGGTATCCAGATCCCGCTGTTGGTTTTTGACCGGAGAGTCGTCTCGGTCATGTCTATGTGTCTCCCGAAGCCGTAGGGTCTACACACTTAAGGTTCGGTGATGCTAGGGTTGTAGAGACATTAGCATGCGGTAACCCGAATGTTGTTCATAGTCCCGGATGAGATCTCGGACATCACGAGGAGTTCCGGAATGGTCCGGAGGTAAAGATATATATATATATATATATATATATATATATATATATATATATATATATATATATATATATATATATATATATATATATATATAAGAAGTCCAGTTTCGGCCACCGGGAGAGTTTCGGGGGTCACCGGTATTGTACCGGGACCACCGGAAGGGTCCCGGGGGTCCACCGGGTGGGGCCACCTATCCCGGAGGGCCTCATGGGCTGAAAGGGGAAGGGAACCAGCCCTTGGTGGGCTGGTGCACCCCCCTTGGGCCTCCCCCTGCGCCTAGGGTTGGAAACCCTAGGGGTGGGGGGCGCCCCACCTGGCTTGGGGGGCAAGTTTCCCCCTGGCCGCCACCCCCTTGGAGATTGGATCTCCTAGAGCCGGTTCCCCCCTAGGGGCCCTATATATAGTGGGGGGGAGGGAGGGAGGCCGCTCCCTAAGCCCTGGCGCCTCCCTCTCCCTCCGTGACACCCGTTCCTCCTCCAGTTGAGCTTGGTGAAGCCCTGCTGGAATCCTGCTGCTTCCACCACCACGCCGTCGTGCTGCTGGATCTCCATCAACCTCTCCTTCCCCCTTGCTGGATCAAGAATGAGAAGACGTCCCCGCTCCGTACGTGTGTTGAACGCGGAGGTGCCGTCTGTTCGGCGCTAGGATCATCGGTGATTTGGATCACGACGAGTACGACTCCATCATCCCTTTTCTCTTGAACGCTTCCGCTCGTGATCTACAAGGGTATGTAGATGCTCTCCCCTCTCCCTCGTTGCTAGATGACTCCATAGATTGATCTTGGTGATGCATATAATTTTTTTGATTTCTGCTACATTCCCCAACACAATCAGCTAGCGAGCAATAATAATAAATACCGGATGACAACACATTTTGAAAACAATCATGATATAATATGACAAAGTGGTATCTCGCTAGCCCTTTCTCATACCGCAAAACATAAATGCAGAGCACCTGAGAAGATCAAGGACTGACTAGACATTTTAATTCATGGTTAAAGAGATCCAGTCACTTTCGTACTCAATGTCAAATAATAACAAAACATATAAATGACAGAGGTGCTCTCCAACTGGTGCTTTTTATAACAGGATGATGACTCAGCAATAAAGTAAATATATAGGCCCTTCGCAGAGGGAAGCAGGGATTTGCAGAGGTGCCAGAGCTTGAGTTTTTAAAGCAGAGATGAATATAATTTTGAGCGGTATGCCTTCATTGTCAATGATACGGCCAAGAGTTCTCAATATCTTCCATGCTACATACATTATAGGCGGTTGCCAAACAGAATGGTAAAGTTTTACTCCCCCTCCACCATCAGTCATAATCCACGGCTTATCCAAAATAACGGGTACCGTCCATAGCAAGAACTATCCTGGGGCAGTTTTTTCAATTATATTTTGATTTGATTTTGAGCATGAGACTGGGCATCCCAGTTACCAGCCATTTTCTCGTGAATGACAAGCCGAGTCCACTCATCGTGAGAATAACCCACCTAGCATGGAATATAAAGACATCCCCCAGTCGCCACATGAGCGATTCGGGCATACAAAATAGAATTTTATTTGAAGGTTTAGAGTTTGGCACATGCAAATTTACTTGGAACAGCAGGTAAATACCGCATATAGGTAGGTGAGGGAATCCTGTATTTAGGGGTCCTCAGGGTTCCGGGCCATTGATGCTGGGCCGGATTGATAGGCCATGAAGATAGAAGCAGAAGGCCCTCCCCCGTATTCGGTTATGACTCTTATGTATGTAGTTAGGCAAGAAAGATGTCCGGATGTGATGATTCCTTCCTCCCCAAGTCATCTTTGTAACCCTAGGTCTTCTCCGGCGTGTATTTAAGCCGAGGAGTTTAGTCCGTAGAGGCTAACATACAATACAGCTACATAGGCTAGACTTCTAGGGTTTTAGCCATTACGATCTCAAGGTAGATCAACTCTTGTCACCCTATATTCATCAAGATCAATCAAGCAGGAAGTAGGGTATTACCTCGATCGAGAGGGCCTGAACCTAGGTAAATATCGTGTCCCCAGTCTCCTGTTACCATCGGTCCTTAGACGTACAACTTGGGCACCCCTATCGGAGATCTGTCGGTTTTGACACCGATAATGGTCCTTTCATTGAGAGCTCCGCTGTGCGCTCGCGAAAAGCGATCGATGGCTCATCTCGTCATCAACGACAAGATCACCGTCAGAATGAATTTAGCCGTGGGCTAGATCCTCTAGCTTGGTGGGTTTGCTGTATGCGCCAGCGTGGCCGCCAGGCCGGCCGCACTCCCTGCGATCATCGAGCACCACTCCTATATTGGCTCCGACCACTTCGATGATGCGACTTCGGCAGATTCCTCGTGTTTAAATGAGCTACTGGATCGCATCGCTGCCTTGGGGATTTCATCGTCAGATGATCAGATCGGACCTAAATCCGGTCAGGACGAAATCAATTCCACCCCGATCACTCATCTGGTGGCGACAATCGAGGACCGAGCCAAAAACTCAAAACGGAGACCGGCGCTATTCGGATCTCCGAACCCATCAAGCCGAACACACCTCCGACAGGTGACACTTTGTGCCTTTCGAGCTCTGGGACAGACACTGGACTCTCGGAATGCTCAGATCCCGCTAGGCCCAGATCGTCCACACCGGAGGTTGTACAAACCCCGGACACTATGTTGGGTCGGGACTCAAATTTATCCACACCCACCCACCACAATGCACACTCTCCAAGTTACTCAGGACTACCGGACATATGTGATCTCACGTATATACGACAGCGGCCCCATGAGACAGTTCATCCCTTCTAGGCCAGATTCCTACTTGTTAAAAACAAGATTAAGGACTACTACGACGACGACACGGCGCCCATATTTCACTGCAATTGTACGGACAAGGGAGTCTTGAACGCCCTCAATCGCCATCGAATACAGAGCTTTGCAGAACTATTGCACTTGGTACGAAAGTAATGTGCCATGGAAAACACTTGGAAAGCCCAGAATACACCTCTGGAATAGTCGATCTTCGGACGATACGCCGCTAAAGCGAAATGGACATACCCTGGCAGGGCGTCCGATAACATAGACAATGGCAAGAAAAACAGACCTTTCACATGACACATGTCCATTCTAGACGAACTGTTGGATAAACCTTGCCAAATACATGCCGCCCCGGACAGTATCCCGATCCACTACCTCGGAGCATGCTGGGTACTCCGACAGGTAGCAAAGAGTAGTGAAGCAATCCTCACTACCGCAACGCCAGGGGAGAAAGACGTTGACGTCTTCACTGTCTTCGAGACATTCTCCTCAAACATCCGGCGCAAGAGAGCAAATCGCGAACTTGCCGAGGTCCATCAAATTAGACTTGCAAGCCCATGGAACGACACAGCAATCACCTTTTCTGCCGAAGACGAACCACGAGTCCGGCCAGTCCAAGCCACCGCCGCTCTTGTACTAAACCCAATAGTAGACAGCTTCCGCCTCACTAACGTACTCATGGACGGGAGCAACGGACTCAACCTCATATATGAGGACACGCTTGCAAAAATGCAGGTCGATAAATACCACATTGAACAAAGTAATAGAACCTTTTGAGGAATTATTCCCAGCTGGGAAGCTCGGTGTTCGGGAAGCATTAAGTTCGACATAGTATTTGGTACACCCGAGAACTACAGGTCGGAAGAACTGCTCTTCCACATTGTCCCCTTGAACAGCGGATACCACGCCCTTCTAGGGCGAGACGCTTCCTCACGCTTTCAAGCTATACCCCATTACGGGTACATGAAGCTCAAAATGCCAGGGCCCAATGGAATAATCGCAGTTGCAAGTGATCCGGACACAACACTCCGCGCTGAGAACAAATTCGCATCCTTAGCCCTAGAGGCACTATCCGAAGCCCTCGTGGCCGAAGAATTAACCACCTTACGATCTACGGTGGACAGGGATGACATAGTCCTTGACAGAAGATCGAAGTCCACCTCTTTCAAGCCAGTAGATGAAATTGTAAAATTCCAAGTGCACCCGACGGACCCCAATAAAACGACATCCATTAGGGCACAACTGGACCCGGCGGTAGATAGCGCTTTGCGCTCCTTCCTTCGCGAAAACTGGGACATATTCGCTTGGCATCCTTTAGACATGCCAGGAATCCCACGTAGGTTGGCCGAAGACAGCCTCAACATCATCAAAGGTTTCAAGCCAGTCAAGCAATCACTACGTCGATTTTGCGAACCCAAAAGACAAGCTATGGGGGAAGAGCTAGCCAAGTTACTCGAAGCTCGATTCATAAGGGAAATCAAACACCCGGACTGCCTAGCCAACTTAGTCATGGTACCAAAGAAGGACAAATCATGTTGCCTTTGTGTCGACTTCACGGACTTAAACAAGGCATTCCCTAAGGATCCAATTCCACTACCCCGCATTGATCAAATTATCGATGCAACCGCAGGACATGACTCGTTGTGTTTCCTCGATGCTTACTTCGGATACCATCAAATAAAAATGAAGGAATCCGATCAGGCTGCTACAACATTCATCACCCCGTATGGCCCATTTTGTTTTAACACTATGCCATTTGGACTCAAAAACACTGGTGCCACGTATCAACGCATGATTCAAACATGCTTAGAGAAACAAATTGGCAAGGCAGTGGAGGCATACTGCTACTTATCGAGCTTGCGTTGTATTCCCTCGAATAGGAAAGGGTGATGCAGCACAATAGCGTAAGTATTTCCCTCAGTTTTTGAGAACCAAGGTATCAATCCAGTAGGAGACCACGCGCGAGTCCCTCGTGTTGGGGAATGTAGCAGAATTCAAAAAAATTCTACGCTTCGCTAAGATCAATCTAAGGAGTCATCTAGCAATGAGGGGAAAAGAGTGCATCTACATACCCTTGTAGATCGCGAGCGGAAGCGTTCAAGAACGTGGATGATGGAGTCGTACTCGTCGTGATCCAAATCACCGATGATCCCAGCGCCGAACGGACGGCACCTCCAAATTCAATAAACGTACGATGCAGCGACGTCTCCTCCTTCTTGATCCAGCAAGGGGGGAGGAGAGGTTGATGGAGATCCAACAACAAGACGGCGTGGTGGTGGATTCAACGGAATTTCTGCAGGGCTTCGCCAAGCACCGCGGGAGGAGGGAGAGGTGTAACGGGAGGGAGAGGAAGGCGCCAGGAGCAAGGGTGCGTCTGCCCTCCCTCCCCCCACTATATATAGGGTCCAGGGGGGCGCCGGCCCTAGGAGATGCAATCTCCTGGGGGGGCGGCAGCCAAGGGGGGAGGCTTGTGCCCCAAGGCATGTGGGGCGCCCCCCACCCCTAGGGTTCCCAACCCTAGGCGCAGGGGGGAGGCCCAAGGAGGGTGCGCCAGCCCACTATGGGCTGGTTCCCCTCCCCCTACTGCCCATGGGGCCCTCCGGGATAGGTGGCCCCACCCGGTGGACCCCCGGGACCCTTCCGGTGGTCCCGGTACACTACCTGTGACCCCCGAAAATCTCCCGATGGCCGAAACTAGACTTCTTATATATAATTCTTTACCTCCGGACCATTCCTGAACTCCCCGTGACGTCCAGGATCTCGTCCAGGACTCCGAACAACATTCTGGTTACTGTGTGCATATATCTCTACAACCCTAGCGTCACCGAACCTTAAGTGTGTAGACCCTACGAGTTCGGGAGACACGTAGACATGACCGAGACGACTCTCCGGTCAATAACCAACAACGGGATCTGGATACCCATGTTGGTTCCTACATGTTCCTCGATGATCTCATCGGATGAACCATGATGTCAAGGATTCAATCAATCCGGTATACAATTCCCTTTGTCTATCGGTATAGTACTTGCCCGAGATTCGATCGTCGATATACGGATACCTTGTTCAATCTCGTCATGGCAAGTCTCTTTACTCGTCCCGTAATACATCATCCCGTGACCAACACCTTAGTCACATTGAGCTCATTATGATGATGTCTTACCCACTGTTCAAGAATTCACCCGACTAATCAGTTAACGGGCCAGTTAATCCCTACTCATAGCATGGCCGAATCGAATAACACCTATTCACCGAGTTAACTTGTCAGTCTGATTAATTGGCCAGTTAGACCGATTAATCAATGATTATGTCGATTAATCCCTGCCGGCCCATTAATGTGTTGGCAAACAAAGCCCAATTTTTTGGCCTGTAACCTCTTACATCCCCATCCCGATCCTTAATAGCTAGGATTAATATTTTTTCCTCCTCTCTATGCTTTTCATATGTGTATGGAAGCATGTTTGAGTATACTACATACCCGCGAGCATGGAAGTATGGTATAATACATAAACAAATCTTGATATATGTTGGCAAGTTCCTATTCAATCTACCGATTAATGGTCGACCGATTAATATAGTTAATAGGCCGATTCACCGATTAATCACTACTCCTAAACCGACCGAGCAGCTACCAGTTAACGATTTCTTGAACATTGGTCTTACCGAGTGGGCCCAGAGATACCTCTCCGTCATACAGAGTGACAAATCCCAGTCTCGGTTTGTGCCAACTCAACAGATACTTTCGAAGATACCCGTTGCATACCTTTATATTCACCTAGCTACGTTGTGATGTTTGGCACACCCAAAGTATTTCTACGGTATCCGGGAGTTGCACAACCTCATGGTCTAAGGAAAAGATACTTGACATTGGAAAAGCTTTAGCATTACGAACTACACGATCTTGTGCTAGGCTTAGGATTGAGTCTTGTCCATCACATCATTCTCCTAATGATGTGATCTCGTTATCAATGACATCCAATGTCCATGGTCAGGAAACCGTAACCATCTGTTAATCAACGAGCTAGTAACTAGAGGTTTACCAGGGACACGTTGTGGTCTATGTATTCACACATGTATTACTATTTCCGGATAATACAATTCAAGCATGAATAACAGACAATTGTCATGAACAAGGAAATATAATAATAACCATTTTATTATTGCCTCTAGGGCATATTTCCAACTGTCTCCCACTTGCACTAGAGTCAATAATCTAGTTACATTGTGATGAATCGAACACCCATAGAGTTTTGGTGTTGATCATGTTTTGCTCGTGGAAGAGGTTTAGTCAACGGATCTGCAACATTCAGATCCGTATGCACTTTACAAATATCTATGTCTCCATCTTGAACATAATTCCGGATGGAGTTGAATCAGCGCTTGATGTGCTTGGTCTTCTTGTGAAACCTGGGCTCCTTGGCAATGGCTCCAGTGTTGTCACAGAAGAGAGTCATCGGGCCCGACGCACTTGGAATAACTCCTAGGTCGGTGATGAACTCCTTCATCGAGACTCTTCGCAAGCAGCTATGTACTCTGCTTCACATGTAGAATGCGCCACAACGCTTTCCTTGCAACTGCACCAGCTGACTGCCCCACCATTCAAAATATACACGTATCCGGTTTGTGACTTGGAGTCATCCAGATCTGTGTCGAAGCTAGCATTGACGTAACCCTTTACGACGAGCTCTTCGTCACCTCGATAAACGAGAAACATATCCTTAGTCCTTTTCAGGTACTTCAGGATGTTCTTGACCGCTGTCCAGTGTTCCATACCGGGATCACATTGGTACCTTCCTACCAAACTTATGGCAAGGTTTGCATCAGGTCTGGTACACAACATGGCATACATAATAGAGCCTATGGCTGAGGCATAGGGGATGACACTCATCTTTTATCTATCTTCTGCCGTGGTCGGGGATTGAGCCGTGCTCAGTCTCATACCTTGCAATACAGGCAAGAACCCTTTACTTGGACTGATCCATATTGAACTTCTTCAATATCTTATCAAGGTATGTGCTTTGTGAAAGACCAATGAGGCGTCTCAATCTATCTCTTTAGATCTTGATACCTAATATGTAAGCAGCTTCTCCAAGGTCCTTCATTGAAAAACTCTTATTCAAGTAGGCCTTTATGCTCTCCAAGAATTCTACATCATGTCCCATCATCAGTATATCATCCACATATAATATGAGAAATGCTACAGAGCTCCCACTCACTTTCTTGTAAATACAAGCTTCTCCCCAAGTCTGTATAAACCCAAACGCTTTGATCACATCATTAAAGCGAATATTCCAACTCCGAGATGCTTGCACCAGCCCATAGATTGAGCGCTGGAGCTTGCATACCTTGTTAGCATTCTCAGGATCGACAAAACCTTCCGGCTGCATCATATACAATTCTTTCTTGAGGAAGCCATTAAGGAATGCTGTTTTGACGTCCATTTGCCATATCTCATAATCCTAGAATGCGGCAATAGCTAACATGATTCGGACGGAGTTTAGCATCGCTACGGGAGAGAAAGTATCATCGTAGTCAATCCCTTGAACTTGTCGATAACCTTTAGCGACAAGTCGAGCCTTATAGTTGGTCACATTACCATCCGCGTCAGTCTTCTTCTTAAAGATCCATTTATTTTCTATGGTGTGCCGATCATCGGGCAAGTCCACCAAAGTCCATTCTTTGTTTTCATACATGGATCCTATCTCGGATTTCATGGCTTCAAGCCATTTGTTGGAATCTGAGCCTGCCATCGCTTCTTCATAGTTCGAAGGTTCACCATTGTCTAACAACATGATTTCCATGACAGGGTTACCGTATCATTCTGGTGTGGAACGTGTCCTTGTGGACCTTCGAAGTTCAGTGGTAACTTGATCTGAAGCTTCATGATCATCATCATTAACTTCCTCCCTGGTCGGTGCAAGCACCACAGGAACAACTGCCGGCGCTGCGCTACATTCCGGTTCGGGAGGGGTGACTGTCAACTCATCAAGTTCCACTTTCCTCCCACTCACTTCTTTTGAGAGAAACTCTTTCTCCAGAAAGGATCCATTCTTGGCAACGAAGACCTTGCCTTCGGATCTGATGTAGAAGGTGTACCCAATAGTTTCCTTTGGGTATCCTATGAAGACGCATTTTTCCGATTTGGGTTCGAGATTTTCAGGTTGAAGTTTCTTGGCATAAGCATCGCAACCCCAAACTTTCACAAACGACAGCTTAGGTTTCTTGCCAAACCAAAGTTCATATGGTGTCGTCTTAACGGATTTAGACGGAGCCCTATTTAAAGTGAATGCGGCAGTCTCTAAAGCATATCCCCAAAAAGATAGCGGTAAGTCGGTAAGAGACATCATTGACCGCACCATGTCCAACAGAGTACGATTACGACGTTCGGACACACCATTACGCTGAGGAGTTCCGGGCGGTGTCAATTGTGAAACAATTCCATAGTTTCTTAGGTGTGTGCCAAATTCGTGACTTAAATATTCACCCCCATGATCCGATCGTAAGAACTTTATTTTTCTATCACGTTGATTCTCAACCTCATTCTGAAATTCCTTGAACTTTTCAAAGGTCTCAGACTTGTGTTTCATCAAGTAGACATACCCATATCTACTTAAGTCATCCGTGACGGTGAGAACATAACGATAGCCTCCGCGAGCTTCAACACTCATTGGATCGCACACATCGATATGTATCATTTCCAACAAGTTGGTTGCTCGCTCCATTGTTCCGGAGAACGGAGTCTTGGTAATCTTGCCCAAGAGGCATGGTTCGCACGTGTCAAATGATTCATAATCAAGAGACTCCAAAAGTCCATCTGCATGGAGCTTCTTCATACGTTTGACACCAATATGAACGTGGCAGCAATGCCACAAGTATGTGGGACTATCATTATCAACCTTACATCTTTTGGCATTCACACTATGAATATGTGTAACATCACGTTCGAGATTCATCAAGAATAAACCATTGACCAGCGGGGCATGACCGTAAAACATATCTCTCATATAAATAGAACAACCATTATTCTCGGATTTAAATGAGTAGCCATCTCGCATTAAACAAGATCCAGATACATTGTTCATGCTCAAAGCTGGTACTAAATAACAATTATTAAGGTTTAAAACTAATCTCGAGGGTAGATGTAGAGGTAGCATGCCGACGACGATCACATCGACCTTGGAACCATTCCCGACGCGCATCGTCACCTCATCCTTCGCCAGTCTCCGCTTATTCCGCAGCTCCTGCTTTGAGTTACAAATGTGAGCAACTGCACTGGTATCAAATACCCAGGAGCTACTACGAGTGCTGGTAAGGTACACATCAATAACATGTATATCATATATACCTTTGACGTTGCCGGCCTTCTTATCTGCTAAGTATTTGGGGCAGTTCCGCTTCCAGTGACCCGTTCGCTTGCAACAAAAAGCACTCAGTCTCAGGCTTGGGTCTATTCTTTGTCTTCTTCCCGGCAACTGGCTTACCGGGCGCGGCAACTCCTTTGCCGTATTTCTTGAAGTTATTTTTACCCTTGCCTTTATTGAACTTAGTGGTTTTATTCACCATGAACACTTGATGCTCTTTCTTGATCTCCACCTCCGCTGATTTCAGCACTGAATACACCTCGGGAATGGACTTCTCCATCCCTTGCATATTGAAGATTATCATGAAGCTCTTGTAGCTTGGTGGGAGCGACTGAAGGATTCTGTCAACGACCGCTTCGTCTGGGAGATTCATTCCCAACTGAGACAAGCGATTGTGCAACCCAAACAATTTGAGGTGTGCTCGCTGACAAAACTATTCTCCTCCATCTTACAACTGTAGAATGCGTCGGAGACGTCATATCTCTTGACTCGGGCATGAGCATGGAAAACCATTTTGAGCTCTTGGAACATCTCATATGCTCCGTGGTGCTCAAAACACTTTTGGAGCCCCGATTCTAAGTCGTAAAGCATGCCGCACTGAACCAGGGAGTAATCATCACAACGCGACTGCCAAGCGTTCATAACGTCTTGGTTCGCTGGGGCGGGAGCGTCACCTAACGGTGCTTCAAGGACATATCTTTTCTCGGCAGCTATGAGGATGATCCTCAGGTTACGGACCCAGTCTGTGTTGTTGCTACCATCGTCTTTCTGCTTGGCTTTCTCTAGGAACGCGTTGAAGTTGAGGGTAACATGAGCGTGGGCCATTTGATCTACAAGACATATTGTAAAGATTTTAGACTAAGTTCATGACAATTAAGTTCATCTAAACAAATTTAATGAACTCCCACTCAGATTTACATCTCTCTAGTCATCTAAGTGATACATGATCCAAATCGACTAAGCTGTGTCCGATCATCACGTGAGACGGACTAGTCATCAACGATGAACATCTTCATGTTGATCGTATCTTCTATAAGACTCATGTTCGACCTTTCGGTCTTCCGTGTTCCGAGGCCATGTCTGTACATTCTAGGCTCTTCAAGTGAACCCTAAGTGTATTGCGTGTGTAAATCTGGCTTACACCCGTTGTATGCGAACGTTAGAGCCTATCACACCCGATCATCACGTGGTGCTTCGGAACAACGATCCTTAGCAACGGTGCAAAGTTAGGGGGAACACAGTTCTTGAAATTTTAGTGAGAGAACATCTTATTTACTACCGTCGTTCTAAGCAAATAAGATGCATAAACATGATAAACATCACATGCAATCAAATAAAGTGACATGATATGGCCAATATCATTTTGCTCCTTTGATCTTCATCTCCGAGGCTCCATGATCATCTTTGTCATCGGCATGACACCATGATCTCCATCATCATGATCTCCATCATCGTGTCTTCATGAAGTCGTCTCGCCAAAAATTACTTCTACTACTATGGCTAACGTTTAGCAATAAAGTAAAGTAATTACATGGCGTTATTCAGTGACACACAGGTCATACAAAAAATAAGACAACTCCTATGGCTCCCGCCGGTTGTCATACTCATCGACATGCAAGTCGTGATTCCTATTACAAGAAGTTGATCAATCTTATACATCACATATATCATTCATGACATCTTTTGACCATATCACATCACATAGCACATGCTGCAAGAACAAGTTAGACGTCCTCTAATTGTTGTTGCAAGTTTTTACGTGTCTGCTATGGGTTTCTAGCAAGAACGTTTCTTACCTACGCCAAAACCACAACGTGATATGTCAATTTCTATTTACCCTTCATAAGGACCCTTTTCATTGAACCCGATCCGACTAAAGTGCGAGAGACTGTCACCCGCTAGCCACCTTATGCAACTAGTGCATGTCAGTTGGTGGAACCTGTCCCACGTAAGCATACGTGTAAGGTCGGTCCGGGCCGCTTCATCCCACGATGCCGCCGAATCAAGATTAGACTAGTAGCGGTAAGAGAACTGAACAAATCTACGCCCACAACTGCTTTGTGTTCTACTCGTGCAAGATGCTACGCAAAGACCTAGCTTTGATACCACTGTTGGGGAACGTATTAGAATTAAATAAAATTCTACGCTTCACCAAGATCAATCTAAGGAGTCATCTAGCAAAGAGGGGAAAAGAGTGCATCTACATACCCTTGTAGATCGCGAGTGGAAGCGTTCAAGAGAACGTGGATGATGGAGTCGTACTCGTCATGATCCAAATCACCGATGATCCTAGCGCCGAACGGACGGCACCTCCGTGTTCAACACACGTACGATGCAGCGACGTCTCCTCCTTCTTGATCCAGCAAGGGGGAGGAGAGGTTGATGGAGATCCAACAGCACGACGGCGTGGTGGTGGATGCAATGGAATTTCTGCAGGGCTTCGCCAAGCACCGCGGGAGGAGGGAGATGTGTAACAGGAGGGAGAGGGAGGCGCCAGGAGCAAGGGTGCGTCTGCCCTCCCTCCCCCCACTATATATAGGGTCCAGGGGGGCGCCGTCCCTAGGAGATGCAATGTCCTAGGGGGGGGCGGCGGCCAAGGGGGGAGGCTTGCCCCCCAAGGCATGTGGTGCGCCCCCCACCCCTAGGGTTCCCAACCCTAGGCGCAGGGGGGAGGCCCAAGGGGGGTGCACCAGCCCACTATGGGCTGGTTCCCCTCCCCCTACGGCCCATGGGGCCCTCCGGGATAGGTGGCCCCACCCGGTGGACCCCCGGGACCCTTCCGGTGGTCCCAGTACACTACCGGTGACCCCCAAAAATCTCCCGATGGCCGAAACTAAACTTCTTATATATAATTCTTTACCTTCGGACCATTCCGGAACTCCTCGTGACGTCCAGGATTTCATCCGGGACTCCGAACAACATTCGGGTTACCGTGTGCTTATATCTCTGCAACCCTAGCGTCACCGAACCATAAGTGTGTAGACCTTACGGGTTCGGGAGACACGTAGACATGACCGAGACGACTCTCCGGTCAATAAGCAATAGAAGGATCTGAATACCCATGTTGGTTCCTACATGTTCCTCGATGACCTCATTGGATGAACCACGATGTCAAGGATTCAATCAATCCCGTATACAATTCCCTTTGTCTATCGGTATAGTACTCGTTCCATAGTACATCATCCCGTGACCAACACCTTAGTCACATTGAGCTCATAACGATGATGTGTTACCGAGTGGGCCCATAGATACCTCTCCGTCATATGGAGTGACAAATCCTAGTCTCGATTTGTGCCAACTCAACAGATACTTTCGGAGATACCCGTTGCGTACCTTTATAGCCACCCAGCTACGTTGTGACATTTGGCACACCCAAAGTATTCCTACGGTATCCGGGAGTTGCACAACCTAATGGTCTAAGGAAAAGATACTTGACAGTGGAAAAGCTTTAGCATTACGAACTACACAATCTTGTGCTAGGCTTAGGATTGGGTCTTGTCCATCACATCATTCTCCTAATGATGTGATATCGTTATCAATGACATCCAATGTCCATGGTCAGGAAACCATAACCATATGTTGATCAACGAGCTAGTAACTAGAGGTTTACCAGGGACACGTTGTGGTCTATGTATTCACACATGTATCACTGTTTCCGGATAATACAATTCAAGCATGAATAACAGACAATTGTCATCAACGAGGAAATATAATAATAACCATTTTATTATTGCCTCTAGGGCATATTTTCAACACCTCGCACCTGCACAAACAAATAAGAACTTCGCAGCCAATGCGATAAGTGGTTGTCAATCCCTTTACGGTCACTTACGAAAGTGAGATCTGATAGAGATGACAGTTTGATATTTTTGGTATTTTTGATTATAAGAACATAAAGTAAAAGCAAAAAAGTAAAGTAGATTGTAGATTGATATGTTGAGAATAGACCCGGGGGCCATAGTGTTCTCTAGTGGCTTCTCTCATGATAGCGACATTCTACGGCGGGTAAACAAATTACTGTCAAGCAATTGATAAAAGAGCGAATAATTATGAGACTATCTAGACATGATCATTATATATAGGCATCACGTTCGAGACAAGTAGACCGAAACGATTCTGCATCTACTACTATTACTCCACACATCGATCGCTATCCAGCATGCATCTAGTGTATTGAGTTCATAAGAACAGAGTAACGCCTTAAGCAAGATGACATGATGTAGAGGGATAAACTCAAACTTAGTGATAAAAACCCCATCTTTTTATCCTTTATGGCAACAAAACAATACGTGCCTTGCTGCCCCTACTGTCACTGGGAAAGGGCACCGCAAGATTGAACCCAAAGCCAAGCACTTATCCCATTGCAAGAACTATAGATCTAGTGGGCCAAACCAAACCAATAATTCGAAGAGACTTGCAAGGATATTATAATCATACATAAAGAGTTCAGAGAAGAGCAAATATTTCTCATAGATAATCTTGATCATAAACCCACAATTCATCGGAATTCGACAAACACACCACAAAAAGAGATTACATCGAATAGATCTCCTCGAAGACCGAGGAGAACTTTGTATTGAGATCCAAAGAGAGAGAAGAAGCCATCTAGATACTAGCTATGGACCCGAAGGCCTGTGGTAAACTACTCACAACTCATGGTGAGGTGATGATGATGATGTAGAAGCACTCCATGGTAGATCCCACCTCCGGCGGAGCTCCGGAACAGGCCCCAAGATGGGATCTCACGAAATAGAAGGTTACGACGGTGGAACTAGGGTTTTCTCTGTTGTTCTGATGGTTTCGGGGTATGTAGGTATATATAGGAGGAACGAGGGCACCGGGGGCCAAACGTGGGGCCCACGAGGCAGGGGGGCGCGCTCTATAGGGGGGGCGCGCCCCCACTCTCGTGGGCACCACGTATGCCCTACTCTATGGTTCTCAAGTCTCCCTCACGTGATTTTCTCCCAAAATATCTCTCCCAAAGTCTTCATTCCGTTTGGACTCCGTTTGATATCCCTTTTCTGTAAAACCCTTAAACAGGCAAAAAACAGCAATCTGGACTGGGCCTTTGGGTTAGTAGGTTAGTCCCAAAAATAATATAAAAGTGTATGACAAAGCCCATTAAACATCCAAAACATCATAAATAATAGCATGGAACAATAAAAAATTATAGATACGTTGGAGACGTATCACATACGTGGACGATGTCGTCATCCAGACTAAACACTCCACCTTACATTTCATAACCTACGAACATATGACATACGACTCAATCCGGAAAAATGCGTCTTCAGCGTTCCGACCGGAAAGCTATTAGGGTTCATCGTATCCCATAGCGGAATAGAAGCGAACCCAGCTAAAATCCGGGCCCTGTCATAGCTAACTACGCCAACAAATCTAAAAAAGGTGCGAAAGCTAGCAGGTGGCGTAGCGGCCTTGAGCCGCTTTATCTCTAGATTAGGAGAGAAAGCACTGCCGCTTTATAGACTGTTGAGGCGCACAGAAAACTTTGAATGGACGGATGCGGCCATGACCGGACTGGAGGAAATAAAAGCCCTATTAGCGGGTAACCCAATCCTAGCCGCTCCAGGTGTGGGCAAGCCAATGCTTCTTTATATCTCCGCCACTCATCAGGTAGTGAGTGCGGTGCTCGTCGTCAAACGAAACGAAGAGGGACATAAATTGCCCGTTCCAAAACCCGTATACTATGTGTCCGAGGTTCTCACACCATTCAAATCATGATACCCTGAAAGCACATTTGCTCTCCGGGTGGTTTTGGTAATTAATGACAACATACTTTGTGGTTGGACTAATGCTTTTATCAAGTATGTTTCAGGAAATCCAATCACATTGGTATGGCAAGATGATTGAAGAAGTGGACCCCTCAAATGCTAAGGCAAGCATTGGCAAAAGCTCAAGACTCCATTTCTGGTTTAGTGATCAAAGATCACATTGAGTCCATAGGAAAAGCCAATACTATTAAAAGGGGATGAGGTTGTGTTGATGATCTGGTTGCTCAAGTGCTTAGTGATTTAGCTCCTTCAACTATCAGCACCTTTCACTTCTATACACACTCATAAGTAATCTCGGACAAACCGATTCTTCCAACTCAGTCCCACCGAGATGAACCACTTCAGCCATATTCCAAACCCTAGAAAAATCGGTCACACCGAGTTTGAGATCGGTCTCACCGAAACTGAACTGCCAACCTTCTGTAACCATTTCACATCATATCGGAATAACCGATTTTGCATTATCGGTCTTACCGAGATTGACAAGCTTCTGTCTTGGCTCAAATCGGTCTCACCGATAATTCATTTTCGGTCCCACCGATTTTGGCATGTTCCTGCTCTTTCTCAAATCGGTCCAACCGAGTTTTCTTTCTCGGTCTCACCGAAATCTCCAACGTTCATATCAGATACACTTTCGGTCCCACCGAGATGGTATTTTCGGTCCCACCGAAAATCCCAACGTTCACTATATTTGAACTTTCGGTCTGACCGAGTTTTCACTTCGGTCTCACCGAGATTGGTCAAATGTGTGTGTAACGGTTGGATTTTGTGTGGAGGCTATATATACCCCTCCACCCCCTCCTCATTCGTTAGGAGAGCCATCAGAAAGTACCACCACTTCTACCATACACTTTCTGAGAAGTGAACCACCTACCCTTGTGTTGAGATCAAGCCATTCCATTCCTACCATATGAAACTTGATTTCTAGCCTTCCCAAGTTGCTTTCCACTCAAACCTTTCTTCCACCACAGCCATATCAGTGAGGAGAGTTGAGTGTTGGGGAGATTATCATTTGAAGCACAAGAGCAAGGAGTTCATCACCATCAACACCGTCTATTACCTTTTGGGGGGTGGTGCCTCCTAGATTGGTTAGGTGTCGCTTGGGAGCCTCCGTCTTGAGATGTGGAGTTGAACCAAGAAGTTTGTAAGGGCAAGGAGATCGCCTACTTCGTGAAGATCTACCCCGAGTAAGGCTAGTCCTCCGTGGGCGTAGGCCGTGATGGAATAGCCAAGGTTGCTTCTTCGTGGACCCTTCGTGGGTGGAGCCCTCCGTGGACTCGCGCAGCCGTTACCCTCCGTGGGTTGAAGTCTCCATCAACGTGGATGTACGATAGCACCACCTATCGGAACCACGACAAAAATCTCCGTGTCACCAAACTGCGTTTGATCTTCTCCATCTCTCTTTACTATATATGCAATTTACTTTCCGCTGCCCATACTCTAGAATTGCATGTGTAGTATGTTACTTGACTTGATCTTAATTGCAAAACTGCCTAAAACTTTGCACAACCAAAAGGCAGATTTTTATCTTGTCAAGTAGTCTAATCACCCCCCCTCTAGACCTACTTCTTCGATCCTACAATTGGTATCAGAGCATTGGTCTCCATTGCTTTGGTTTACACACCATTGGAGGAAGATGGACGTGTCTACGGATGGGAGTGTTAGCCATAGAGTGCCTGTTCTCGATGGAAGGTTTTATAACTCTTGGAGGTCTGAAATGCTTAGTATCTTTAAGATGTACAATTTGTGCAAATATGTTGAGACCCCCTATGTGCCTCCATTTGATCCCTTGCACCCTACCATGGATGAAGAGCTTGATTTGCTTCGTAACCTTAGAACTGTAAATCTCATCATAAAAGGATTACCTGATGACTTGCTTAATCTTGTTACATATTTTGAGTGTGCCTATGCTATGTGGAAATTCTTGGAAGAACTTTATCCGGACTACTCTATGAGAGGTCTTGATGAAATTCTACACAAGACTATTGAATTTGATAAGTTGCACCCCAATGATCCTAACTTTGATAAATGCTTCTTTGAGCTTCGTGATCTTATGAAAAAGAAGGGTGATCCCGGTCTTATCAATATTAGAGTTAGAAATGCTCTTGCATTGCATTCCGAAGATTATTGTTCCATTGACCAAACTAATGCAAGTACTTATCAAATTGACCTAGGTATTGATGATGAACAATCTATGGGTCAATATGATGATGAGCATGAGCATGATGATGATTACTTCGATTCGGACACCGAGCTAGACAAGGTTATGAAGAGTCTCAATCTTATGGCAAATATGAGAGACTACATGTCCGGCGGAAAAGAGTGGATTCTTGATAGTGGATGCACCGATCACATGACCGGAGACAAAGACATGTTTCGAGAGCTTGCAAAGAACGATGGTCCACGCAAGTATGTGACTTTTGGAGACAACTCCAAGGGTAAGGTACTTGGCCTTGGTAAGGTGGCCATATCTCATGATAGCTCTATTCAAAATGTCATGCTTGTAGAATCTCTTGGATACAATTTACTTTCCGTGTCTAGATTAGCTGACTTTGGATTCAATGTGCTATTCACCAAAGTAGATTGCCAAGTCTTTCGTCGTGATAATCAAAACATGGCTTTTACTGGTATTCGTAGAGGTGATCTATATATTGTTGATTTCACTAAGAAAGCCCAACCTAGAGCTTGTTTCATTGCTAAATCCTCTAAAGGTTGGTTATGGCATAGAAGGCTAGGACATGTTGGTATGCGTAATCTAGACAAGCTAATCAAAGGTGATCATATTCTTGGTGTTAAAGATGTTTTCTTTGACAAAGATAGACTTTGTAGTGCTTGTCAAGAAGGAAAACAAGTTGGTGGAAGTCATCCCGTGAAAAACATCATGACCACAAGGAGACCGCTTGAGCTTCTTCATATGGATCTCTTCGGTCCCAATGCTTACAAAAGCCTTGGTGGTAACTCCTTTGGTCTAGTTATAGTTGATGATTATTCCAGATTTACGTGGGTATTTTTCCTTGATGATAAATCGCAGGTTCAGAGGATCTTCAAGACCTTTGCCAAAAAGGCCCAAAATCAATTTGAGGTGAAGATCAAGAAAGTTCGGAGTGACAATGGAACGGAGTTCAAGAACGCCAATGTAGACTCTTTTCTCGATGAGGAAGGAATTCTACATGAGTTCTCGGCTACGTACACGCCTCAACAAAATGGAGTTGTTGAGAGGAAGAACCGAACGCTCATAGAGATGGCAAGAACGATGCTTGATGAATACAAGACACCGAAACATTTTTGGGGAGAAGCGGTCGAGACAGCTTGTCATGCTATCAACAGGCTTTATCTTCATAAGCTCCTCGGCAAGACATCATACGAGCTTCTCACCGGTAACAAACCCCAAGTAGGATACTTTCGTGTCTTTGGTTCAAAATGCTATATCCTTGATAAGCATCGTCGGTCTAAATTTGCTCCTAAATCTCATGAAGGCTTTCTTCTTGGTTATGGATCAAACTCCCACACCTACCGTGTCTACAATAATTTCACCCGAAAGGTTGAAGAGACGGTAGATGTGAAGTTTGATGAATCTAATGGCTCGCAAGTAGAGCAAATGCCTATTGATGTAGGAGACAAGGACCCATCGGAAGCAATCCAAGATTTATCTATTGGAAAGATCCGACCCATGGAAGTGAAGGAGAGTACCTCATCTACATATGTGGAGCCACCTACCTCACGGCGAGATGAACCTCAAGGCAACATGGAGGCCTCCACAAGTGGAACTCACCAAGATGAGGAAATGCAACAAGAAGATCCACCACAACCTCCTTCTCCACCACCTCAAGACAACACCAACAACAATGAAGAAGAAGAAGAGGAAGATGAAGATGATGAGGAAGCTGAGCCACAACATCAACAAAAGCTATCCCGAGTCCGAGCAAGAGTCAAGAAGAATCATCCCGTGGAACAAATGATGAACGACATCAACTCCGGGAGAATTACTCGCTCTAAAACTCGCTTAGCTAACTTTTGTGAGCATTACTCATTTATCTCTAGTATTGAACCTATGAAGGTAGAAGAAGCACTTAAAGACCCGGATTGGGTGAACGCTATGCACGAAGAACTACACAACTTCGAGAGGAACAAGGTGTGGACTTTGGTAGAGAAGCCCAACGATGATCAAAACATCATTGGAACCAAATGGGTGTTCCGGAACAAGCAAGATGAAGATGGACAAGTCATCCGCAACAAGGCTCGTCTCGTAGCTCAAGGTTACACACAAGTCAAAGGTATGGACTATGGTGAGACCTATGCCCCCGTTGCTAGACTTGAATCCATTCGCATTCTTCTTGCTTATGCCAATCACCATGATATTACTCTCTATCAAATGGACATCAAAAGTGCTTTCCTAAATGGTGAAATTGAGGAGGAAGTATTTGTGAAACAACCTCCCGGTTTTGTAAATCCCAAAAAGCCTAATCATGTTTACAAGTTGCACAAAGCTCTTTATGGTCTTAAACAAGCACCTAGAGCTTGGTACAAATGCTTAACTAGCTTTCTTCTTGAAAAAGGGTTTGAGATTGGAAAGATTGACTCAACGCTGTTCACAAAAAGGGTTAATGGTGAACTATTTGTGTGCCAAATATATGTTGATGATATTATCTTTGGTTCAACTAACCCCCATTTTAGCAAGAAGTTTGGACAGCTCATGTCGGAGAAGTATGAAATGTCCATGATGTGTGAACTCAAATTCTTCCTTGGGTTGCAAATCAAGCAATCTAAGGAGGGTACTTTTGTCTCACAAACAAAGTACACCAAGGATCTCTTCAAGAAGTTCAACATGCAAGAAAGCAAAGGTATGAGTACCCCCATGCCTACTAGTGGACATAATGACTTGACTAAAGATGGAGAACCCGTTGATCAAAGGGTTTACCGTTCTATGATTGGTTCTCTATTATATCTTTGTGCTTCTCGTCCTGACATAATGTTGAGTGTATGCATGTGTGCGCGATATCAAGCAGCCCCTAAAGAATGTCATCTTAAAGCTGTTAAAAGGATAGTGAGATACTTGATACACACACCAAACTTTGGCATTTGGTATCCTAAGAGAGCTTCTTTTGATCTTGTTGGCTATTCCGACTCGGACTATGCCGGTGACAAGGTTGATAGAAAGTCAACTTCGGGTACATGTCAATTCCTTGGTCGATCCCTTGTATCTTGGTCCTCCAAGAAACAAAATTCGGTATCTTTATCCACTGCCGAAGCAGAATATATTGCTGCTGGTTCGTGTTGTGCTCAATTACTATGGATGACACAAACACTTAAGGATTATGGGATACATGTGAGACGTGTTCCCTTGCTTTGTGACAATGAGAGTGCAATCAAGATTGGACACAATCCTGTGCAACATTCTCGAACAAAGCATATTGAAGTTCGTCACCATTTTATTCGTGATCATATTGCCAAGGGTGATATTAATCTTAAGCATGTTCGTACTGACAAACAACTTGCTGATATCTTTACTAAACCTCTTGATGAGAAAGTGTTTTGTCGCTTAAGGAGTGAGTTGAACATCATTGATGCTTCAAACTTGGAGTGATAACTCCATTGATGCATGCAAGGCATGAGCCTCTTGACTAATCCTTGATATTTCTCTTATGATGATGATCATATGTCTTGGACACATTTGCCTCCTTGTATTGCATCTAACTCTTTGCAGGTACTTGGATGATCTACATTCCACAAGATTACCACACACTCAAATCATGAGTAATCTTGTCATTGACCAAGTATCTAGCCCTTTGGGATGTTGAGTTCAAGGAACAAAATTCCACATATCCTTTTTGACACCTTATACATCTAGTATTTCACTCTTGTCATCTTGGATATTCTTGAGTATTTCCTTGCTTGCCTAACCCATGTAGGAAGATGAACTACACAAGTAGAAATGGCGCTCCAACTTCACATTCAATGAGCACCTACATCAAGCTTACCTATATGAGTAAAGCAACAACAAGCCCAAGGTATGTTCTTCACATCTTTGAGGAGCTTTGCTCAAAGTCATGAGTACAAGCAGCTTCATAAGATGTGATCACATCAAATGCTTAATCGAAAAATGGCAACCCCATTTTGAGCTTAAACGATGAGTATGACCTATGATCAAATGTCCTCATTTGACTCCTAAGTCAATATACTCAAACATAGGTGACTTTGTCGCCGACCTTCAACTAGATGAAGTACATATGCTTTTGGAGTCTTTCTGTTTTCTCTTATGTTCTCTCATTGAGTTTTCTTTAATCAAAAAAAAAACCTTCATCTAGGAATCTTTTTATCTCTTTTCTTATGTTTCTTTGTGAATATCCTTCTGGAAATCTTTTTATGGCTCTGATCAATTCCCTGAAAATCTTTTACAAATTCATTGCAAATCCTTTGAAACATCCCTCGCAGAGTGAGCTGGATTATTTCTGTGTTTCCTTGGATTTATCTTCCAGGACATCACCTTCTGCAGCTCCACTCAGACTTAAATCTTAAAGAGGGAGAGGACTCAAATTTGGACTCAAATTGTTTCTCTATGAATGTTCTTGTTTGTCCCGTTGTGATTCTTAAGGATCCCACTTCTTTCTTTCTCTCTTTCCATCTTTCCTGTCCTACCTAGTTTGCTGTCCTTTTCGGCACTTGATGTCAAAGGGGGAGAGAACTTAGGGGGAGTAGGGGGAGTAGGGGAGAAGAGAAGACTTAGGGGAAGAAGAAAAGCAATCTTATCTTAAGGGGGAGAGAATCACATCAAAGCTTTGTCGTGTTTTACATTGGACATTACAATTGGCATCTTTCGTTTGATTTTGCTTTTTACATCACACCCCTTGTTCTCACAATTGGTATCTCATAGAATCTTTTAGCTTAAGGGGAGAAGACTTAGAGGAATCTTCACAATTGATATCCTATGAAAAGCAAAATCTCTCTGAGTTCATTGAAAATCTTTTAGCTTCGAAGACATGTTTGCTGATTCAAGCCTGTGCTCAATATGAGACACTCTTTATACATGTCCTCCCTGGCTTGGTACTCTTGATGTTCTTGCAGTTGGTTGAAGGAATACTCTTGTGTTATCTAACCTTGTTTTCTCAAGTTTATCCCTTCAGGTACAAATGCCAAGGAACCTCAAAGTAAGTATATGCATCTTGCAGAGTGTGCATGATGGCGACTTGCTTGTAAATACTTGTTTGCAAGAAATCACCATGCACATATGCATTATCACTCACTTCCTTTTTCTTCTGCTCTGATGCATATAGCCAAGCTGCATGTAGCACATCTTGCTTATCTCTCTTGTGTGCTTGTGGTAGTCCAAAACCATAATCTATGAAAATCTTGCACACTTGTAGGGGGAGCCTGTGTACTACATGCTTGTCAAAGCTTTCATGATAATCCTGTCTTTCTTTCAATAAGCTTTGATGTCTCGTTCAATATAATTTCAGTGTGTTGCCATCAATTACCAAAAAGGGGGAGATTGAAAGCACATTTGCTCTCCGGGTGGTTTTGGTAATTAATGACAACATACTTTGTGGTTGGACTAATGCTTTTATCAAGTATGTTTCAGGAAATCCAATCACATTGGTATGGCAAGATGATTGAAGAAGTGGACCCCTCAAATGCTAAGGCAAGCATTGGCAAAAGCTCAAGACTCCATTTCTGGTTTAGTGATCAAAGATCACATTGAGTCCATAGGAAAAGCCAATACTATTAAAAGGGGATGAGGTTGTGTTGATGATCTGGTTGCTCAAGTGCTTAGTGATTTAGCTCCTTCAACTATCAGCACCTTTCACTTCTATACACACTCATAAGTAATCTCGGACAAACCGATTCTTCCAACTCAGTCCCACCGGATGAACCACTTCAGCCATATTCCAAACCCTAGAAAAATCGGTCACACCGAGTTTGAGATCGGTCTCACCGAAGCTGAACTGCCAACCTTCTGTAACCATTTCACATCATATCGGAATAACCGATTTTGCATTATCGGTCTTACCGAGATTGACAAGCTTCTGTCTTGGCTCAAATCGGTCTCACCGATAATTCATTTTCGGTCCCACCGATTTTGGCATGTTCCTGCTCTTTCTCAAATCGGTCCAACCGAGTTTTCTTTCTCGGTCTCACCGAAATCTCCAACGTTCATATCAGATACACTTTCGGTCCCACCGAGATGGTATTTTCGGTCCCACCGAAAATCCCAACGTTCACTATATTTGAACTTTCGGTCTGACCGAGTTTTCACTTCGGTCTCACCGAGATTGGTCAAATGTGTGTGTAACGGTTGGATTTTGTGTGGAGGCTATATATACCCCTCCACCCCCTCCTCATTCGTTAGGAGAGCCATCAGAAAGTACCACCACTTCTACCATACACTTTCTGAGAAGTGAACCACCTACCCTTGTGTTGAGATCAAGCCATTCCATTCCTACCATATGAAACTTGATTTCTAGCCTTCCCAAGTTGCTTTCCACTCAAACCTTTCTTCCACCACAGCCATATCAGTGAGGAGAGTTGAGTGTTGGGGAGATTATCATTTGAAGCACAAGAGCAAGGAGTTCATCATCATCAACACCGTCTATTACCTTTTGGAGGGTGGTGCCTCCTAGATTGGTTAGGTGTTGCTTGGGAGCCTCCGTCTTCGAGATGTGGAGTTGAACCAAGAAGTTTGTAAGGGCAAGGAGATCGCCTACTTTGTGAAGATCTACCCCGAGTAAGGCTAGTCCTCCGTGGGCGTAGGCCATGATGGAATAGACAAGGTTGCTTCTTCGTGGACCCTTCGTGGGTGGAGCCCTCCGTGGACTCGCGCAGCCGTTACCCTCCGTGGGTTGAAGTCTCCATCAACGTGGATGTACGATAGCACCACCTATCGGAACCACGACAAAAATCTCCGTGTCACCAAACTGCGTTTGATCTTCTCCATCTCTCTTTACTATATATGCAATTTACTTTCCGCTGCCCATACTCTAGAATTGCATGTGTAGTATGTTACTTGACTTGATCTTAATTGCAAAACTGCCTAAAACTTTGCACAACCAAAAGGCAGATTTTTATCTTGTCAAGTAGTCTAATCACCCCCCCCCCCCCTCTAGACCTACTTCTTCGATCCTACATACCCCATTACCAGAAAATTGCATATGCGGTATTCATGGCATCTCGGAAGCTCTAATAATGATGATCATTACACTTCCATTGGCCTTTTTAGGGGCTTTATTGATTTAGCCTTTCCTCACATGGGACAATGCTCTAATAATGATGATCATCACACTTTCATTACAACTCGATATTACAACTCGATACTAGAACAAAGTAGGACTTTATATGAATGCCTCTGGTTGTGTACCGGGATGTGAAATGAATCAAGAGTGACATGTATGAAAAATTATGCATGGTGGTTTTGCCACAAATACGATGTCAACTACATGATCATGCATGGCAATATGACAATATGAAGCGTGTCATAAGAACGGAATGGTGGAAATTTGCATGGCAATATATCTCGGAATGGCTATGGAAATGCCATGATAGGTAGGTATGGTGGATGTTTTGAGGAATATATACGGTGGCTGTTTTGAGGAAGGATATATAGTGGGTGTATGGTACCGGCGAAAGTTGCGTGATACAAGAGAGGCTAGCAATGGTGGAAGGGTGAGAGTGCATATAATCCATGGACTCAACATTAGCCATAAAGAACTCATATACATATTTCAAAAATCTATGAGTCCTCGAAACAAAGCAATCAACGCATGCTCCTAGGGGGGAGGTTCGTAGGAGTTAACCATCGCGCGCCCCCGACCTCCACACAAAGGTTGACACTTTACAAATACCTCATGCTCTAACTTCGTCACAAAGCGATTCACCATACGTGCATGCTACCAGAATCACTAACCTTAACACAAGCATTTCTCAATTTCATAATAACTCCACTAGCATAACTCTAATATCACTATCCTCATATCTCAAAACAATTATCAAGCATCGAACTTCTCATCATATTCAATGCACTTAGCGTGAAAGTTTTTACTACATTGATATTGAATGTCTATCATATGAAGACTAGTTTTATAGCCTAAGCACATTACCATGATTTTTTAATAGACTCTGAAAAGGATATAAGTGAAGCATGAGAGTTCAACAATTTCTTCAAAATATTATCACCAACATGCTCTAAAAGATATAAGTGAAGCACTAGAGCAAAAACTATTCAACTCAAAAGATATAAGTGAAGCACATAGAGTGTTCTAGCAATTCCTAGGACATATTTAACTCTCTCAAAAAGGTGTGTCCAGCAAGGATAAATGTGGCAAACTAACAAGCAAATAATCAAATTATACAAGACACTCCAAGTAAAACACATATCATGTGGTGAATAAAAATATAGCTCCGAGTATAGTTACCGATGGATGAAGACGAAAGAGGGGATGTCTTCCCGGGCATCCCCAAGCTTAGGCTTTTGGTTTTCCTTGAATTTTACCTTGGGGTGCCATGGGAATCCCCAAGCTTAGGATCTTTCCACTGTTTGTTCCATAGTCCATCAAAGCAATACTCAAAACTTGAAAATTTCACAATACAAAACTTAGACAAAAATCTCGTGAGCTCCGTTAGTATCAGAAAGCAAACCACTACTCAAAGGTACTGCAATGAATTCATTCTTTGTTTATATTGGTGCTAAACCTACTATATTCCAACCTCTCTATGGTTCATACTTCCCAATACTACTCATAGATGCATCGAAATAAGCAAACAACACACGAAAAACAGAATATGTCAAAAACAGAACAGTCTGTAGTAATCTGCAGGTTTCGCATACTTCTGTAACTCCAAAAAATTCAAACTAAATTGGTAAACGTGAGGAATTTGTCTATTAATCATCTACAAAAAGAATCAACTAAATATCACGCTCCAGTAAAATCTGGTGATCATTCTAGCAAGTGCTAACGATTCTGTTTTTCACAGCAAGATCAGATAAACTTCACACAAGTCTTCCCAAAGGTTCTACTTGGCACACACACTAAACAAAACACAAAACCACATCTAAACAGAAGCTAGATGCAATATTTATTCCTAAACAGAAGCCAAAACAAAAATTAAAATTGGGTTGCCTCCCAACAAGCGCTATCGTTTTACGCCCCTAGCTAGGCACGATACATGGATAGATCTAGGTATTGCCATCTTTGGAAGGCAATCCATAGGTGGCTCTCATAATAGATTCATATGGTAGTTTGATTTTCTTTCTAGGAATCCATGCATTTCCTTAACGAAAATTGGAATCTAATATTTCCTTCCTTCATATCAATAATTGCACCAATCGTTCTAAGGAAAGGTCTACCAAGAATAATAGGACATGAAGGATTGCAATCTATATCAAGAACAATGAAATCTATGGGCACATAATTCCTATTGGCAACAATAAGAACATCATTAATCCTTCCCATAGGTTTCTTAATAGTGGAATCCGCATGATGCAAATTCAAAGAACAATCATCAAGCTCATGGAATCCTAGCAAATCACACAAAGTTTTCGGGATACTGGAGACACTTGCACCCAAATCACACAAAGCATAGCATTCATGATCTTTAATTTTTATTTTAATAGTAGGTTCCCACTCATCATAAAGCTCTCTAGGGATAAAAACTTCTAACTCAAGTTTTTCTTCATAAGATTGCATTAAAGCATCAACTATATGTTTAGTGAAAGCTTTATTTTTACTATAAGCATGCAGAGAGTTTAGTACGGATTGCAACAAGCAAATACAATCAATCAAATAGCAATTATAATAATTGAATCCCTTGAAATCCAAAGTAGTGGGTTCATCACTATGCAAAGTTTTAATCTCTTCACTCCCAGTTTTAACAATTTTAGCATCAAGATCTAAAAACTATGAATCATTGGGACACCTTAAAGTAGAATCATGTCCAATCCTATCTTCATCAAGATTTATACTAGAAAAAAAGGATCTAATAGGAGACACATCAATAACTTTCAGATCTTCATCTTTATTTTCATGATAACTAGAAGAACACGCTTTTATATAATTCACTCTTTTAGCACGCATCCTAGCGGTTCTCTCTTTGCATTCATCAATGGAAATTCTCATGGCTTTGAGAGACTCATTGATATCATGCTTAGGTGGGATAGATCTAAGTTTCAAAGAATTTACACTAAGAGTAATTCTATCCACACTTCTAGCCAATTCATCAATCTTAAGCAATTTTTCTTCAAGCATAGCATTGAAATTCTTTTACGATATCATAAACTCCTTAACACTAGTTTCAAATTCAGAAGGCATCTTTCCATAAGAGTTTTTGTAGGAATTACCATAATTATTAGAGGAATTACTAGGAAAAGGCCTAGGATTAAAGTTCCCTCTATAAGCATTGTTACCAAAACTATTCCTACCAACTAAATTCACATCCAAAGATTCATTGTTATTTTCAATCAAAGTGGACAAAGGCATATCATTAGGATCAGAAGAAGCACTCTTAGCAGCAAACAATTTCATAAGTTCATCCATCTTTCCACTCAAAACACTAATTTCTTCAATAGCATGCACTTTTTTACTAGTAGATCCTTCGGTGTGCCATTGAGAATAATTAACCATAATATTATCTAGGAGTTTGGTAGCTTCTCCTAAGGTAGTTTCCATGAAAGTGCCTCCTGCGGCCGAATCTAAAAGATTTCTAGAAGCAAAATTCAAGCCAACATAAAAGTTTTGAATAATCATCCATAAGTTCAAACCATGTGTAGGGCAATTACGTATCATTAATTTCATTCTCTCCCAAGCTTGTGCAACATGCTCATGATCTAGTTGCTTAAAATTCATAATATCGTTTCTAAGAGAGATAAAAGCATCGTTGCAGTTATTCCACGAATCAATACTATTTCTAGGCAAAGAGGAAAACCAAGTTTTAGCATGATCTCAAAGTGAAAACGGAAATAACTTCAATTTAACAATATCGTTATCCGTATCCCTTTCCTTTTTCATATCACACAAATCAACAAAGTTGTTTAGATGAGTAGCGGCATCTTCACTAGGAAGGCCCGAGAATTGATCTTTCATGACAAGATTCAGCAAAGCAGCATTGATCTCACAAGATTCAGCATCAGTAATAGGAGCAATCAGAGTGCTGATAAAATCATTATTTTTGGTATTGGTGAAGTCACACAATTTAGTATTGTTCCGAGGCATAGTGACAAGCAAGCAATCCAACACACACAAGCAAACAAGAGGCAAGCGAACGATAAACACACGGCAGAAGAAGGGCAAATAAAACGGCAAGGGTGAAGTGGGTGAGAGGAAATTGAGAGGCAAAAAATGTAATGCGAAAGATAAGGGTTTGTGATAGGTACTTGGTATATGAATTTTGCGTAAGCCTCCCCGGCAACGGTGCCAGAAATTCTTCTTGCTACTTCTCGAGCTTGCGTTGTATTCCCTCGAAGAGGAAAGGGTGATGCAGCACAGTAGCGTAAGTATTTCCCTCAGTTTTTGAGAACCAAGGTATCAATCTAGTAGGAGACCACACGCGAGTCCCTCGCACCTGCACAAACAAATAAGAACTTCGCAGCCAACGCGATAAGGGGTTGTCAATCCCTTTATGGTCACTTATGAAAGTAAGATCTGATACTGATGATAGTTTTATATTTTTGGTCTTTTTGATTATAAGAACAGAAAGTAAATGCGGAAAAGTAAAGTAGATTGTAGATTGATATGTTGAGAATAGACCTGGGGGACATAGTGTTCTCTAGTGGCTTCTCTCATGAAAGCGATATTCTACGGCGGGTAAACAAATTACTGTCGAGCAATTGATAGAAGAGCGAATAATTATGAGACTATCTAGACATGATCATTATATACATGCATCACGTCCGAGACAAGTAGACCGAAACGATTCTGCATCTACTACTATTACTCCACACATCGACCGCTATCCAGCATGCATCTAGTGTATTGAGTTCATAAGAATAGAGTAACGCCTTAAGCAAGATGACATGATGTAGAGAGATAAACTCAAACTTAGTGATATAAACCCCATCTTTTTATTCTCAATGGCAACAATACAATACGTGCCTTGCTGCCCCTACTGTCATTGGGAAAGGACACCGCAAGATTGAACCCAAAGCCAAGCACTTCTCCCATTGCAAGAACTATAGATCTAGTGGGCCAAACCAAACCAATAATTCGAAGAGACTTGAAAGGATATTATAATCATACATAAAGAGTTCAGAGAAGAACCAAATATTTCTCATAGTTAATCTTGATCATAAACCCACAATTTATCGGATCTCAACAAACACACCGCAAAAAGAGATTACATCGAATAGATATCCTCGAAGACCGAGGAGAACTTGGTGTTGAGATCCAAAGAGAGAGAAGAAGCCATCTAGATACTAGCTATGGACCCGAAGGTCTGTGGTAAACTACTCACAACTCATGGTGAGGCGATGATGATGATGTAGAAGCACTCCGTGGTAGATCCCCCCCTCCGGCGGAGCTCCGGAACAGGCCCCAAGACGGGATCTCATGGGAACAGAAGGTTACGGTGGTGGAACTAGGGTTTTCTCTGTTGTTCTGATGGTTGTGGGGTACGTAGGTATATATAGGAGGAAGGAGAGCACCGGGGGCCAAACATGGGGCCCACGAGGTAGGGGGCGCGCCCTATGGGGGGGCACCCTCGTGGGCACCACGTATGCCTACTCCGTGGTTCTCAAGTCTCCCGTGCGTGATTTTCTCCAAAAATATCTCTGTAAAACCCTGAAACAGGCAAAAAACAGGAATCTGGACTGGGCCGCTGGGTTAGTAGGTTAGTCCCAAAAATAATATAAAAGTGTATGACAAAGCCCATTAAACATCCAAAACATCATAAATAATAGCATGGAACAATCAAAAATTATAGATACGTTGGAGACGTATCACATACGTGGACGATGTTGTCATCTGGACTAAACACGTCAAAACATTGGTGGATGATCTCCGCCTTAACTTTCATAACCTATGAACATATGACATATGACTCGATCCGGAAAATGCGTCTTCGGCGTTCCGACCGGAAAGCTATTAGGGTTCATCGCATCCCATAGAGGAATAGAACCGAACCCAGCTAAAATCTGGGCCCTGTCACAGCTAACTACGCCAACAGATCTAAAACAAGTGCAAAAGCTAGCAGGTGGCGTAGCGGCCTTGATCCGCTTTATCTCCAGCTTAGGAGAGAAAGCACTACCGCTTTATAGACTGCTGAGGCGCACATACAACTTTGAAAGGACGGATGCGGCCATGACCGGACTGGACGAAATAAAAACCCTATTAGCGGGTAACCCAATCCTAGCCGCTCCAGGTGTGGGCGAGCCAATGCTGCTTTATATCTCTGCCACTCATCAGGTAGTGAGTGCGGTGCTCGTCATCGAATGAAACGAAGAGGGACATAAATTCCCCATTCAAAAATCCGTATACTATGTATCCGAGGTTCTCACACCGTGCAAATCATGATACCCCCATTACCAGAAAATTTCCTATGCGGTATTCATGGCATCTCGGAAGATCTGACACTACTTTCAAGAGTGTTCGATCACAGCGGCAACTGAAGTACCACTCAACGATATCATAAACAATAAAGACGCCACTAGACGCATAGCCAAATGGGCCATCGAGCTCTTGATGTTTTCAATAACATACAAACCACGCCGGGCTATTAAGTCCCTGGTGTTGGCCGACTTCATCGCGGAATGGAATGAAGCCGAACTCCCTTAAGAGTACGGATCATACTCCCACTAGACCATGTATTTCGATGCTTCCAAAATGCTAGCCGGACTGGGGGCCGGTGTCATCTTGATATCCCCAACAAGGGATATAGTGCGCTACATACTGCAGATCATGTACACGGACTCAAACAACGTGGCCGAATACGAGGCACTACTGCACGGTCTCTGCATGGCCATATCCATGGGTATACAATGCCTCGAGGTGCGCGGAGACTCAAACCTCGCCATATCTCAGTTAAACGGAGAATTTGATGCGAAGGATTCAAAGATGGCAGCTTATCAAAATGCCATATTAAAAATATCGGCTCAATTTGAGGGGCTGGAATTTCACCATGTAGCTCGGGACAGTAACCAGGCAGTGGATATACTTGCTCGTATGGCCGCTAAACGCGACCCAGTCCTGCCTAAAACCTTCATGGAAAGGTTGTTCAAGCCATCAGTAACATGGCAAGATGAGAGTAGAGACGCTAATCCGGACCCGAACACGGCTCAGCCGAACTCAATACAGATGTCATCAGGGACCCCAACATGGAAATAACATCTTCGGCTCATGAGATCATGGCTGTTATAGCCCCCTGGACCAAGCCTTTCCTAGCCTACCTTAATAGGCAAGAGCTCCCCGATGACCAAATGAGGCCCGCCGCATAATTCGGTGTTCTAAAGCCTATAAGGTTCACTAAGGTGAACTATACAAGAAAAGCACTACTGGTATTCTCCAACTGTGCATTTTTGAAGAGGAGGGACATCAACTTCTAGCCAAAATACATGCTGGCATGGGCGGCCATCACGCAGCGGCCCGAGATTTTACAAGCAAGGCTTTCCGAACTGGTTTCTTCTGGCCAACTGCGCGCACAGACCCTAGTCCAACATTGTATTGGATGCCAGCTTTTTGCAAATCAAAGTCATAAGCCTCCCACCGCTCTCAGAACCATCCCCATTACCTGGCCCTTTGCGGTCTGGGGGCTGGATATGGTCAGACCTCTTAAAGGGGGAAGCCATAAAAAGAAATATTGACTGGTCATGGTGGACAAATTCAGTAAATGGATAGAAGCCAAGCTAGTCCGAACAGCTGAGTCAGGGACAGTGATAGATTTTATTTCTGGCATAGTACACCATTACGGTGTCCCGCACAATATTATGACAGATAATGGCTCCAACTTCATAGTCGATGAGGTAAAAAATTGGTGCGTTAAGTTAGGCATTAAACTTGATTAGGCCTCTGTGTACCATCCTCAAACAAACGGTCAGGTAGAAAGAGCCAATGGCTTGATAATGAGTGGCATTAAACCCTGACTAGTGCGCTCCCTATAGGAGTCAGATAGACACTGGGTGGAGGAGCTCGACTCTGTACTCTGGGGGTTGCGAACCACACCTCACCGGACAACCGGATACACACATTTTTTCATGGTGTACGGCTCAGAGGCTGTTTTGCCCTGCGATATTATTCACGACTCACCTCGAGTGCGCATGTATGAAGAGAGAGAGGCCGAGCTCGATCGGCAGGATGACCTAGACGGCCTTGAAGAAGAGCGCGATATCGCGCATGTCCGTTCCACATTTTATCAACAACAGGCCAGACGATAGCAAAGCAGAGAAGTGTGGGCCAAGACATACACTGTTGGCGAACTCGTCTTACGCCTCCCGGAGAGAAAAAAGGACAAGCTCAAACCAAGATGGGAGGGCCCCTTCATTATTGAAGAAGTACTCACTGGTGGTGCCTATCGCCTTTGAAATGTATCAGACAATCGCCTTGAGCCGAACCCATGGAACGCTACTAGGCTCCGACGCTTCTACAGATAGTTTGGTAGCACATGTTTTCTTTTCAGTCTAGGTCTTATTCCCTGTTTTATTTTTAAGTTCTCCTCTTATTTTTTCTTATCAATAAGTATTCGGCTCAACCGAACTATCACAGGGTAGAACATCTTCAAATGTATATACCTCAAAAACACTTGGGGGCTTCTATAACGAAGCCCATTACTGAAAAGCATATCGCTCATAATATTTATGTCATCTGTTTCATACAGTCTCCTTGCCATTGTATACACCTTTATGAAATAAGTTTTTGCCAAGCTGGGTTGCTTGGCTCCTGTGTTTATACCCTACGTTCGTGATTGTTTGGCTAGGGTGTAAAGGGAGCACCTCTGCGATTGTTACAACCGGGTAATCCGGACCTGTACCTCAGACGGGTGAAGTCGGAAGCTAGCGTTCTTAAGGGAATCATTGGTCGGCAGAGAACGACGTATCGCTTTCAAGCGCATAAACTTTAAAAAAACACATGATACAACTTCCTATCATCCTTTTTAGGATCAAAGCTTAGGCATGCGTATATATGCATGCTGACCCAGGGAAAGGAACCCTTAATGGAACTATTCTCTCTGGAAGATGTTTCTTACGTTAAATAGTAATATTCGACAGGAGATCAGTTTGATGATAAAGTACATCGTTACATAGAATCAAACGCGTATTCTTCATCTATACCATCTATAAGACTGTCTAATTTACATTTTTGTTGAGAATTCTTGGCGGCTGTCTTAACTTGGTTGTATACCAAGCTTACAGGGATTTCTAGTCCGTCAGGCCCTCGAGGTCCAACCTGAGCCATATGGTTTGGGTCTAGTCTGGTGTAGCGTGTCTTCACCATAGCCCAAGCTTCTTGGGCACCTTCTCGACATGCTGATGCTTTCCATAATTCAAAGCGACGTCGAGCCCCTTTGAATAAAATCGCCAGTTCCTCCATAATTTCTGGAGTAGAATCGGCTGGCCATAAATCCTTGGCCATATTCTTCATGGCTTTCCAAGCTCGCTCGTGTACCTTGGAGAGCTCTTGCAGCAGGTCACCTCTCCTTCGGGCCGCCCAGTTAACAAGCCTGCAGGAATAGTTTTCATAAAAAAACTTTGAATCAAGGGACTATATTGAAAGCTAGGTTCAAGGTCATACTAAATATGCCGCCTTTAAGCTTCTTGTTCTCTTTCAGGGCATCCGAGAGTTGGGCTCGCACGTCCTTTAGCTCCTCGGCTAGCTTGCTATTTGTATCATGCAACTTGTTCTTCTCATCTATGGTCAGCGTTAGTACACATTGGCCAACAGTTGTTTGCGTTTCGGCTTGTTCTTTCGCCACCAGAGCAGCCCTTAGCTCTTCCTCCAGTTGGTTTGTTGGTCCCGTCGCTGCAGTTTTAACAATGTATACTTGAAGATCATTGATTGGAACAGGACCATGCTGTCCGGACATTATTGTCCTTACCATCAGAGCCCTTCTTGGACTTCTTCGAATCTTCTAATTCGGTGGTGACAGTAGTAAACTTGGTCCGGCATTCTTCCAACTCCTTGGATAATGCATGATTCTTTTCCTTGAGTACCTAAAAACACAACGATCCTTAAATCAGTTGGGCCAACTGCTTTAAGTCTCGAGGCTACTGGCATATGAACATTGAATTAAACACTCACCCGCATATCCTTGGAAAGCTGGTGAGTGGCTCCGGCGAGTCCGTCTCGAGCGGCTCGGATATACGCATCCGCAGAACCGAGGGTGTTAAACGCCTCCTCAATGAAAGCTTGATCACGCATGGCTGTTTTTCGCCGCCGATGATTCATTGCGCTTTCCTCCTCGGAATTGGTAACATATACCTCATCTGAATCCGCTTGACGAGGACAATCCGGTGTTACACCCGCATCAACCCTAGTCCTTGTGGATGGGCCTGGTGCCAGATTGGTTGGAGCATGACCAGCAGGATCACCGGACATAGTCCGGCGTATACTCTTACTAAAAAGCAAAAATAAAGCGGAAAATTATGATCCGGCTCCGCCACGAGACATATATTAAGAAGTCATACCTCTTTGATAACGGAGGAGGTTCGGTGGTGTCTCCGGTCCCCTTTCGCTTCAGAGACCCGCCCTGGGCAAGCGTCGCCTTCTAGGAAGACGCTCTTGATGTAGTACGGCGGCTTGAGCGCCGCTCCTTTTGAGCATGAGATAGTGCGGTGAGTGAGGCGCACTAGGAATATTCTCTTTGAAGAGGTTTCTCCTGGGTACTTACGTGGGAGGAAGGAAGAAGGCCAGGATTGTCAACTATAATAGCCACTCCGGTACCGTCATGGCTGGCTTGATTAAAAACTCCATCTTTAAGATCTATGCCTATGTCCGGAGCTTCCACGAATCCGGGATCCATGTCACGAATGTGGTCCTCTGGCTGTGGGATGGGACTGCTAATCCCCTCGACCACCTTCCTCCACTCCTATTGGAAATAACCGAATTCAGTTTGGTTATTATATCTCAATATAAAAATTGAGTGAAGCTAGCGATCAGAGAAAGGCTTACCCAGTCGATGGGGTTATACATAGAGAAACCCTTCCGACACTTCAAGCAAAGAAAATCCTCCTTCTCCGCTTTGTAGAGATCAGCTAGGATGGCGGCCAAAGCGGCAGGGTTGTCAGTACCTTCGCGTAGATAGCGTGAGGCATCATCCTGGCCATTATAGTGCCACATAGGAAACCCTCTGGCCTGAAGCGGCTACACACACAATGTTATTGAGATCCCCATCACTTCAATTCTCGTCAGCTCGAGGTGGGCAAGTAATCTGATCTTGCTTACTAGTCTTTTGACCTCCGCACCGTCTTTCTCCTTGAGACTGCGGGGACAGCAATTGAAATGCTTCTTTAAAAGAGCACTGGAATATTCAGGAAGGCCTTGCCAGATTGGGTCCGGCAGGACAACGTCCTCAATATAAAACCACTCCGAGGGCCACTCTTCGGATGCTTTGTTCGGAGTGTTGTACAAATAACCTGTCCCTACTATACTCCACACTTCAGCACCGTCGACCTCGAATATGGATCCATTCTGGGAGCGAGGGACAAGATAGAAGAATTTTCACCATAGCTCGAAATGAGCCTCGCAGCCCAGAAACAGCTCACAAAGAGCGACAAAGCCCGTAATGTGCAGAATAGACCCCGGCATAAGGTTGTGCAGTTGGAGACCATAGAACTCTAGAAACCCCGTAAGGAAAGGGTGGATAGGAAATCCTACACCTCTTAGGAGGAAGGAGACGAAGCACGCCCGCTCTTCTTTGGAAGGATTGGGGAAACTTTCCGCCAGGGCTTGACCATCGATCGAAGTTAACCCAGCCCGAACGGGGACTAGATCCGTGGGAGGGAGATATCCCTGCGCCTGAAGCTTACTCAGCTGCGCATGAGATACTAAGCAACTCTCCCAATCGCCTGCTTGAGGGCCATGAGGGTGTGAGGAGGAACTGGGAATGCCGGCCATGTTTGAACATTTTCCGTGGCCAAACGGTGGGGCCAATGAATCGTTGGTGAGCCCGTTCTCGCGCAACCTCATAGGTTCCCGCGCAAGCTTCCTGCCCGAGTCGGTGAAAACCCCCAAAATCCCAATGCTTACCGGCCAGCTATATAAACCCTCACGACCGGCGAGTCCTGCGTCACATTTTCCCCTCCCTCCCTGTAGCTTATCTCGTCTGCTTCTCCCACAATCGCCAATGGCACCAATCCGTCGTTGTCGCTCAGCCACTCCGCCTTCATCAGAGGACAGCTCCAACTGGGAGGCTACACCACGGCGGCGGCGTAGTCCCCGGCGTAGTGTAGTGCACGTGGCGTCCTTGTTGGGTGTGCGCGGAACACCGAACATACACTCCACCGCCGCTGCCCGTCGGCAGCTGTTGCCGACCGCCGTTGCCGTCACACCACTGTCGAAAGCCAGGGCCATCGCCCGCTTCACCACCGCGGCCCGAAGGCAGGAGGTAGTCGTCGTGGCCTCCACCCCTCTGCCGGCCACCGTGGCCATCACCCACTCCGCCACTGCGGCCCGAAGGCGGGAGGTGGTGGTCGTGGCCGCCACCCCATCATCGACCGCCGTGGCCACCAACCCACCTTTGATCGCTGGGGTCATCACCCGCTCCGCCACTGCCGCTCGAAGGAGGGAGGCGGAGGTGGATGCCCGCATGTGCGTCAGTGACCTTGCACACTACACCGAGTCCCTGCGGGAGGAGGAGGAGCGCCTCGTCGAGCACGCAAGGAGCCTTAACGCCACCGTGGCCAGGCACACACTTCCTCAGAGGCGAGGAATCAGAAGATCTACGAGGAGAACCACCGCTTCGAGAGGAGTCGTCTGGAGCGGCAGAGGGTGTTAGAGGTGAGCGTCGTTGAAGGTGCAGCATCGCCAGGCACCGTATTGCAGTTGTCTAGCTCGTCGTTAGGCTCCTCCTCCTCTACCTCTTACTGAGCGTGCTTGGCAGAGGAGAGGCTGCCGGAAGTAGTACAAAGTCCCTCCGTAGTAGTAGTAGTATTTAGGGGCTATTTTTTCAGTTCATCTAACTATAGATGTGGTGGAACTGTACAACATACTAAAAATTAGCTAGTATATAAAGTAGAACTAGCTATTTTAGTATGTGGTTGGCAACAATTGATGAAAAGTTTGGTCGGTTCAGCTGTCGAGTTGAACTATTTGTATAAAGAATGACTTCTTAATCTATGAATGAAATCTATGCTTAATTACTGAATTATAGTTGCCAAAATTAGATACCGCTAGTGATTTTTAGCTTCATATTTTTACAAATTGTAGTGTTACAAGGTTGACAAATGGAAATGTTACTAGATCAACAAATGTCCATCTTTCTGGTTTGACAAATGGCAACATACCCAATATGACAGATGCAAATCTTACCAAATTGTTTGTAAGTGGTTGCACACGGGTCATCCAAAAGAACCGTTTGCATTGAATAGATGCACAAATCCTGCTCTCACTTTGCATACGGGTGTTCTATCTTAAACGTTTGTGATCAAGAGCTGCACAAATCCTGCTCGACACATTTTCCCTTGGCTTCCTGGGGAGGCTGTCGGTTTGCATACGGGTGTTCTTACTAAAACGTTTGCGTGAGTGTTTTATATTTAAAAATCAGTGATGTTTTTTGAAAGAAAATCGTTTGATAAGTCTGTACATTCAGAGAGAAAAATGCAACTTCGCTCAAACCATATCTTTCATCCAGTCATACTACAAATTTATATTCATATGATCGAGATACGGTATTAAACCCAAGAAAAAAACTATTTACGGTGGCGGCGGAGGCGGCGTGCCGTGCCGTTGTTGTCGTTGTCGTCCTTTGGGACGCCATTGTTGAAGTATTTAATGCAGCATAGAATGTTCTTCACTTGTAAATCAAACATCATGTCATCGCGCAATCGACGGGTGGGGCACGGGAGGACGGCAGCTGGCGGCGCTGAGAGGTAGCTGTCGACGACGGCGTCCCATGCCGCTGAGGGGGGCGTGCACACGGGCACAGGCGCGGTGGGTGCATCCAAATTCACGTGGACCGGCGCCACGGTGGGCGGACGGACGCGCACAGGCATGCTTCCCGGTGAGCTAACGCAGCGTATAGCTCGCATGCTTCCCGGTGAGCCTACGCATTGGAGGACTGCTAGCACGCCTCTCAGTCAGCCTGCGCACCGTACTGCGCTCGCACGCCTCCCGTTCAGTCAAGCAGCTATCCGCACGACACCTCCTATAGACATTAAAACTGTCACACCCTGATTTTCATGTCACATTGCTCAAGCTAATTATCATGTTAATAATGTGGATTTACAAAAACTTTTGAGTGTTTTTGACTTTGCTTGATTTGACTTTTGTCTGTTGTTTGCTAGTGCTCTAAAAATCAAAAAAATCCTCCAACTCTTATACTTCATCTCCTTGGTCCAAAACCTTTTCCCAATGATCATGCCATGTGTATAGACCAGTATAGGATTTTCTTATAAAAATATTTTGGCCAAATAGTATTTTCTAAAAATTAGTTTTCCAAAAACCCCTGAATTGAGGTTTGCACTGCAAGTACCTTATTTAGGGTGTGAAAAATCTTTCAAACAGTATATTTGAATCCTATTAGGTATAGGACTCCCAGAAACCACAAAATTATAATTTTAAAAGTTATTTTTATATTTTATTTAAAAGCTTTTTCCTAAGGCCAGAAATGGTCTTTAATAGGAAAAAATTATTTAATTATTTCAAAAATATTTGCCAAAATTCAGGGAAACTCATAGGACATATATTGTCCATATATAAGAGTTTCAACACATGGTCATGTTCAAAATATTGGGCAAATCCTTCCAAAACCCTTTCTGGATATTTCAAGCTTTTGAAATATTTACAAAGAAAATATTCTCCAAAAATTCCAGGGAAATTCTATCATGTCATATATGACTTATTTGATGATCTTGCAAAGCCTCATGCCTTGAAGATCAAGGAAACATCATCTAATCCCCTCAAAACCATTCTGTCCATATTTGAAGTTTGAACAACTCTACATTCCCAAACTTGTACAAATGCTCTCAAACTTGGTGCACATGCTAGAAATGCCTAATAAGGCTTCTATACCAAATGGCACAAGATTTGGAGTAGAGCAACTTGATCAGAACACCCCAAAACCCTTTTTGTTCAAATGCAAATTTGAACAACTTTACATTACCAACTTTTTACCTGGGGCTTCAAACTTTGTGGGCATGATCATAACCCCAAATGATGATGCTACACCAAGTGGTGCATCAAGGGGAGATGATTTGCTTAACTCAAACATGGTGAAACCATTTCTGTTGATTTCTAGGGTTCACCAAAGTTACATTGGCAATTTTGCCCAAATGAGCTCAAATTTGGTGGAAGGCCCTAATTATATGTGGCATTCCATCCTGTTAAGTCCCATGCCAATTAGAAGTCATTTGCCTCCCCAAAACCTGATCAAACACCTTCTGCCAATTTACCAAAACCATTGGAATGACCCCTTTTACTATTTCCCTTCACCTCAAATTCTTACCACAGCTTCTCCTAATCATCTTCTACCCCCAGTAAATTCTCTATGGCCTCAGCTCAATCATTGGAGGGGGTAAAACCCAAATTCACACTTCTGGACAGCAGTAAACTTCTTCTTCTTCACCTCCCTCCTCATTCCAGTGGCTTCCCAGAGCATCAAAGGCCACAACGCATTTTTTACTACTCCCTCTACCCTCTGGACACCGATGGCCACACCCTGGACGCCAGGCAATGCCAATGGAAGCCAAAAGCATGCTCTGGAGCACGCTACAGTGCTCTGGAGCACTGCAGCCGCCCCCAATCACCGGCCCCGACCACCTAGGGCCTCCCCCCTCGTGTCCCCCGAGGCTGCCTAGGCGTCCGGGACACGCCGGGCGGTCGGCCCCCTCCTCCCTCCTCCTCCCTCACCCCTGCTCGCACGCGCACCGGCCGACCCTGAGCTCCAGTGAGCAAGCTCACACACGCGAAGACTCTGGCGCCTCCCCGCTCCTCCTCTGCTTTCCCCTTGGCCTGGACCTCGTCCACGAGCGCCTCAGACATGCCCAGGAGAGCCAGGTTGGCCTTCAGCAACGGCCACGGCCCCGCCGGCGCACAGCCCCGCGGTGAACCTCGGGCTAGCCTATAAAAGGCCTCCCCGAGCCCTCTCCGTACTCCATCCACTCCCTCACCCTCCAGTAAGCCTCCCTGAGCAAAGCACGCTCCCTCCCGAGCCTCCCTCCTCCTCCTTTGTCGCCATTGCTGCCTCGGGGCCCTGCTCGAATTCGGGCACCCCGGCCTCTCCCTCTCCACCTAGCCACCACCGGAGCCTCTCACGCACCCTGAGCAAAGTACTCATTGGCTTGCCACTGGTTATTTTATTGGCCAGGCATGAGAGAGCAGGTTATGATGGAGATTTCTTGGTGACGAGCATGCGAGCTAGGACGCTTCCCAGTCAGAATGCATGTAGGGTTAAGGCAGATGGCATGGGTCCATGCTGATGTTGTTGAAGATTTCCGCTGCAATGTTATGCTCAAGACTTGACCAATATGGTCCTATTTGTGTAATTCGGTATGTATGGATGTAAGACTCTTGTTATTCAGCTTCTCTGTGTTCAGTGAGCATTGATCTCTGGGATCACTATACACGTGCATTCGGTGATCTCGACTTATGAGTCGGGGTCCCCACAGAGCTGGTATCAGAGCCATCCTGACTGTAGGAAGCCTTAGTTAGCATGGTCGTTAGTTAGGGTAAAACTATTTTCAAAACTATTTTCAAAACTATTACTAGATTTCAAAACTATCTATGCTTCTCTTCCCTTCTCAGTTTTTCGAAAACTAGGATATGCTTGATCTCTTCCCCTTCAAAACCTTGGTCGCTAGAACCCTTATGCCCCTGACCACTGGATTTTCTGTAATCCTCGTGGAGTGCACCTTGCCAAACACTCACCCACCTCTTCTGGATGCAAGATTGGTGACACCACGACAAGACGATACCAACGGAAATTACATCCTCGATGGATGAGGACATGAAGACCCAAAAGATGGTGATACCCTTGACAGTGCCCCAAGAAGATGCAACGTTGGCCTATGATGACCAGGGTATAGGTTATGCAAAATCATGATATGCATCGCTAATAGAGTAATCCTTTCACTACCATTGTTGTATCGGCAACCACCGGTGGATGAGAACCTTGCCATTTGGTCCGCCTCACTATAGTGAGCAAGAAAACGGTTCTCTTCGTCCCCCGCTCTTGGTGTCGATGTTTTCATCAACGAAACCGACATGTTGGACCTCTATTATTCCTTGTTATTGTCATTGCATATAGATTTCCTACCCGGTACCCTCGACGTCCAAGAAGGCCCAAGGGGTCGTCATGATTAAAGAGACAAGAAAAGACCAAGTTGACGTCAGCTACAAGGACTAGACCTCGAGACCTCCAGATCACTTGCAAGACTTATTCCACTTCTCTCCTCTTCTGAACTAATCAGTAGTGACAACCTTTTGCGCTTGTCGTAGCATCTCTTGTCATATTGACTCTTCTCTAACCTCCTTGTAGATGGCCGTCGCCCCCACGAGACTCCTCATGATCGGATTTCTACCACTCCTAAGGGACTGCCTCCAACAATGCCACTATCCTTTGGAGCCGATGTACACCCTGCACGAACTAGACAATGTTGAATTCAAGACGGAATTCTATGCCAAAGTAATTGTACCTGCCAAGACCTCACCTCAAGCCTGGTTCTTTATCGGACCACCTATGCCCACTCAGGACCTAGCCATACAGCAAGTGGCCTACGAAGCCCTTCTCCGCCTTCAGGATCTCCTCCCAGAAATGAAGGAAGGTCGGGCTACTTGTTACCTGCCCAGCAAAAGTGGAGCAGGAACCACCTCGCAGGCCATGATTCCCACAGGAGATGAAGACCCGACTCTCAAGCTCCAGATCCGCTTCGCCCACACAGCCAATTATCTTCTGCGCAACCTCACGGAAGAATTCCTCAAGTCCCGCGAGGATTTCCCTTCACTTCTACATCTCCACTGCCTCGAGACGAAGAAGGTGATCGAACGGGAACAACAAATTACTGCCCTACAAGGCTACATCACTAATCAGAAGCAACAGATCGAAGAGCTTCAAGGAGCTTGCCATCGGACCCCGCGAAGAAGGCATAAGGCTAGACTACCATACCCACGTCATGGGGGACCAACGTCAGGCCACCAAAAACATGACCCAAGACGGGATAACAACCTCTTTGCTTCCATCACATGTTATTTTATTGGCTTGCCACTGGTTATTTTATTGGCCAGGCATGAGAGAGCAGGTTATGATGGAGATTTCTTGGTGACGAGCATGCGAGCTAGGACGCTTCCCAGTCAGAATGCATGTAGGGTTAAGGCAGATGGCATGGGTCCATGCTGATGTTGTTGAAGATTTCCGCTGCAATGTTATGCTCAAGACTTGACCAATATGGTCCTATTTGTGTAATTCGGTATGTATGGATGTAAGACTCTTGTTATTCAGCTTCTCTGTGTTCAGTGAGCATTGATCTCTGGGATCACTATACACGTGCATTCGGTGATCTCGACTTATGAGTCGGGGTCCCCACAGAGCTGGTATCAGAGCCATCCTGACTGTAGGAAGCCTTAGTTAGCATGGTCGTTAGTTAGGGTAAAACTATTTTCAAAACTATTTTCAAAACTATTACTAGATTTCAAAACTATCTATGCTTCTCTTCCCTTCTCAGTTTTTCGAAAACTAGGATATGCTTGATCTCTTCCCCTTCAAAACCTTGGTCGCTAGAACCCTTATGCCCCTGACCACTGGATTTTCTGTAATCCTCGTGGAGTGCACCTTGCCAAACACTCACCCACCTCTTCTGGATGCAAGATTGGTGACACCACGACAAGACGATACCAACGGAAATTACATCCTCGATGGATGAGGACATGAAGACCCAAAAGATGGTGATACCCTTGACAGTGCCCCAAGAAGATGCAACGTTGGCCTATGATGACCAGGGTATAGGTTATGCAAAATCATGATATGCATCGCTAATAGAGTAATCCTTTCACTACCATTGTTGTATCGGCAACCACCGGTGGATGAGAACCTTGCCATTTGGTCCGCCTCACTATAGTGAGCAAGAAAACGGTTCTCTTCGTCCCCCGCTCTTGGTGTCGATGTTTTCATCAACGAAACCGACATGTTGGACCTCTATTATTCCTTGTTATTGTCATTGCATATAGATTTCCTACCCGGTACCCTCGACGTCCAAGAAGGCCCAAGGGGTCGTCATGATTAAAGAGACAAGAAAAGACCAAGTTGACGTCAGCTACAAGGACTAGACCTCGAGACCTCCAGATCACTTGCAAGACTTATTCCACTTCTCTCCTCTTCTGAACTAATCAGTAGTGACAACCTTTTGCGCTTGTCGTAGCATCTCTTGTCATATTGACTCTTCTCTAACCTCCTTGTAGATGGCCGTCGCCCCCACGAGACTCCTCATGATCGGATTTCTACCACTCCTAAGGGACTGCCTCCAACAATGCCACTATCCTTTGGAGCCGATGTACACCCTGCACGAACTAGACAATGTTGAATTCAAGACGGAATTCTATGCCAAAGTAATTGTACCTGCCAAGACCTCACCTCAAGCCTGGTTCTTTATCGGACCACCTATGCCCACTCAGGACCTAGCCATACAGCAAGTGGCCTACGAAGCCCTTCTCCGCCTTCAGGATCTCCTCCCAGAAATGAAGGAAGGTCGGGCTACTTGTTACCTGCCCAGCAAAAGTGGAGCAGGAACCACCTCGCAGGCCATGATTCCCACAGGAGATGAAGACCCGACTCTCAAGCTCCAGATCCGCTTCGCCCACACAGCCAATTATCTTCTGCGCAACCTCACGGAAGAATTCCTCAAGTCCCGCGAGGATTTCCCTTCACTTCTACATCTCCACTGCCTCGAGACGAAGAAGGTGATCGAACGGGAACAACAAATTACTGCCCTACAAGGCTACATCACTAATCAGAAGCAACAGATCGAAGAGCTTCAAGGAGCTTGCCATCGGACCCCGCGAAGAAGGCATAAGGCTAGACTACCATACCCACGTCATGGGGGACCAACGTCAGGCCACCAAAAACATGACCCAAGACGGGATAACAACCTCTTTGCTTCCATCACATGTTACGAGTGTGGTGAGCTCGGGCATATCAGAAGGATGTGCCCCAGCAAGCAGCCATCTTTCAAACCACCGGAGGACCCACGAGCTGAAGACTGAAGGCCTTCCTCCTCACGACTGTCAATCCGAGAACCCCTAGGGTAGGATGAGTCGTGTACCCCCTTATGCGAAGTCGAGTCTATTTAGCGGTTCATATGAAACCATGTCATGTGTTGCTTGTCCTAATATGTTTGTGTTTTTATAAGTCGCACTTTTTCCTTGGGCACCATGTACGCGACTATATCACCTATCTTATCTTAACAAATGTGTGTGGCCCTTACGGCACTTGGTTGTTTGTCCTTTCACTATAAAACCCCCCTTTAGGCGTTTCCCTCCTCTACGCTGCTTCTTCCCTCTATTCTCTCTTTCCCCAACTGAAGACCCGCAAGACAAGATGCACCAAGGATTCTACCTCGGCAGCCAACTGGCACTGAAGACTTCTGCTACAACCTCCACGATCAATTGCAACCCCATGAAGTTATGTTTAACCCTCCAGACCAGAAAACCATTCCGAGACCCTTTGAGACTCCACGAGACACTCCAGCACGAATCCTTAACCATGTGCCTATCCCATAGTATTGCGAGAGAACTAGTTAAGCCTTTATAACCTTGCACAACACTAGGTTCGTGAAGGAGCTAGTGGGCACAGTGAGTAAGCACATTTTCATCCTAATATAGCACAAGGACTGACGATGCCATAGATAGACCAGTTCGACGATATTGGACAGATGACTTCGTGGCTTTATGTCAGTGACTTCGAGGAAATATATGAGACCTTGGTGGATTGTGAGATTTCATATTGATGGTATCATGACTTTGGGGAAGTATGTAGAAGTTCCCGTTGGGCATGAGATTTGGATTTATGTAGGTGGTTCTGGTTGGTATGAATGCTGGATATGTCTGCATGGTTCGGAGTAAAATTGGATTTAGGCCTATGATCCTGATTATGATATCATGCTTCTCGGTGGACAATAACCTAGGAGATTGGATTATTTGTCGGAGTTGATTTAGGGATCTATATCGTCGTGATCTTGGAGTTTACTTGACCCGGATGATGGGAATTTGGTGGACTGACTATCATAATGCATAGCCCTTCCAAGTATTTGGGTATTATAGGGACTTGAGATCTTGTGGAACACCGTAGACATCGGATTTGTAGAATGGTTGGATTACGTGATGATTGATGGAAATTACCGGGCTATTGGAGTTGATCTATAGGAAGGAAACAAAATCTTGGAGTGGCATATGATGTGTTTCCTTAGAATAGAGATGCATTATCGTGAGCCTTGCAAGAATAGGTTGAGTGCTTGGATTGTGGAGTTTAATTTAAGCTCAGCAGCATGTGTGACCTACCCATGGATTTTTAGGGGTAGACATATCTATGGACTTGGGGATCGTAGACAAGTATAATTTTGTTAGACCGTCTCTTGAGAGTCATGAGGACATGTATGGCATGAGTGGTGATTGAAGTTGGTCTGTGCGAGAAGATGCTTTTTCATTCGGAGTACTAGATAGAGCTAATGGCATCTCAGAAACCGTGCTTAAGGATAAGATGATAAAAGTTCACTCACTCACTAGAATCCTTGAAACCCTTATGCCCCATCAAGCCACAACCTGGTCAGATTCTGACCACGGGCCTTCGCCCTAAGTCGGGAAGACCTTGCAAATACTCAACGAAGACCACCACCAATACCCCAGCCTACCTTGCGTACCCCATAGACCTCATGGAGAAATTGGACAAGTTGGGTAACATCATTATTTGATGGCCTACTTGTCTGCCCGAAGACATAGAAGAGTCGGACGGCTGGATAGAAGACATTTGAAGACCACCTTGTCAAGAAGAAAGATCTACACCAACCACCGTCATCAAGAAGTAAACTTCCGCGTCGACGACCGGGCGTATCTGCAAACCACTCCTCTCGAAGGGACCGAGCATTTCCGTGTCGAAGGAACGCTCACACCAAGATTTATCGACCCTTCTTCAAGACCACTGGAAGACAAATAGTAGACGTCTACCAGCTAGATTTACCACCTGAGATACCCTCCGTGCACCAAATCTTCCACGAGTCACCACTCTGGAAGTACTTCTTACCTCCTAGCTAGCCCGATGCCCGCAAGGACATCGATCACCGATCCTTTGACAGCTATCCCAACCTAACCTATGCAAGAGACCCCTCAGCAACCTGCATCAAAGAGGGTAACAAGCAAGAGCCACGACACCAAGTACTTCAAGATTCCATGGATCACTATTCGGAAGCAGAACCGACAAGAAGAAGTGAAGACTACCCCGTATCCAAGACTTCGCATTTCTTTTCCACGCCTAGTCTGGGAATCTCGGGGACGAGATTCTCGTAAGGGGCGTAGGTCTGTCACACCCTGATTTTCATGTCACATTGCTCAAGCTAATTATCATGTTAAAAATGTGGATTTACAAAAACTTTTGAGTGTTTTTAACTTTGCTTGATTTGACTTTTGTCTGCTGTTTGCTAGTGCTCTTAAAATCAAATAAATCCTCCAACTCTTATACTTCATCTCCTTGGTCCAAAACCTTTTCCCAATGATCATGCCATGTGTATTGACCAGTATAGGATTTTCTTATAAAAATATTTTGGCCAAATAGTATTTTCTAAAAATTAGTTTTCCAAAAACCCCTGAATTGAGGTTTGCACTGCAAGTACCTTATTTAGGGTGTGAAAAATCTTTCAAAAAGTATATTTGAATCCTATTAGGTATAGGACTCCCAGAAACCACAAAATTATAATTTTAAAAGTTATTTTTATATTTTATTTAAAAGCTTTTTCCTAAGGCCAGAAATGGTCTTTAATAGGAAAAAATTATTTAATTATTTCAAAAATATTTGCCAAAATTCAGGAAACTCATAGGACATATATTGTCCATATATAAGAGTTTCAACACATGGTCATGTTCAAAATATTGGGCAAATCCTTCCAAAACCCTTTCTGGATATTTCAAGCTTTTGAAATATTTACAAAGAAAATATTCTCCAAAAATTCCAGGGAAATTCTATCATGTCATATATGACATATTTGATGATCTTGCAAAGCCTCAGGCCTTGAAGATCAAGGAAACATCATCTAATCCCCTCAAAACCATTCTGTCCATATTTGAAGTTTGAGCAACTCTACATTGCCAAACTTGTCCAAATGCTCTCAAACTTGGTGCACATGCTAGAAATGCCTAATAAGGCATCTAGACCAAATGGCACAAGATTTGGAGTAGAGCAACTTGATCAGAACACCCCAAAACCCTTTCTGTTCAAATGCAAATTTGAACAACTTTACATTACCAACTTTTTACTTGGGGCTTCAAACTTTGTGGGCATGATCATAACCCCAAATGATGATGCTACACCAAGTGATGCATCAAGGGGAGATGATTTGCTTAACTCAAACATGGTGAAACCATTTCTGTTGATTTCTAGGGTTCACCAAAGTTACATTGGCAATTTTGCCCAAATGAGCTCAAATTTGGTGGAAGGCCCTAATTATATGTGGCATTCCATCCTGTTAAGTCCCATGCCAATTAGAAGTCATTTGCCTCCCCAAAACCTGATCAAACACCTTCTGACAATTTACCGAAACCATTGGAATGACCCCTTTTACTATTTCCCTTTACCTCAAATTCTTACCACAGCTTCTCCTGATCATCTTCTACCCCCAGTAACTTCTCTATGGCCTCAGCTCAATCATTGGAGGGGGTAAAACCCCAATTCACACTTCTGGACAGCAGTAAACTTCTTCTTCTTCACCTCCCTCCTCATTCCAGTGGCTTCCCAGAGCATCCAAGGCCACAGCGCATTTGTTTACTACTCCCTCTACCCTCTGGACACCGATGGCCACGCCCTGGACGCCAGGCAATGCCAATGGAAGCCAAAAGCATGCTCTGGAGCGCGCTACAGTGCTCTGGAGCACTGCAGCCGCCCCCAATCACCGGCCCCGACCACATAGGGCCTCCCCCCTCGTGTCCCCCGAGGCTGCCTCGGCGTCCGGAACACGCCGGGCGGTCGGGCCCCTCCTCTCTCCTCCTGCCTCACCCCTGCTCGCACGCGCACCGGCCGACCCTGATTTCCAGTGAGCAAGCTCACACGCGCGAAGACTCTGGCGCCTCCCCGCTCCTCCTCTGCTTTCCCCTTGGCCTGGACCTCGTCCACGAGCGCCTAAGACATGCCCAGGAGAGCCAGGTTGGCCTTCAGCAATGGCCACGGCCCCGCCGGCGCACAGCCCCGCGGTGAACCTCGGGCTAGCCTATAAAAGGCCTCCCCGAGCCCTCTCCGTACTCCATCCACTGCCTCACCCTCCAGTAAGCCTCCCTGAGCAAAGCACGCTCCCTCCCGAGCCTCCCTCCTCCTCCTCTGTCGCCATTGCCGCCTCGGGGCCCTGCTCGAATTCGGGCACCTCGGCCTCTCCCTCTCCACCTAGCCACCACCGAAGCCTCTCACGCACCCCCTTGAGCCTCCACGTGCTCCGCCACATTCCCCCTGAGGCCGTAGCGCCATAACCCTCTTTGCTGTCGCCATCATCGCCGCGCCAGGCGCATCTCCCCTTCCCGAGCTCCCCCACAGGCGTGAGGCACATGGGCGGGTGCGCCTCGCCGCCCTGAGCACTCCGGTGCGTAGAACGTCGGCGGAGATCCCCTGGGTCGCCGGCCCGATCGGCGGACGAGCTCCTCTGCCCCGCTCCTGTCGCGGGCGGGAGGAAGGAGAAGGTCCTGCAGGAGGGCCCCGCAGGTCAGCGACCCCGGAGGCAGGCCCCACCTGTTTAAGTGGAGACGGCTACGGCATAGCCCGTCTCACCCGCATGAAAACGCATTTCCAGGAAGCCGCCTTCGACGTGGCCAGGTTCCCTGCGCGCTGCTGTGCAGTTGGGCCGGCCCAGAGCGCTGCGGCGCTATACTGCGCCCAAAACGCAGTATAGGTATAAAACCCCCTTCCCTTTTTCCTTTTTCTTTATTGAGTCAACTTCAAAAACCCACAAATAATTCAAATAAACTCCAAACTTGATGATTCAAATTTCCTATGGCTCCATAATTCATGCTCTATCACATGGTGCAACATGCACATTATTCCAGAGACTTTTCCTTCACAAATAATTATCAAATGCCAATATTTCATTTCTGTGATGAACTTTAGAAAATCACGGAGAGCTCAATCTTGATCCAAATACAGTGGTTCAAATTCCTAGATGCTTGTCATATCCAAACTTAGTTTTGGAACATTTTTATTAATACTTTCTATACCCCACCAAATATTGAGCCATTTCTTCATATTTATCAACTTTGCAAAATCCTAGGAAATTTATTTGAATTCCAAATCCAGTGAAACCAACTCCTAGATGCTTCTAAAATCATGACTTGTTGATGGGTGCCTTGGCTCATCATTCAAGAAAATATTTCTGTATACTTCTTCCAAATCCATAAACCCCTTGGTTCCATCATATTGGAATGTTCCAAATCACCCATTGATCCAATACCTATGAAACCACCTTGGTCATTTCTAATATGACCAGAGGTATCCTAGAAAAGTCCAACTCCTATTTTTAGAGCACCTTTATTTTTGATTTGATTGTATTGCTTATTATGATTGCTTCCATCGTTAGTTGACGAAATAAACGGAATACTCGGAGATGGACCAAAAGGTTTGAAGACTCGGAATAATAAGGCAAGCAGCCCTTTGACCATGTTCGAGAAACCTTTTTATGCATGTCTCATAGCACCTTATTATCAAGGCATTGGAATCATGTTAAGGTGGAAACCACTTTGGTTGCTACCTTCGTTACCTTGCTATTGAAACTTGCATCAAACATGACCCTACCTTCCTATGAGGGTTATGTGGGTGGGAGTAGTTAGGTTGCTATAATAGTGGCTACGCAAATGGGACGGGTATATGCATGGTGACGGAGGCAGAATACTTTCAAAAGACTTTTCGAAAACCCCGTCGGGTGCCATTAATGCCCGAGGGAGATGATGAGTTGGGTAACCACTTGATGACGAAGTGGTGTACCGAGACAAGTGTGTGTGTGTTGTTTTGAAAAAACGGATTGGTTTAAGTTGCGACCGTTATTCCGACCTTACATGCGCAAGCACTCTACCCTTATACGGGAAAGGGCATTATGGATTACCTAGGCCGATACTAGCATGGTGCCCGCATTACTAGTGACGGGGGTGACATGAGGTCACTCTCGGGACGGGGTCGTGCTTGGATAGGCGGCCATGACTGTTTTCACAGGGCACCGGACACACCGTTGGTACCCCTTTTCAGTGGTATGTGATGAATATGGGAGCGAGTCTCCACAATTTTAAGATGTGAAATGTGGGCACGGGGGTTACTACCAATCGAGTGGACTCTATGTTAGTGTCGCCTAGGGAAAGATAGTGATCGGGTGCTTACCCCGGGTACTTGAGGTACCGCAGGTCGTGGATGTCACGGAAGTTCCCCGGATCTAGTGGGTAAAGTGTGCAACCTCTGCAGAGTGTAAAACTATTCGAATAGCCGTGTCCGCGGTCAAGGACAGTTGGGTAACCGCTCTTGGGCTACGTCCAATGTTTGCGAAACCTGGTGTGTGTGTGTGAGGAAACAACTCGGATCAGAGATATTGCTGATGTGATTCCCGAGGAAGTCACAATGAGCTTGAGCATGAGTTGATTACAACTCTTTCTCGATAATGATGTCTGTGACCTCCTGATACTTGTTGCAGACACATGCACGTCCATGTTATATGTTGATCATACTTGCATATGAAAAACTAGCTTTCCGCAAAACTGCCAATTTAGCAGTAGAACCTTGCATAATTATTCTGTCATCACACTTGGGTTGCTTGCGAGTACATTCAAAGTACTCATTGGCTTGCCACTGGTTATTTTATTGGCCAGGCATGAGAGAGCATGTTATGATGGAGATTTCTTGGTGACGAGCATGCGAGCTAGGACTCTTCCCAGTCAGAATGCCTGTAGGGTTAAGGCAGATGGCATGGGTCCATGCTGTTGTTGTTGAAGATTTCCGCTGCAATGTTATGCACAAGACTTGACCAATATGGTCCTATTTCTGTAATTCGGTATGTATGGATGTAAGACTCTTGTTATTCAGCTTCTGTGTGTTCAGTGAGCATTGATCTCTGGGTCACTGTACACGTGCATTCGGTGATCTCGACTTATGAGTCGGGGTCCCCACAAAAACGAAGACACGTGGCATCACATGAATGGTTAACATAACGCACTCGATTTGAATTATACAAACATTTACGATGTTAGAGTGGCAGCTATTTGTTTCAAAATGCCTTTGTTGGCTGTTATTCGAGTGCGCCTTCTCTCAAAATGAACTCGAAAAATACCATAGCATGTCGGGTGCCATTCCATGAAAGCATGCCAAGTTTAATGAATTTCAGATGAGTTTTGGATTTGCTAGAATTAAAAAACAAGGTATCTCAACATTTTACCGGCAATCAACGGTGCCCTGGTGTTTGAAATTGATTCCCATTGCTTGCATGGGACCTAAGAATGCACCCAAGGAGAAAGATTTGACTTTTCCACCAATTTATATGCACTGGAGCATGTGCATGTAGTTCAAATTTGAATTATGCACATAAATGCATTGAAAACTCAATTAATGCATAAAAATGTCCAAACAAACCCCGAAAAATCCCAAAAATTGACACAACACTCCTGTTGTTCTATGTTGACAAGAGAATTTTTTTAAAAGCAATAAGAGGTAATGGATATCGTTTCATCCCCAAAGGTGGGATGTTCCATAGATAGGGAACCATCATGCTTGTTGTGAGAAGCTCTAGTTTGTGAGAAGCATATACCCAAACCTGCCCCAAATGGGACAAAAAATTTATCACGACATTTTGATGCCGCTCCATGATAGCTTGCTAAGTTTCATGAATTTCAAACGAGGTTTGGATTTACTAGAATTTAAAAACCAGGTATCTCAATGTTTGCGGACAAGTGACGGTGGCAGGGTGTTTGACACTCATTCCCATTTCTTGCATGGGACCTAAGCATGCAACCAAGGACACATATTTGAAATTTCAACCAATTTATATGCACTAGTGGATGTGCAAGTAGTTCAAATTTGAATTATGCACACAATGCATTGAAAACTCAATTAATGCATAAAGATGTCCAAACGAACCCCGAAAAATCCTAGAAATTGACACACCACTCCTGTTGTTCTATGTTGACACTAGGAAAAACATTGAAATCAAGAAGAGGCAATGGATATCGTTTCGTCCAAAAAGGTGACACTAATGGAAACAGAGAATTTGCCATCAGCCAGCTCTTTGCCATCTGCCAGCGAATGGCAAAGAACGTCTTTACCATCTGCTTATAAAAAACAGATGGCAAAGAACTGACAGACATCAAAGAACATGGTTGCCATCAGCCAATTCTTTGCCATCTGCCAGTGGATGGCAAATAATCTTTGCCATCTGCCAGCAGATGGAAAAGAGGTTGGCAAATCCTGTGGCCGTCAGGGGTGTAACGGCATACCAGCCCCACCTCTTTACCATCTGCCAGCAGACGGCAAAGAGATGGGGTTATTTTTTCACTAAAAAAATGGTTCTCTCTATCCCCTCCCTCTCTCCCCTCCTCTCCCTCTCTCCCACGCATCTCACCTGCCGCCGCCCAAGCATGCCGCCGCCCCACCACCCCACCACCCCACCGCCCGCGCCCGCAGAGCCCGCCTCGTCTCTCCGCTCCGCTCCTCCCTGCACCCGCCTCCCGCCGCTCAGTACTTCAACCGGATATCGCTGCCGCCGTCTGCAGTACCGGCGCCGGCCGTGTCGCACTCGCGCCGCCTCCATCACCGCGTCGCTCGACCTCACGAAGGACAACGTCCGGCAGGCCATCGTCGACGCCAAAGCCGAGGCAAGAAAGACCTCCTTCCCTCTCACATCTCTCGTCCCCATTTTGCACAGCCGTCCACCGGACCACGGCTCACGCTGACAGCGGACGTCCTAATTAACTGACGAACGCCATTGTTGTTCATCTCCTATGCTGCGTTTCAGCTGGCCCAGCTGTTTGACACGTCGGTCGGCATAACAGGTGAAAAACGCAATCCAATTCCTTTCACGAAGTGCACTGCAGCACCGGTCCAATCGCCATGCTGAAGTTTGCATTTTCTTCCTCGTCGTGAACGGTAATGGTGGCAGGGCAAGTTGATCTGGCGGAGCTGGACGGGCCGTTCGTGAAGCTCCGCCTTAAGGGCAAGTTCGGGCACACCCGCGCCACCGTCATCGCGCGGATAGGCAACTATCTCAAGAACCGTATCCCGGTGAGCTCTTCTTTTCGGCTTGCTATTTTGGTTCTATCATCGATGGTGACGAGATCTTTTTGGCCAGGAAATCTTGGAGGTGGAGATCGAAGATGAGGAGCAGCTTGACGACAGCCCCGCGGCTTAGTGAGGTTATCTATTCCCCCAAGTGTTCACTGTCCACTAACTATTTTGGTGTTACATTGTACTGAAACTGTCCAACTTAGGTTCTAGATTAAACACTGGAGGTCTCTTTTATTCCTCGGAATAGCATATTTGGTAGTGCTAGTTAGCATTTCAGCTATAGCACTCACATGAGTACTAGTGTAATGGGCTGAATTTCTGAAGTGAAGTTGCTGAAGGACCAAATACACATACTAGAACTGACTACTCTAACAGCTTCTTTGCTAGCATGGTATGGGACTTCAGGGATTCACATTTTCATAGATGATAGATGGATTGTTTGCACCAGGTACACTATTTGGTTGCTGAGAATCTGATATTTCAATCTCACTGTTCAGGTAAAGAACTTGCAAGTTGTTACTGAGGGTGCCTACTTTGGTTTGGTAGGCCTAGGATCATCTTTTTTGTGAGCGGAAAGGGCATGGAAATGATGTTGTATATTTATGCGTTAGCTAACTCCTGCCAATGATGCTTAAGTTGGTGTGCTCATCATGCTGCATTCGGAATGCCCCTGCATCCGTATGTCACTGTAGTCATGTGTTCATTATGTCTTGTGATGTGGACAGCCCTTGGGTAGAACTGAAAGTCCACAATCACTTACAGAATGGGTTCACATAATCCCCCATGAGCCATCTGTAATTCAACTGTAATTTCTACGTAACGACGGATGCGGAGTTATGTTTCTATGGCGCTTCTCGCGCCCTCGCATGTATTTTTCATGTTTGAAGAGAATTTTGGTGCTGTAAGCTGATCTCTACAGTCGTGTACATCCTTGTGATGAAATGCGGAAGTCAGTACAAGTCTGAATCTTGATCTCCTGCATCGGGGGGACTTGAAGTGGGCTATTTAGCAGCTCGCATTTTTTTGAACTGGGCTTACCCCCTTTCCATTACAAGAACGGAATACAACTGTTCCAGAAACATTCAGAGGAGGGGAAAGAGAGGTAGCGAGTCCAGCGCACTGCCAGGAAAGAGAGGTTTGAGGGACAGGAGGAGGTCGTGGCTCGGGTTATCGATGCTGAGTGCAGGCGCCTACTTGGAAACTTTCGGCACGAGGCTCGGACGCAGGCTGTTCGAGACTACTTAGCACATACTGGTATTAGGAGGAGAAAAGAGAAGTGCCGGAACAAGTATCTGAGTAAGGAGAAGTACATGAAGCTAATTACCTATTCTTAAGGCCTTGTACTTAGTTTCCTTGATTTGATTCATAGGCGTAGCGCTCAAATTTCTCTTGCTTAACTTAGGTGCCCCCGAGATGGTGTGCGGACAAGATGGACTGCTGGGAGGCGTTGGTGGATGAGTGGTGCTCTCCCCAATGGCGCGTCACCCACAACATTGCAAAGGAGAAGCGTCTCAAAATGAAAGGTGTGCCACACCATCTAGGTAGCGTCAACCTACATGGGTACGGGACAAACTAGGTATGTGTGGTTTGCTTCATCATTCATGCAAATTCATTCTTTGTGCTAGCTTGAGTCCTTAACTAATACTCTGTTCCTCTCTTTTAGTCAAAACACAACAAGGCTCCAGTGCCAGAGTTGTTCGACCTCTATGGCATGTCCAATATTGCACCGTACAAGAAGGCCAAGGCATTCTCTGAGTCTGACCTCGAAAATGCAAAGAACTTCAGCAACGAGGCCTCCCACCACAAGATGGTGCAGTACATTAAGCAGGGGAAGGCGAGGAAAGGGCCGGACTTTAACCCGAGCCGGCCTCTTGATCCAGAGCTGGTGATGATATCTGGTGGCGGGAGGTCCCATGGCTCGTTAGCCATTGGTAATGGACGGATAGGTTGTAGTAGCACTCTCCCGGAGATCAAGAAGCGCGAGACCAGCTCTGATCCTGAGATACCGCATCGTTTACGAGTAGTGGAAATCGAATTCCAGGTTTTTTATATGGACTCAGTAGCCTTTCCTCCATTACATTGTGTTTGCGGCCGTCGATGATTACAATGCTAACGAGTGGTGTTGCAGGCTGCTATTGAGGCAGAGAGAGCGAAGACCCAGGCTGCTTTTGAGGAGAGGGACCGGCAGTTGGCGGAGAGGGACCGGCAGGCGGCGGAGAGGGAGAGGGAGAATGAGGAGAGGACGGCTAGGCTGTTGGAGGAGCAGAGGAACCAACGACTCGGCTAACCGGGCCATGTACGATCTCTTCGTGGTAAGTTTCTTCTGCATATTAGCTAAATCATGCACGCAATGTTCCTTTCATTAGTAACTAATATGACTGACTCGTCAAAACCAAATGTGCAGTCCATGTGCGAGAAGAACGGCCAGACCCCTCCGTCGATGCCAGTCATTGCTCCGGCGGGCATGGTGAGTTTCATTTGAACGGTCATTAGTTACTAGTCTTCACATTTGAGTTGCATCATGCTAACGATACATTGGAAATAATCTTTGGTGCAGCGTAACTCCCGACAAGCATCGATCGATCCTTCTCCGTCTGCCACTGGCGTGACCGGTCCTACACCTACACCTACACCTATACCTTCGTGATGACGGTAAGTTTCCCAAGTGTTTTGCTTAATAGAGTTTTGTTGTGATGCCATGTTGTATCTACACATATCGTGCATAATGTGTTTATGTTTGGAATGCATTGTATGTGTGGGATTCGACACCTAGTCGTGTGCTTTTGGTAGCCTTCCATACAGGGAAATGCCTCCTAGTGCTTCCACTAAGCCATGGTAGTTCGCTACTGCTCCGGAACACATGGATTGACCGGCATGTGTCCTTCTTTGCTGCTGTGTCTGTCCCTACGGGGAAATGTCACGCGGTGTATCACCGAAGATCTTGTAGCTTGCTACGACTTGGTTGCACTCGCTGATGATCGACACGTGCATTGCTGGGTCATGTATGCATGTCCCTGTACGTTTGTGCCACCTTGGTTCTATGACTAGTCATGTCGGCCCGGGTTCTCTGCCATATGGATACTAGCGACATAATCATATACTTAACAATTTTTCCTCCAAAATGACTCAATATGCTTAGCTAGCTCAAAAATGACATAATAAGCTTAATTAGCTCCAAAATGACATATTTAACCTAGGATAACTCTCAAATGACCTATACTTAGCATTTTTCCTCCAAAATGACTTAATATGCTTAGCTAGCTTAAAAATGACATATTTAACCTAGGATAGGTCTAAAATGACCTATACTTAGCATCTTTTCCTCCAAAATGACTTAATATGCTTAGCTAGCTCTAAAATGACATAATATGCTTAAGAAATGACATATTTTAGCTCCTAAATGACTTCATATGATTAGCTAGCTCCAAAATGACATAATAACCTTACTTAGCTCCAAAATGACCTATTTAACCTAGGATAGCTCTAAAATGACCTATACTTAGCATTTTTTCCTCCAAAATGACTCAATATGCTTACCTAGCTAAAAATTTACAGAATAAGCTTAATTAGCTCCAAAATGACCTATTTAACCTAGGATAGCTCTAAAATGACCTATACTTAGCATTTTTCCTCCAAAATGACTTAATATGCTTAGCTAGCTTAAAAATGACATATTTAACCTAGTATAGCTCTAAAATGACCTATACTTAGCATTTTTTCCTCCAAAATGACTTAATATGCTTAACTAGCTCTAAAATGACATAATATGCTTAAGAAATGACATATTTTAGCTCCTAAATGACTTCATATGCTTAGCTAGCTCCAAAATGACATAATAACCTTACTTAGCTCCAAAATGACCTATTTAACCTAGGATAACTCTAAAATGACCTATACTTAGCATTTTTTCCTCCAAAATGACTCAATATGCTTAGCTAGGTCAAAAATTACATAATAAGCTTAATTAGCTCCAAAATGACCTATTTAACTTAGGATAGCTCTAAAATGACCTATACTTAGCATTTTTTTCCTCCAAAATGACTTAATATGCTTAACTAGCTTAAAAATGACTTATTTAACCTAGGATAGCTCTAAAATGACCTATACTTAGCATCTTTTCCTCCAAAATGACTTAATATGCTTAGCTAACTCTAAAATGACATAATATGCTTAAGAAATGACATATTTTAGGTCCTAAATGACTTCATATGCTTAGCTAGCTCCAAAATGACATAATAACCTTACTTAGCTCCAAAATGACCTATTTAACCTAGGCTAGCTCTAAAATGACCTATACTTAACATTTTTTCCTCCAAAATGACTCAATATGCTTAGCTAGCTCAAAAATGACATAATAAGCTTAATTAGCTCCAAAATGACCTATTTAACCTAGGATAGCTCCTAAATGACCTATACTTAGCATTTTTCCTCCAAAATGACTTAATATGCTTAGCTAGCTTAAAAATGACCTATTTAACCTAGGATAGCTCTAAAATGACCTATACTTAGCACCTTTTCCTCCAAAATGACTTAATATGCTTAACCAGCTCTAAAATAACATAATATGCTTAAGAAATGACATATTTTAGCTCCTAAATGACTTCATATGCTTAGCTACCTGCAAAATGATATAATAACCTTACTTAGCTCCAAAATGACGTAGTTAACCTATGATAGCTCGAAAATGACCTATACTTGGCATTTTTTCCTCCAAAATGACTCAATATGCTTAGCTAGCTCAAAAATTACATAATAAGCTTAATTAGCTCCAAAATGACCTATTTAACCTAGGATAACTCTAAAATGACCTATACTTAGCATTTTTTCCTCCAAATGACTTAATATGCTTAGCTAGCTTAAAAATGACCTATTTAACTTAGGATAGCTCTAAAATGACCTATACTTAGCATCTTTTCCTCCAAAATGACTTAATATGATTAGCTAACTCTAAAATGACATAATATGCTTAAGAAATGACATATTTTATCTCCTAAATGACTTCACATGCTTAGCTAGCTCCAAAATGACATAATAACCTTACTTATCTCTAATATGACCTTAGCATGTTTTACACCAAAATGACTTAGTATGCTTAGCTAGCTCAAAAATGACATAATCACCATACTTAGCTCCAAAATGACCTATTTTACAGATATAAGTTGCATCATAATAATCTTCACATTTTAGTTGCATCATAATAATCTTCTTCTTCTAGTCTTCTTCTTCTTCTAACTTTCTTCTTTCCTATTTTACAAATTTGCTTAAGATCACGGAACCTTGGGTTGATGGAGTGCTTGTATTTAGTTTTTGTTTTGACCTTGTGAAACTTGCTACCTATGGATGAAACTATGTAATATTGATGAAACTATGTATATGTATGGATGAAACTTGCTACTATTGGTAACATGTGTTGGATATATATGTGTTCATGACTATTGGTAATATGTGTTGAATATGCTATGTTGGTCATATAAATATATTTGTGTTTGATTTTCTGTGAAAATGAATTGATATAAGAAAAAACAAAAATAAATGGGGCAATATAGGCACTTTGCCATCTGTTGGCAGATGGCAAAGAGCTTTGCCATCAGCTGGCAGATGGCAAAGAGGCCACGTGTCATCTACATGTAAAATTTGGGCTAGCCTATTTGGGCTCTTTGCCATCTGCCAGCAGACGATAAAGCATGCAAACTTTGCCATCTGCTGGCAGACGACAAAGAGCCTACAGCCTTTGCCATCTGCTGGCAGACGACAAAGAGCATACAACCTTTGCCATCTGCTAGCGGACGGCAAAGGCTGCAGGCTCTTTGCCGTCCGCTGGCAAACGACAAAGTATGTCGTTAGTCTTCTAACGGGGCAAACCCCGTTAAGAGGCTTTGCCATCTGCCAGCTGATGGCAAAGGCATAGGCTCTTTGCCATCAGCCAGCGGACGGCAAAGAAGCCTTTGCCGGCAGGGTTTCAGACAAACTGTTTGCCATGTGTTGGTAGATGGCAAAGCCTTTGCCATCCGCCGACCATGATTTTGCCATCTACCATGGCAGATGGCAAAGTGCCAGATTCCAATAGTGTGAAACGTTCCCTACCGAAACCATCAAGCTTGTTGTGAGAAGCTCTCGTTTATGAGAAGCATATCCCCAAACCTGCCCCAAATGGGGCAAAAAAATACCACGACATGTTGATGCCGCTCCATGATAGCATGCCAAGTTTCATGAATTTCAGACGAGTTTGGATTTACTAGAATTTAAAAACCAGGTATCTCAATGTTTGTGACTGAGTGGCGGTGGCAGGGTGTTTGACATTCATTCTCATTTCTTGCATGGGACCTAAGCATGCAACCAAGGACACATATTTGAAATTTCTACCAATTTATATGCACTAGAGGATGTGCAAGTAGTTCAAATTTGAATTATGCACACAATGCATTGAAAACTCAATTAATGCATAAAAATGTCCAAACAAACCCCGAAAAATCCAAGAAATTGACACAACACTCCTGTTGTTGTATGTTGACACTAGGAAAAACATTGAAATTGTGAAGAGGCAATGAATATCGTTTCGTCCAGAAAGGTGAAACGTTCCCTACCGAAACCATCAGTCTTGTTGTGAGAAGCTCTGGTTTGTGATAAGCATATCCCCAAACCTGCCCCAAATGGGGAAAACAAATACCACGACATGTTGATGCCGCTCCACGATAGCATGCCAAGTTTTATGAATTTCAGACGAGCTTTCGATTTACTAGAATTTAAAAACCAGGTATCTCAATGTTTGCGGCTGAGTGACGGTGGCAGTGTGTTTGATATTCATTCCCATTTCTTGCATGGGACCTAAGCATGCAATCAAGGACACATATTTGAATTTTCAACCAATTTATATGCATTAGAGCATGTGCATGTAATTCAAATTTTAATTATGCACATGAATGCATAGAAAATTCAATTACTTTATAAAAATGTCCAAGCGAACCCCGAAAAATCCCAAAAATTGATACAACACTCCTGTTGTTCTATGTTGACACTAGGAAAAAGATTGAAATCGAGAAGAGCCAATGGATATCATTTCGTCCAGAAAAATTGAAACCATCGGGGTTTTTGTGAGAAGCTCTGGTTTGTGAGAAGCATATCCCCAAACCTGCCTCAAACGGGACAATTTTTTTTACCACGGCATGTTGATGCCGCTCCATGATAGCATGCCAAGTTTCATGAATTTCAGATGAGCTTTGGATTTACTTGAATTTTAAAAACCAGGTATCTCAATGTTTGCTGCCGAGTGATGGTGGCAGGGTGTTTGACATTCATTCCCATTTCCTGCATGGGACATAAGCATGAAACCAAGGATGCAAATTTGAATTTTCAACCAATTTATATGCATTAGAGCGTTCCTATAGTTCAAATTTGTATTATGCACTTGAATGCATAGAAAACTCAACTAATGTATAAAAATGTCCAAGCGAATCCCGAAAATCCCGAAAATTGACACAACACTCCTGTTGTTCTATGTTGACACTAGGAAAAAAATTGAAATAGAGAAGAGGCAACGGATATCGTTTTGTCAAGAAAGGTGAAATGTTCCCTACCAAAACCATCACACTTGTTGTGAGAAGCTTTTGTTTGTGAGAAGCTTATAGCCAAACCTGCCCCAAATGGGACAATTTTTTTACCATGGCGTGTTGATGCCGCTCCATGATAGCATGCCAAGTTTCATGAATTTCGGACAACTTTTGGATTTACTAGAATTACCAAAGCAAGTACGTCGCCGTTTGACGGAGAGCCACGGTGCCGTGGTGTTCGAAATTCATCACCATTTCTTGCATGGGACATAAGCATAAACACATGGAGACATATACGATTTTACAGCCGATGTTGGTGCACCAGAGCATGTGCATGTAGTTTAATTTTGAATTGTATACCTGAAATGGCTAGAAACCCAATTTAATGTATAAAATGTCCAAACGAACCCTGAATAATTCCAATTCTTTTACGACAAACATATAGTTGCATGTTCACTGCAGATAAAAGGTCTAGCAATTCAAACACCTTCCATTGCCGTTGTGACCCCATTATGTAATTCGAATAAAGATGAAAAATCAAGTAGATCCCACATAGTTTATTATCACCAACTCTGTGAGATGCAGTACAAAATATCCTGGAGCATCGTCGGTGTATAGTACGCCTATGGCTTACGCGAGAAGGTGCGTCGGCTAGAGTCCACAGCCGGTGTGTCAAGCACACTAGCTCGCTCCCCAAATATCATTTCACAACTCAATCATTGCCGATGAAAGATGGGGACGTGGACCCGCGTCGTGAGGGCAACTTTGGCGGGCCACTCCGATGAGAGCGCGGCCGCAGCCGCCATGCGCGTGCTAACAAGGTGCATGAGCGCGGCCGCAATCTGCGACCGGGCGGCCAAGGTAGCCCAAACGGCCGCTGTTGCTTCTCAGGTGGCGGAAGCAACATCTGCCTTGGGGATAGAAATTGGCGAGAGCGGCACAACAACAGTTCATTCCGCAGCGGCGGCCTTAGCCTTGATGGAGGCCACCGACGCCCAGCTCATGGCGGTCACCGCACAATTCAAATGAAGCTTCTCCGACAACTGTAGGCAACCCACGGCCGAGGAGTTGGCAATCGCCGAGAGCATTCAAGCAGCCGTCCGTTCCTCCGCCGCATACCTTGCGACAACGGAGCCCGTCCAAGCCCAGATCATGGTCGCCCACGCCCAACTCGTGGCGGCCTTTTCCAAAGAGATGGCGGACGTGGATGGAAAGATGCTTGCCGAGTATGTTGTGATGGATGCCATGGAGCCCCTTCCCCAGGAGACCGTCGGGCGCGAGCTAGACACGGAGGAGGCGGTGAATATTGACGAGCACCAGCCATAGTAGTACTTTTTTGTTTAATTAAGAGCACCGGTCTTTAATTTGTTAGAGTATTGTTTAGGCCAGCTAGCTCTATTTAATTGCTAAACTTGCTCGATTAAGAAGTGTGGGTGTGTTGTAGTATCCTTTGTGTAACCAAATTATGCAATGACGTGGTGGACCACCGTAACCAGGGAAATTCAAACCAAAATTTTTGACGTTCAAACTCATCACACACGGGTTAAGCTATCTGAATCATTCGTGATGTTCACATATCGTACACAATTCTGAATGAGGGACCGTGTCTGATGACACTTTGCACGCTAGTTTTTTCGCTGAAGCGATTCCAAATTTTCGGCTTCCGCGGAAATATCTACCTCCCTGCCCCTCCCCTTACCAAAAGTCACATTTCCCCTGTTTCCGCCTTCCTTTCCAAGTTGAAACCTTCACTCCTTGATTGCAGCGCCTCCTACTCGCTGGCGACCCCCATCTAGGCAGGTAATCCACACCCGACCCCCATCCTCCTCCTCCCTCCACATCCCATATGCCCCGACCGCCGGCATGACACCTTCCACCCAAATCACCGACCCCTCCACCAAATAAGCGCTGCCCTAAGCCATGGTGCACGTGGTATAGCCAGGATCTGAAGGAGCATTTGGCAGCAGAGAAGCAAATCGCGTCCACACGCGCGGATGAAGTCGCGATGGCTGCCATTCATGCCGACCCCCTAGATCTTGGAGGAGCACCATGCCATTTGCTAGTTACACCGGTTAAGAATGCTCGGATTACCCGGTGTGTGTGCTGCCCCTACCTTTCTCTAACAAATTCTAGTGAATTGTGCTATCTAATTTTACCATGCAATCTGTTGCTCTAGTGTATATGTTCTATATGTCATGGAGTGTGGTGCTCACTTATTAACTGTTTGGTTAATTAGTTGTCGTCTTTAGTCAACTGTTTTGTTCCATTCTGCAAATGTGATGTTCAATTCTTCAGGCTGCAATTTTGTATTGTCTTCCATGTGAGAAATAAATTGAATTTATCTTTACAAAATACATGAGAAACGAATACAACTGCTATATTTCCAAGTTGTCAAGGATGCTTGGTTTGGTTATACATTGTGCAATGTGGTGCTTAGTTAACATTTGGTTCATTTTTTTGTGGTGTTTAGTTAACTGTTTGGTTCAATTCTACAATGCGATGTTCAATAGTTGTGGGTGCATTCTGTTATGTATACCATGTGAAAAGTAAATCAAATTTGGCTATACTAAATACATGAGAAACAAATACAATTGCTATATTTCAAAGTTGTTAATCATGCTTGGTTTGGTTAACTGTGCGATCTTCTATTATGAGTATGTTATATTGTGCAATGTGGTGCTCAGTTAACATTTGGTTCATTTGTTGTGGTGTTTAGTTAATTGTTTGGTTCAATTCTGCAATGCGATGTTCAATTGTTGTGGGTGCATTCTGTTATTGTATGCCATGTGAGGAATAAATTGAATTTGGCTGTAGTAAATACATGAGAAACAAATACAATTGCTATATTTCCAAGTTGTTAAGCATGCTTGGTTTGTTTAACTGTCCGATCTTCTATTAGGCGTATGTTATTTTGTGCAATGTGGTGCTCAGTTAATGTCTGGTTCATTTTTTTGTGGTGTTTAGTTAATAGCTTGGTTCAATTCTGCAATGCGATGTGCAATTGTCGTGGGTAGAATTTTGTATTGTTGTGCATGTGAGGAATAATTTGAATTTGTCTGCACTTAATACATGAGAAACCTGTACAAGTGCTATATTTCCTAGTTCTTAATCATGGTTGGTTTGGATAAATGGGTTTTCCACGTGGCTTGAATTAATCTGATGAATCTGCAATGTGCTTATTTTTCATCAACATATTGTATTGATAGCATGCGAACCCTTACTTAACCTGATGACTAACTACCTTATATGTGTTGCAGGAAAACAACGGGAAGCACCAAGGTTTACAATTGAGGTTAGCACGTGCATGGTCCATTGTCTAATAGCACATTATTGTGCAATTGCAAGAACCATTCTAATATTTAGGTTTTTAACAATTTGGTCTTGCACATGTAGGTCCTGCTGTCAAAGGTTTTGACCCACTGTTCGACCCTTTTTGCATATGGGGAATTGAGTTTTCCATGAATATCAATCAAGTCAAGAAACTTAGAAAGATTGTTAGGATAAATAAATTAGCGAAAAAACAACAACAAGATCTTTGTCTGCACAATGAAGAAGACATCAGTTAACTACAAGATTGTACTAACTATTATACCTTGCCTTTTTTATTCCTTTGCCCCATTTCCAATATAGAGAAGATATTTATGCACATCCTTGTTTTCAGGCCTTTTCGAAGCAGTTCACTCATGATTACCTCTCAAACCACCTCTATGGCCAGGAGGCGAGGAAGGTTTTCATACAACACCCATGTTTCAATATTGAAGTGTTCCTGAAGAGGACGAAGGACGGACAGTCAATCATCCGCAGGCACTGGCCTAAAGTTGCAAATACCTTCAACAAGAATGTATCCTCAATATTCGCCTTCCGCTTCAACAGTTTTCCAGATGAGATGCATCTGTCTATGTACCGTCTATGATGCTAATTTTGAGAGGTTCTACATGTTGCATGTGAAACTTGCTGCTGGTGCAGTTGTGTAATGGGGTAGCTGAGTGCTGAAGCTATATGATGTTGTACTCTGATGTATTTCAATTATGAAATCCTGCTTCCTTAATATGGAAATAAAATATATTATGTGATTAATATGAATGTCAATTAAATTAATAAATGGATTAGTATTAATAGGGCAATTAGCCCGCTAATGGAAAATTAGCCTGCTAATTGGGTTTTGCTATTGCAAACGGTTATTGAGAAAATACCGTGGGCGATGACCTCAGGCAACGCACACAGTTTCTAGGAATAAACCGTGTTGGATCAATGAACAATCACACACGACATCCTTTTGAAAACTATTTGCGTTAGGCCACCTTGCGCAAACGTTTACCACAAAAAAAACTGTGTGATGGACAACCTTTGCCACAAAGTTTCTTCTACGCACTATGTGTGATGCATTCAATAACGCAAACGATCAAATTGTTAATATCGTGTGCAATGGCAACGCTATCACAAATGATTTAACGGGGAAAATTATGTGTGATGTACCTGTGAATGAAAACATTTTCCTTGCAGCGACTGTGTGGGATGTATATACGAACGAAAACGTTTAGTGGGGACTGACTATATGGGATGTACTCATGTATAGTTGTATATTTTTTGCTCTACTGTATGTATTACTGTATTTGAGCGCTCGCCGGCCGCACACGACCTCATTTTGCCGAGTGTGTGTGCCAGGAGGGCATATCCTCGACAATTTCTGGGTCGTGTGGGAAGGACCCCCCTATCACCCACACTCACTTGGCAATGGTTCGAAACGCCGTCGCGGAAAGGGGTTAAAAACCGTTTGTATAGCACCAACACGTACTAGTGAATCCTTCTCTCTTATTTTTTTTCTCCCCAAACACGAGTATATGAAGTTGGAGTTGAGGTCGGTGGAGGTCCAGGGGGCCCACAAGGACGGAGGGCGCGCCCTAGGGGGGAGGGCGCCCTCCACTCTTGTGGCCAGGCTGTGGGCCCCCTTCGGTGGATCTTTTCGCCAGTATTGTTTATATTTTCTGAAAATACTCTCCGTGAAAATTCAGGTCATTCTGAGAACATTTATTTCTGCACAAAAATAACACCAAGGTAATTCTGCTGAAAACAACATCAGTCCGGGTAAGTTCCATTCAAATCATGTAAATTAGAGTCCAAAACAAGGGCAAAAGAGTTTGGAAAAGGAGAAACTATTGGATTCGTGGGTTCCGGCAAACCCTTGAGGTTCGAACACTGGGGTGCGCACCAAGATCTCTCATTTCCGCCCTAGTTCGCTCTCGCACCGATTCCTAGGCCTAGCTTGTCGAACCCGAAGAACAAGAGACACAAGGATTTATACGGGTTCAGGCCACCGTTGTGGTGTAATACTCTAATCCAGTGTGGTGTGGTGGATTGCCTTGTAGGCTGAGGATGGACAGGTACACGGGAAGAACAACTTCCTGAGGAGAGCTGTTCTTGTGCTCGGTGAGCTAGTGGTGTCCGGGTGGTCTTGATATGATCCCCTCTATATTCTACTAGGCGAGGTCTCTCTCAGATCAAGATGATCTCAAGATGCCTCTCTATGGTGGTGGCTAGTCCTATTTATAGAGGCCCGAGTCCTCTTCCCAAATATTGAGCGGGAAGGAATCCCACAACGGCCAAGTTTGAAGGGGGACAGCTAGTACAAGTTATCCTGACAAAAGGTGGTCTTCGCCTGCCAAAGGCTCTGGCGATGACGTCGTCGTGGGCTGCATTGCGACCTTCACTCTACCGTCCTGCTAGTCTTGGTCTCGTTGCACCGATATGGAAACCTTTGTCTGACGCCTCGGGACTCCTCGCCTACGCTTGTCCCTTTAGCACCGAAGAGGAAACTGGCTTCCTGTGCCCGCTGGCACCCGCCTAGCCTTGGTCGTCATGGCTCACGTCAAGCGAACCTCATGAGGTGCCCCTTGCGTCGATATCTTCGCTCCTTGGGAGCCAGCCTAGTGAGGCCGCCCCAGGGGAGGTCTTGCGTCGTCCGCCTCGCGAGGCTTGGCCCCTCGCGAGGGTATTGAGTGGTTGCTGATGAAGATGGGCCGTACCAGGCCGCTAGATGAGCCACGCTCTGGGCCGCAGGCAGGCAAGTCTGGCTACCCCCATTCCCAGAATGCCTATAGTAGCCCCCGGGCCTAAGGCACGCTCGGACTTGGCTTCGCGGCGAAGCCAAGGGTCAAGTGTGGAGCGCTATGGGCCCCAAAAGCCTATGGCCTTGATTGACGCGCGGCGATTGACAGGTCGTGGGCGTCTCCACTTCCCCATGCTGCCTTAGTAACTGCACGATTTGACGAGTCCCTGCATGCACAAAGACCATCACTACCTGCGATTATGGGGGGCGCCGAGTTGGCCTCCTCCTTGTTATAAATGAGGCGTCAGGCGGTGCCCCCGTTGCGCATCTCTTCCTCCATTCCACCTGCTTCTTCTTCTTCCTCCTTGCTCTTTGCTTCGCAGCATCACCCATGGCACCGATACAGCGATTCTCCACCGCCGAGAAGGGAAAAACCCCTCGTGAAGAGATGGGGTCGCTCCTGCCCAAGAAAAGGTTGTTTTGTCCTCGTGGCGCCGTCCTGAGGCCGGAAGTGACGAGACCTTGGCATGAGCGGCCTCCCCCGGCTACCCGCTGCCCTTGTACGCCAGGGCGCAAGGCTCCAGAGGGAAAGGCGGCGCCCAGCGCTGCTCGCGCCTTGGTCGCGTCGAGCATGCTGGTGTGGCGCGCGCCGCCGCCCCACGAACGCACGTTCGAGGCTCTTCGCGTGAATTCGTGTGGTGGGCGGTGATGCCTCTGAGCTCCTGGATCCGCTTACTGCCATTCTTCTCTGCAGAGATGCCGCTGAGAGGGCCGCTCGAGCTTTGGTTACAGCACGCCGAGTGCCAGGCCCCGGCGACAGGGGCTGAAGTTGAGGTCGTCTCCCCGGGCAAGATCTTCATGACCCGCGGATGGGGCGAGGTCACCCATGTCTACCGCTCGGAGGGCGCCCTCGCCATCCACTTTGAGTTTGACGGCGCCTCTGTGATGCTCTTCAAGGTGTTCAATGAGGAGGGATGCCACCTGGAGTGCTACCCTGGAGGGGGCCGTCAGGGTGGCACATCGACTGGTGCCATGCCTGCCATTGGTCCCGCCGTCGGCTCTCCTAGCAGCAGCGATCGCCCTTGGGAATCCAGCGGCTCTCCCAAGGATGACGAGTCTCCAGAGACGAGTGACGCTAGCTACGTGCCTCCAAGCTTGCACCGCGCCCGAAACGCGACAGCTGCACGAGCTCGTCGCCGATAGTGACTTGAGGGGGTCGGAGATGGCCTCTCATGGCCCACTGTTGATGATGGCATCGACGTTGGTATCCATAGTTAGGGTCTCCTGAAATCCTTCCCTTTTGTTCCCTGCGACGAATCAGAGCCAACCCCATGGGGGCGTGTAAAGAACTTGTAACGCCTTTGCTTCTATGCTTATTATCCTCGCTAAGAGACCCTATTTGCAAGACTCGTTCCGGCAATGTTGCTTCTTTTTACCATTTCAGTAGCTTGGTGCTCTACGACGATAGGTCCCAGTCCCAAGGCAAGTTACAGCCGTCGCTGGTATGCCAGGTCATGGTGCCATGGTCAAGGCCAGGAGGTGAGCAGCCCGGGGTCCGGTAAGTGCTCCTGAGGCGCGATGCTCAAGAGGTCCCCCTTGGCATGCAAGCAGCTTCCGGAGGCTAAAAAGGGAGGTGACATTGCCGATGCGTGACTGCAGAAACCAACTATTCAAGTGATGGTGGCGTGCCGATGGGATTCATGACTTATCTTGACGGGTCTGAGGTGATTCCTCAAGCGGTGCGCCTAGCTCGCTTCCGAGGCCGCGTGGCTGAGATTTCGTGATTTCCTTCCCGCTTGCCATAGAGTTCTGCGTCGGCACAGCCCGACCCCGCGCATACCTCAACCGCCACTGGCTCATCCGGATCGACGGGACGAAGTCAGGGGGTGAGGGATACGTGCCTAGTTAGGCTCCTGAGTCACGATGCTCAGGAGTCCCCATTGACGTACGAACGGCCCTCGAGAAGAAAATGATGGACTAGGCCTTGGTGTTCTGCGTCGGCAGGGCCCGACCCCGCGCATACCTCAGCTGCCGCCGGCTTGTCCGGATTGCTAGGACAAGACCAGGGAGTGAGGGGCTACGTGGCCAGTTAGGCCCCTAAGACGCAATGCTCAGGGGTCCCCCTTGACGTACGAACAGACCTGAGCTCTCTAAGCCGGCTTCCCCTTTCCCCATCCTTCCTGGTGCTCTGCGTCCTCGGGTCCCAACCCTCGAGCGAAGCTCAGCCGCCGCTTGTATGCCAGGTCGCGGTGCCGTGGTCAAGGCCAGGTGGTGAGGGCTGGAGAGCCTATAGGATCCCCTGAGATGCGATGCTCAGAGCCCCCCCCTTTAACGCGCAAGCTAATTACGTGAGAAGGGGAGACCGGCAGGGTCGCCTGCCGCCGTGCTCCTGAGATTCCTGCGGGTCAATCTGAAGCAGCACAACTTAGAACCGCGCCTACGCTGGGCCGCTAATCACTCCACAGGAAGAAGAAGGCACCGAGGACCTGGTGAGGTGACATATGCGGGGCAGGCTGCGAGTCAGAGCTCGATCTCTCGGATTTGTCAGTGTTGCAGGGACGGACCCGAGCACAAGCGTCATGCCAACATATGCTGCCCCCGTTGCGGGATGAGCAAAAGTCCATTAGGCAGCGAGGGAGGCCAAAAGAGGTGGTGAGTGAGTAGGTGATGTCCATAAGTTAAATGAGCTAACCCAGGAGACGTAAAATGTGATACATGCCACAGGGATGGACCGATGCGGCTTGGGGATGATGCGGCCTGAGGGGCGCCGCCAACAGGGTAAGCTAAAGATGCAAAAAGGATACATGCCGCAGGGGCAAGCCCGTGCGACTTGGGGATGATGCAGCCCGAGGGGCGCCCCCAACTGAACAAACTAGAAAATGTCACCTGGCACAGTTGCTGAGGTGGTGCTGATGTAGCTGAAGACACTCGATGTAGATGTTTCTCCTCTCGAGCCGTCTGACTCTGGGTCCTCGCGAGGCTCTGGGGGTTCCCAGAGCTCGCGAAGAACCGATCCCACATTCGCCAAGATCTCCTGATGCCTGGCCTCGCGAGCCGCCAGGACTTCCCGCATGTGGCGCTGGGCAGGGCCGCCTGGTTCGGCAAGCTGAAGGGCATGCGAATGTAGCTGTGAGGGGGACTCTCGCACTAGCCCACCTGAGATAGCCAGTAGAGCTCCTGAGACGCCATCATGTTGAGTCCTGGGACATTGACGCAGACGCACAGCCTGTCGCCCGAGCCTGGGGCGACAGCTACACCCTGGGGTGCTGGGCGGTGCTCGCCCCGCGTTTCCCTTGGCACCTGCAAGTCTTTGATGGTCTGGCTAATGAACTCCTGAGCGCTTGGTGCCTCATGCCTTGAGGCCTCCAAAGGGAAACGCGCGGCAAAGCACGCCTCCACATGGTGCCCGAGCGCTTCCCTCAAGACATTGTCTAGGTCGGAGGCCCTCCAAAGGAGAGCCCCTGAGCCCAGCCCGAGGGAGCATTGGGCGCGCCTTCCTATGCAAGGGAGGGAGGCGCCCCATCCTTGGGTGCATGTCTTGAGGTGGTAACGCTGCTCTCCTAAGGCCCCTGGTGCAGCAGCGGCTTCTTTTTCTTGGGGATAGCCTTATGAGGTAGATGGCGCCATCATTGTCTGGATCCTCGACCGCCGCAGCCTGGTAAGCGCACTCGAGTGAGCACACCGCATCCTTTTCTTCGTAGGCAACCGTGATGACGCCGCCGCTTCCTGGCATCTTGAGGATGTTGTAGCCGTGGTGAGTCACCGCCATGAACTTGGCCAGGGCTGGGTACTCGAGGATGGCGTTATAGGGAAGATATATGTGGGTGACATCAAAGTCGATGAGCTCGGTGTGGTAGTTGTCGCGCTTGCCAAAGGTGACAGGCAGGCGGACCTACCCTATCGGGGTGGTGGAGCCGTCAGTCACTCCTGAGAAGGGCTTGGTAGGTTGCAGCTAATCATATGGCACTTGGAGGCTATCGAACGTCTCGACGGACAGGACATTGAGCCCTGCGCCACCATCAATGAGGGTCTTGGTGACTTGAACGTTGCTGATGACGGGTGAACAGAGCATCGGGAGGGCGCCGACAGTCGCCGCGCACTTGAGCTGGTCTGCTCAGCTGAAGGAGATGGCACACTTGGACCACCTGAGTGGGCGCATGGCTTCGAGCTTGGGGAGAAATGCGTATACTTCTCGGGCGAACTGCTTGAAGAGGCGCAGAGAGGCTGGGGCCTGCGCACCGCCCAAGATGCAGGCAATGGCGCGAGGCTCCTGGAAGCCCCCAGCCCCCTCGTCCTGGTCATCGTTCCTCCTTGGTGGTGGAAGTGGAGGGAGGCCGACCTTGCCTTGAGGACGGTCCTTGCGATGTTGGTCCCTCCAGGCACCCTCGCAAGGCTGATCGTGCCAGCGGTCCTCACGAGGCTGATCACGCCACTCTTGACGGGGGCCGCGGTTGTCCTAGCGCTCCCTAGTCCGGCTTCCTCCACGGCCGTAGCCCCGGCTGCTGCACTTGGGGCATTGGCCGATGCGCCCTTCGCGGATGGCCCTGAGCTCTTGACAGTCGTTGGTGTTGTGGTTGTGCATGTTGTGGAAGGCGCAGAACGGACGGAAATGCTTTTGGATGACTCTGGGTGGTCGCGACCATGCTTCATCTCTGGTTCGGCCGCGAGCACGGCCATCCATTTGCACTTCACGTCCTTGCCCTTGGCCTTCTTGTCTTGAGGCTCAACAGTGGAGAGCTCGATGAGGGAAAGGTGGCCCTCCTCAGCTCAGGCGCACTTGGTCGCGAGGTTGAACAGCTCCAGGATCATGCATAGATCTTCGTGTTTGGCGAGCTCCTCTTTCATCTTGACATCATGGACACCATTGGAGAAGGCTGAGATGATGGCCTTGTCTCTGACCTTGGGGATCTTGACGCCGACGCTGTTGAAGCGCTAGATGAACTTCTGCAAAGTTTCTCCTGGTTGTTGCTTGATGCACCGCAGGTCACCTGCGGCCAGAGGGCGGTCACGGGTTCCCTGGAAATTGGCGATGAACCGCTCGCGCATCTCACCCTAGGAGGAGATCAATCCTTCGGGCAGGTTCAGGAGCCACGAGCGCGCGCCATCCTTGAGAGCCATGGGGAACTAGTTCACCATGATCTTCTCGTCGCCGCCAGATGCATCGATGCTCAGCTCGTAGAGCTGCAGGAACTCAGCAGGGTCGGGGGTGCTGTTGTAGCGTGGAGGCAGGTCGGGCTTGAACTTCTCGGGCCAGATGACGTTGCGCAGCTTGGGGGCGAGGGCCTTGCAGCCTACTATTGATACCGGAGCTTGTCGCGGAGGCGGAGCTTGGTCTTGGTTCCCACACGCCACCATGGCAGGGGGCGCACGGTGTCGACACGACAGTGGAGGGAGTGCTGGTGCTCCTACTCGAGGCCGCTGGATCTCTCGGCAACATCCTACTTCATGCACGGGCGCCCCGCCCGGGGGGTCACGTCGCAGGGCTACGTGCCTCGGGTCGTGGATGACACCTTGATGCGGAGGTGGTGGAGGTGCTTCACGGGCTACTTCGCCTGTAGAGGGAGGCGGGTGAGGTAGCGAGAGGGACGGTGCAGGAGAGCCCCCAGCGGCGCTGACAAGTCCGGTGATGCGGTCGAGCCATTCTTCATAGTGGTCGTTGACAGGGCGGTAACGCAGGAGCTCGCATGCCATGAGCAACGCAGGCTGCGTGTCCGCGGGTCTGCGACGAATGTGGGACGGCGAGCCTGCCGAAGTCAGCGACAGGGTGGCGGTGCGTCCGTCCCGTTGGACGGAGGGGTGCAGGGACAAGGCCTATTGCTCGTGCCGCGCCGGGACGGTAGCGGCATTGGCAGTAGGTGATGGAGAACGGCGAGGTGGTCCGCCGGCGGGAGCCGTCTGGGCGACGCAGGCGGCAAGGGCGGCCCCACGCTCAGCACGGGCTCGGCGAGTGTCGGCCATGGAACCAGCGGGATGATGGAGCGTGGATCGACGGAAGGGAAGCTTCGGCACACCCCTACCTAGCGCACCAAATGACGGATTCGTGGGTTCCGGCAAACCCTTGAGGTTCGAACACTGGGGTGTGCACGAAGATCTCTCCTTTCTGCCGTAGTTCACACTCGCACCGATTCCTAGGCCTAGCTTGTCGAACCAGAAGAACAAGAGACACAAGGATTTATACTAGTTCGGGACACTGTTGTGGTGTAATACCATAATCCATTGTGGTGTGGTGGATTGCCTTGTAGGGTGAGGATGAACAGGTACACGGGAAGAACAGCCTCCTGAGGAGAGGTGTTCTTGTGTTCGGTGAGCTAGTGGGTGTCCGGGTGGTCTTGATCTGACCCCCTCTCTATTCTACTAGGCGAGCTCTCTCTCAGATCAAGATGATCTCAAGATGCCTCTCTATGGTGGTGGCTAGTCCTACTTATAGAGGCTCGGGTTCTCTTCCCAAATATTGAGCAGGAAGGAATCTCACAATGGCCAATTTTGAAGGGGGGTAGCTAGTACAATCTATCCTAACAAAAGGTGGTCTTCGCCTGCCAAAGCCTCAGGCGGTGACGTCGTCATGGGCTCCGTGGTGACCTTCGCTTTGCCGTCCTGCTAGTCTTGGTCTCGTTGCACCGATATGGAAACCTTTTCCTGACGCCTCAGGACTTCTCGCCCGCGCTTGTCCCTTTAGCACCGAAGAGGAAACTGGCTTCCTGCGCCCGCCTAGCCTTGGTCGTCATGGCTCATGTCACGCGAACCTCGTGAGGTGCCCCTTATGTTCATATCTCTGCTCCTCGGGAGCCATCCTAGTGAGGCCGCCCAAGGGGAGGTCTTGCGTCGTCCGCCTCACGAGGCTTGGCCCCTCGCGAGGTTCTTGAGTGGTTGCTGTTGAAGATGGGCCATACCAGGCCGCTGGATGAGCCACGCTCTGGGCCACAGGCAGGCAAGTCTGGGTACCCCCATTCCCAGAACGCCGACATATACGACGGAGATGTATCAATGGGCACAAGCCCGACATAGGAGGTCTCCTGGCAGACGCCCTCTCGACGGGTGACAACCCCACCAGAGGTCATGGAGGTGGGACGTCATGGCTAGGAGTCCCTCTAACGTTCCCCTCACTGTTGGTCTCTTCTCTGTAGCGATGGGCACCCTTTCCACCACCCACAACATGGAGAGTATGACCGTGGCTCTTGGGGACCGTTCGATTGCGCCGGAGGAGGGCGACCTATAGCTTCCCCGACCGTCCTCTCCCCCGATGTCAATTGTGAGCTCGATAGGGTCACTGGCAGGTGCCGTGGCACGCTTCGAGAGGACGATGGAGGATGTGGTTGCCTTTGGAGGGATTCTGGACCCGACATCTAGTGACAGGCACATCAGTCACCGGCTCCAAGCCCAGCGGGATGCCGATGACCTGCAGATGGGGTTTGCCAGATGGGAAACCAAGCTTCGTGATATCAAAGCAACTACATGTATGTCCATTAATACGAGTTGTTTTATTCTTCATTTTCCTGAACAAGATATTGTTGATAATGTGAGCAACCTAGGGATTTTTCTTGGTACTAACGAGAAACACATTGCGATATTAGTTAATGACTTGTTGGACATAGAAGCTAAGAGGGATTTAGATTTTATTCGTAAAATTGCGGCTGTGAATCCTATGAATGATGATGAGATTGAAAACTTAGGATTTAATGCTCTTGAGAGTCTCTGTGAGGATCATGCGCCCGATTCGGGACAAGATGACGAGGTAGATGAATCAGGCATGAGGTTTATGTGGCTCCTCTGCAGACGGATGGCACTTCACAAACTGTGTCAGGTCATGTGGACACGAATGAGGTGTAGGATAAAATAAAACGTTCCTACAAGAGGAAGGTTTATCCTGCATCGACAGTGCGCGGAAGTGAGAGAGTTAAATTCAAGAAATACAATTCCATGATGACAAATGAAAGGAATCTTTTGGAATATCAAAGTTCTAGCTAACTTGGCTAAAAGAAGGTTTCTTGCTGAAGCGTCACTTGAATACAAACTAGGCTTTGTTGGCTTACTGGAAATAAGTAGGGACAATTTCACTTCGTAGTTTCTTGGCACCTTATCAGGTGGTGTCGATTTCGATATGCATTGTTTACCCCCATGAGGACGATCCAGAGGGATCTCACTTGCGGTTAAATGCGAAACTTCAGAGGTCATGAACATCGTTCAAGGAGATTTTACCATTAAATTTCGGGTCTGATCGAAAATTGATGGGTTTCGATGGGCTTTAGCGGCTCTTTACGGAGCGTCACAATCTGAATTTAAACCCGATTTCCTAGCGGGCCTGGTAAGGTCCCACGGGGATGAGAGGTTACCTATCCTAGTGGGAGGGGATTTCAACATAATCAGGAGAAGGGAAGAAAAGAATAATGGCAACTTCAATGGAAGAAAGTCATTTATGTTCAACACGATTATTGAGACTCTTAATTTAGGGAGATTGATCTTTCTGGTAGACATTTAACATGGGTGAATACATTACCAAATCCGACCTATGGTAAGTTGGACTGTGTCCTTACCTGTGTCGATTGGAAATGTAGTTCCCTTTTGTAACTATGTAGGCACTACAACGTGCAACCTCATATCATGCACCTTTGTTGGTCGAATCAGGCGAAGCGACCCATGTAGGTAATAATAATACATTTTCCTTCGAACTAGATTGTTTCAAGAGGAGGATTTTTTAGATATCATCAGAAGATATTGGGCCAAGGATGCTGGTGGGCACTCTATTGTTGATCGCTGGCAGAATAAGATTAGACACTTGCGCCAAGTCCCGAGGGGTTGGGCCAGAAACGAAAGCGGGAATTACAAGCAAGAAAAGGAGAGACTTATTCAACTGATTAATGAACTAGAAATCTGAATCTGGCTTTCTCAACATCACTTAGCAGGCGGCTAAAACAGAGGTCGAACAGAAACTACGGGTTCTTCTTAGAGAAAAGGAAATGAAATGAGCCTGCTACCACTTGAGCTTGCGTTGTTTTCCCTCGAAGAGGAAAGGGAGATGCCGCACAGTAGCGTAAGTATTTCCCTCAGTTTTTGAGAACCAAGGTATCAATCCAGTAGGAGACCAAGCGCGAGTCCCTCGCACCTGCACAAACAAATAAGAACTTCGTAGCCAACGCGAGATGGGGTTGTCAATCCCTTTACAGTCACTTATGAGAGTGAGATCTGATAGAGATGATAGTTGATATTTTTGGCATTTTAGGTTTATAAGAACAGAAAATAAAAGCGGAAAAAGTAAAGTAGATGTAGATTGATATGTTGAGAATAGACCCGGGGCCCATAGTTTTCTCTAGTGGCTTCTCTCATGATAGCGATATTCTACGGCGGGTAAACAAATTAATGTCGAGCAACTGATAGAAAAGCGAATAATTATGAGACTATCTAGGCATGATCATTGTATATAGGCATCACGTCCGAGACAAGTAGACCGAAACGATTCTGCATCTACTACTATTAGTCCACACATCGACCGCTATCCAGCATGCATCTAGTGTACTGAGTTCATAAGTACAGAGTAACGCCTTAAGCAAGATGACATGATGTAGAGGGATAAACTCAAGCAATATGATATAAACCCCATCTTTTTATCCTCAATGGCAACAATACAATACGTGCCTTGCTGCCCCTACTATCACTGGGAAAGGACACCGCAAGATTGAACCCAAAGCCAAGCACTTCTCCCATTGCAAGAACTACAGATCTAGTAGGACAAACCAAACCAATAATTCGAAGAGACTCGCAAGGATATTATGAGCACACATAAAAAGCTCAGAGAAGAACCAAATATCTTTCATAGATAACCTTGATCATGAACTCACAATTCATCGGATCTCGACAAACACACCGCAAAAAGAGATTACATCGAATAGATCTCCTCGAAGACCGAGGAGAACTTTGTATTGAGATCCAGAGAGAGAGAAGAAGCCATCTAGATACTAGCTGTGGACCCGAAGGTCTGTGGTAAACTACTCACAACTCATGGTGAGGGCGATGATGATGATGATGAAGGCCTCCATGATGGATCCCCCTCCGGTGGAGCTCCGGAACAGGCTCCAAGATGGGATCTCCACAGGAATAGAAGGTACGGCAGTGGAATTAGGGTTTTCTCTCTGTTCACGGAGTTTCTGGGGTACGTGGACTTATATAGGAAGAAGGAGAGCACCAGGGGAGTCACGGGGGCCCCACGAGGTAGGGGGGTGTTCCCTGGGAAGGGGGGCGCGCCCCCACCCTCGTGGCTCTTCTGACGTGGTTCTCAAGTTCTTCGTGCGTGATTTTCTCCAAAAATATCTCTCGCGAAGGTTTCATTCCGTTTGGACTCCGTTTGATATTCTTTTTCTGCAAAACCCTGAAACAGGCAAAAACAGCAATCTGGACTGGGCCTTTGGGTTAGTAGGTTAGTCCCAAAAATGATATAAAAGTTAATGATAAAGCCCATTAAACATCCAAGACATCATAAATAATAGCATGGAACAACAAAAAATTATAGATACGTTGGAGACATATCAAGCATCCCCGAGCTTAATTCCTGCTCGTCCTCGAGTAGGTAAATGATAAAGAAAGAATTTTTTATGTGGAATGCTAACCAATATAGTTTTTCAATGTAATTCCCTTAATTGTGGCATGAATGTTCAAATCTGAAAGATTCAGGATAAAAATCTATATTGACATAAGAAATAACAATACTTCAAGCATACTAACAAAGCAATCATGTCTTCTCAAAATATTAGGGCTAAAGAAAGTTATCCCTACAAAATCATATAGTGTTGGCTATGCTCCCTCGTTATCACACAAAAATATTCATATCATGCACAACCCCGATTTCAGCCAAGCATTTGTTTTCATACTCTATCTTTTCAAACCTTTCAACTTTCACGCAATACATGAGCGTGAGCCATGGATATAGCACTATGGGTGGAATAGAGGTGGTTGTGGAGAAGATAAAAAGGATGGAGATAGTCTCACATCGAATAGGCGTATCAACGGGCTATGGAGATACCCATCAATAGATATCAATGTGAGTGAGTAGGGATTGCCATGCAACGGATGCACTAGAGCTAAATATGAATGAAAGCTCAACAAAAGAAACTAGTGGGTGTGCATCCAAATTGCTTGCTCACGAAGACATAGGGCATTTGAGGAAGCCCATCGTTGGAATATACAAGCCAAGTTCTATAATGAAATTTCCCACTAGTATATGAAAGTGACTAAGCATCAGACTCTCTACAATGAAGAACATGGTGCTACTTTGAAGCACAAGTGTGGAAAAGAAGATAGTATCAAATTTCTTTTCTTTTATTTTCCCTTTTTTGGGCCTTTCTTTTTTTTCTTTGGCCTTTCTTTTTTTCCTTTTTGCAGAGGGGATTTATAGATTTAGCCTTTCCTCCCATGGGACAATGCTCTAGTAATGATGATCATCACACTTTCATTACAACTCGATATTACAACTCGATACTACAACAACAAAGTATGACTCTATATGAATGCCTCCGGCGGTGTACCGGTATGTGCAATGAAACAAGAGTGACATGTATAAAACTTATGCATGGTGGCCTTGCCACAAATACGATGTCAACTACATGATCATGCAATGGCAATATGACAATATGATGCGTGTCATATGAACGGAACGGTGGAAAGCTGCATGGCAATATATCTCGGAATGGCTATGGAAATGCCATGATAGGTAGGTATGGTGGCTATTTTGAGGAACAATATGGTGGTTGTTTTGAGGAAGGATATATAGTGGGTTTATGGCACCGGCAAAAGTTGCGCGGTACAAGAGAGGCTAGCAATGCTGGAAGGGTGAGAGTGCGTATAATCCATGGACTCAACATTAGTCATAAGAACTCATATACTTATTGCAAAAAATTATGAGTCATCAAAACAAAGCAATCAACGCATGCTCCTAGAGGGGAGGTTGGTAGGAGTTAACCATCGCGCGCTGCCGACCTCCACACAAAGGTTGACACTTTACAAATACCTCATGTTCAAACTTAGTCACACAACCGTTCACCATACGTCCATGCTAAGGGAATCACTAACGTTAACACAAGTATTTCTCAATTTCATAATGACTCCACTAGCACTACTCTAATATCACTATCCTCATATCTCAAAACAATTATCAAGCATCCAACATCTCATTCTATTCAATGCACTTGGTGTGAATTTTTTTACTACATTGACATTGGATGTTTATTATGTGAAGACTAGTTTCTTTAGCCTAAACACATTACCATGCTGTTTTAATAGACTCTCAAATAGATATAAGTGAAGCATGAGAGTTCAACGGTTTCTACAAAATATTACCACCACCGTGCTCTAAAAGATATAAGTGAAGCACTAGAGCAAAAACTATTCAACTCAAAAGATATAAGTGAAGCACATAGAGTGTTCTAATAATTTCTAGGCCATATTTAACTCTCTCAAATAGGTGTGTCCAGCAAGGATGATTGTGGCAGACTAACAAGCAAAGACTCAAATTACACAGGACGCTCCAAGGAAAACACATAACATGTTGCGAATAAAAATATAGCTCCAAGTATAGTTATCGATGGATGAAGACGAAAGAGGGGTTGCCTTCCCGGGGCATCCCCAAGCTTAGGATTTTGATTATCTTGAATTTACTTGGGGTGCCATGGGCATCCCCAAGCTTAGGCCTTTGCTACTCCATGTTACATAGTCCATCAAAGCAATACTCAAAACTTGAATACTTCACAATACAATACTTAGACAAACATTCTCGTGAGCTCCGTTAGTATAAGAAAGCAAACCACTACTCAAAAGTGCAGCAATGAATTCATTCTTTGTTTATATTGGTGTTAAACCTACTGTATTCCAACTTCTCTATGGTTCATATCCTCCAATACTACTCATAGATGCATCGGAATAAGCAAACAACACACGAAAAAGAGATTATGTCAAAAACAGAACAGTCTGTAGTAATCTGCATGTTTCTCCTACTTCTGGAACTCCAAAAAATTCAAACTAAATTGGTAAATTTGCGGAATTTTTCTACCAATCATCTGCCAATAGAATCAACTAAAAAGCACGCTCCAGTAAAATTTGAAGACCACTTTATCGAGCACTAACGATTCTGTTTTTCACAGCAAGATCACATAAACTTCACACAAGTGTTCCCAAAGGTTCTACTTGGCACAAACACTAAACAAAACATGATAACACATCTAATCAGAGGCTATATGCAATATTTATTCCCTAACAGCAACAAAAACAAAATACATAAAGTTGGGTTGCCTCCCAACAAACGCTATCGTTTTACGCCCCTAGCTAGGCACGATACAAGATAAATCTAGGTATTGCCATCTTTGGAAGGCAATCCATAAGTGGCTCTCATGCTAGATTCATATGGTAAGTTGATTTTATTTCTAGGAAAGTGTTCCATGCCATTCCTTAACAGAAATTGGAATCTAATATTTCCATCCTTCATATCAATAATTGCACCAATCGTTCTAAGGAAAGGTCTACCAAGAATAATAGGACATGAAGGATTGCAATCTATATCAAGAACAATGAAATCTATGGGCACATAATTCCTATTGGCAACAATAAGAACATCATTAATTCTTCACATAGGTTTCTTAATAGTGGAATCCGTAAGATGCAAATTTAAAGAACAATCATCAAGCTCATGGAACCCTAGCAAGTCACACAAGTTTTTGGGATAGTGGAGGCACTTACACCCAAATCACACAAAGCATAGCATTCATGATCTTTTATTTTTATTTTGATACTAGGTTCCCATTAATCATAAAGCTTTCTAGGGATAGAAACTTCTAACTCAAGTTTTTCTTCATAAGATTGCATCAAAGCATCAACTATGTGTTTGGTGAAAGCTTTATTTTGACTATAAGCATGCGGAGAATTTTGCACGGATTGCAACAAGGAAATACAATCAATCAAAGAGCAATTGTCATAATTGAATCCCTTGAAATCCAAAGTAGTGGGTTCATCACTATGCAAAGTTTTAATCTCTTCACTCCCACTTTTATCAATTTTAGCATCAAGATCAAAAAACTCCGAATCATTGGGACACTTTAAAGCAGAATTATCTCCAATACTATCTTCATCAAGATTAATACTAGAAAACAAGGATCTAATAGGAGACACATCAATAACTTTCAGATCTTCGTCTTTATTTTCATGGTAACTAGAAGAACATGATTTAATATAATCCTCTCTTTTAGCACGCATTCTAGCGGTTCTTTCTTTGCATTCATCAATGGAAATTCTCATGGCTTTGAGAGACTCATTGATATCATGCTTAGGTGGGATAGATCTAAGTTTCAAAGAATCAACATCAAGAGTAATTCTATCCACACTTCTAGCAAATTCATCAACCTTGAGCAATTTCTCTTCAAGCAAAGCATTGAAATTCTTTTGTGGGATCATAAACTCCTTAACACTAGTTTCAAATTCAGAAGGCATCTTTCCATAAGAGTTGTTGTAGGAATTACCATAATTATTAGAGGAATTACTAGGAAAAGGCCTAGGATTAAAATTACCTCTATAAGCATTGTTACCAAAATTATTCCTACCAACAAAATTCACATCCAAAGATTCATTGTTATTCTCAATCAAAGTGGACAAATACATATCATTAGGATCAGAAGAAGCACTCTTAGCAGCAAACAATTTCATAAGTTCATCCATCTTTCCACTCAAAACACTAATTTCTTCCATAGCATGCACTTTTTTACTAGTAGATCTTTCAGTGTGCCATTGAGAATAATTAACCATAATATTATCTAGGAGTTCGGTAGCTTCTCCTAAGGTAGTTTCCATGAATGTGCCTCTGGCAGCCGAGTCTAAAAGATTTCTAGAAGCAAAATTCAAGCCAGCATAAAAGTTCTGAATAATCATCCATAAATTCAAACCATGTGTAGGGCAATTACGTATCATCAATTTCATTCTCTCCCAAGCTTGTGCAACTTGCTCATGATCTAGTTGCTTAAAATTCATAATATTGTTTCTAAGAGAGATGATCTTAGCAGGAGGGAAATACTTAGAGATAAAATCATCTTTGCACTTATTCCACGAATCAATACTATTTCTAGGCAAAGAGGAAAACCAAGTTTTAGCACGATCTCTAAGTGAAAACGGAAATAACTTCAATTTAGCAATATCGTTATCCGTATCCCTTTTCTTTTGCATATCACACAAATCAACAAAGTTGTTTAGATGGGTAGCGGCATCTTCACAAGGAAGGTCGGAGAATTGATCTTTCATGACAAGATTCAACAAAGCAGCATTGATCTCACAAGATTCAGCATCGGTAATAGGAGCAATCGGAGTGCTAATAAAATCATTGTTTTTGGTATTGGAGAATTCACACAATTTGGTGTTGTTCTGAGCCATAGTGACAAGCAAGCAATCCAACACACACAAGCAAACAAGAAGCAAGCGAACGATAAACACACGACGGAAGAAGGGCAAATAAAACGGCAAGGGTGAAGTGGGGGAGAGGAAAACGAGAGGCAAAAAATGTAATGCGAAGGATAAGGGTTTGTGATAGGTACTTGGTATATGACTTCTGCGTAAGCCTCCCCGACAACGGCGCCATAAATTCTTCTTGCTACCTCCTGAGCTTGCGTTGTATTCCCTCGAAGTGGAAAGGGAGATGCAACACAGTAGTGTAAGTATTTCCCTCAGTTTTTGAGAACCAAGGTATCAATCCAGTAGGAGACCACGTGCGAGTCCCTCGCACCTGCACAAAGAAATAAGAACTTTGCAGCCAACGTGATAAGGGGTTTAATCCCTTTACGGTCACTTACGAGAGTGAGATCTGATAGAGATGATAGTTGATATTTTTGGTATTTTAGGTTTATATGAACATAAAATAAAAGCGGAAAAAGTAAAGTAGATGTAGATTGATATGTTGAGAATAGACCCGGGGGCCATAGTTTTCTCTAGTGGCTTCTCTCTTGATAGCAATATTCTACGGCGGGTAAACAAATTACTATCGAGCAATTGATATAAAAGTGAATAATTATGAGACTATCTAGGCATGATCATTGTATATAGGCATCACGTCCGAGACAAGTAGACCGAAACGATTTTCATCTACTACTATTACTCCACACATCGACCTCTATCCAGCATGCATCTAGTGTATTGAGTTCATAAGAACAGAGTAACACCTTAAGCAAGATGACATGATGTAGAGGGATAAACTCAAGCAATATGATATAAACCCCATCTTTTTATCCTCGATGGCAACAATACAATACGTGCCTTGCTGCCCCTACTGTCACTGGGAAAGGACACCGCAAGATTGTACCCAAAGCCAAGCACTTCTCTCATTACAAGAACTATAGATCTAGTAGGCCAAACCAAACCAATAATTCGAAGAGACTTGCAAGGATATTATGAGCACACATAAAAAGTTCAGAGAAGAACCAAATATCTTTCATAGATAACCTTGATCATAAACTCACAATTCATCGGATCTCGACAAACACACTTCAAAAAGAGATTACATCGAATAGATCTCCTCGAAGACCGAGGAGAACTTTGTATTGAGATCTAGAGAGAGATAAGAAGCCATCTAGATACTAGCTATGGACCCGAAAGTCTGTGGTAAGCTACTCACAACTCATGGTGAGGGTGACGATGATGATGATGATGAAGGCCTCCGTGATGTATCCCCCTCCGGTGGAGCTCCGAAACAGGCTCCAAGATGGGATCTCCACGGGAACAGAAGATACGACGGTGGAATTAGGGTTTTCTCTCTGTTCACGGAGTTCCTGGGGTACGTGGACTTATATAAGATGAAGGAGGGCACCGGGGGAGTCACGGGGGCCCCACGAGGCAGGGGGCGTGCCATGGGAAGGGGGGCGCGCCCCCCGCCCTCATGGGCCTCTCGTGGCTCTTTTGACGTGGTTCTCAAGTTCTTCGTGTGTGATTTTCTCCAAAAATATCTCTCGCAAAGGTTTCATTCCGTTTGGACTCCGTTTGATATTCTTTTTCTGCAAAATCCTGAAACAGGCAAAAAATAGCAATCTGGACTGGGCCTTTGGGTTAGTAGGTTAGTCCCAAAAATGATATAAAAGTGAATGATAAAGCCCATTAAACATCCAAGACTTCATAAATAATAGCATGGAACAATAAAAAATTATAGATACATTGGAGACGTATCAGAGCCCTCAGAGTAAGGTGCTCAAAGTGATCCGCGGGGATGACAATACTTAGTTTTTTCACATGATTGCTAATGGGAAACATAGAAAGAAAAAATCATTCAGCTCGAGCAAGATGAAGGTACTGTAGTTGGGCATGAGAACCTGAAGTTATATATATATATATATATATCAAATTATTATAAAACCCTCTTCGGGCCTGCCGAGGAAAACTTTGTGTCCCTCGATGAGCTCGTGATTGGGGACATACCCCAACTTCGAACATATGAAAATGAGATTTTGTCTACGCCATTTACCGAGAAAGAGGTGTTTGAGGCGGTTACACAAATGAAGCACAACAAGGTACCAGGCCTAGATGGGTTCCAAGCAGAATTTTATAAGAAATGTTGGCACATTATTAAGGGTGACCTCTTACCGATGTTCGATGATTTGTTAAACTATCATCTTCAACCTTTTCACCTTAACTATGGAACGACAATGTTGTCGCCAAAGAAGGAGGAAGTAGTGCACATCGAGAACTTCATGCCAATTTGTCTTTTGAACGTGAGTTTCATTTTTTTACTAAAGTCGTCACAAATAGGTTGACGCAGATTGCCAATTTCGTGGTACAACTGAGTTGGACTACTTTCATGCCCGAGAGACACATCCTAGAGGGGTTGTTGTCTTACACGAAACACTGCATGAAATTCATTCCAAGAAGTTAGATGGGGTAATTTCAAGGTGGATTTCAAAAAAGCTTATGATAATGTCAAATGACTCTTACTCCAACATGCTATGTTGATGAAGGGGTTTGCTAGATCCAGGCGGAGATAGGTAGAATCCTTTATTCAAAAAGGTAGCATGGGGATTAAAGTGAATGATGATATAGGTCATTATTTCCAGACCTATAAAGGCTTAAGACAAGGGGATCCGATGTCCCCGGTCTTGTTCAACATTGTGGCAGATATGTTGGCGGTGCTGATAAGTAGGGCCAAGGATAATGACCAGGTAGGTGGTATCGTCCCTCATCTAGTCGATGGAGGTGTATCATTTTACGATACGCAGATGATACTATCATATTCATGGAACATGACCTTGCAAAAGCTAGAAATATGAAACTGATCATTTGCCTCTCCAAACTATTGTCAGGTCTAAAAATAAATTTCCACAAGAGTGAACTCTTCTGCTTTGGGCGAGCTAAAGAGGAACAAGATGCTTATAGACAATTGTTCGGTTCTGAAACGTGTTCTTTGCCATTTGTTTACCTAGGGATTTCAATTCACCATCCTAGACTTTCCAATAAAGAATGGAAATGTCTTGATGATCGATCCAAAAAAAACTCAGCGGCCGGAAGGACAAGCTTATGTCTTGCGGAGGTCGACTTGTGTTAATAAATTCGGTGTTAACTAGTATACCTATGTTCCTTTTATCTTTCTTTGAAGTGCCCATAGGGGCACGAAAAAGGTTAGATTTCTATAGATCCCGTCTTTTCTGGCAGGTGATGAGGTTAAGACCAATATAGATTAACCAGATTGGATATCATTTGCAGACCGAAAGACCAAGGAGGTCTAGGGATTGAGAATTTGGAAATTAAAAACAAATGCCTACTTATGAAATGGCTTTATAGACTATCTACCGAGTTTGATGATATGTGGGCACATATTTCATAACAAATACCTCCATACTAAATCCCTAGCCCAGGTCACCATTAGACCTAATGACTCACCATTAAAGAAGGGCGTGATGAGAATGAAAGACACCATTTTCGAAGAGTGAAATTTGTTATTGGAGACGATAGAACTACCATATTTTGGGAGGATACTTGGCTAGGAGATTTTCCCCTAGAACTTCAGTCTCCCACATTATGTAATATTGTACAATCTAAGGAGGCTTACATTGCTATAGTATTACAGTCATCTCCATTGAATATTTAATTCAGGAGGTCCCTTGTGGGGGGACACTAGAGCTCCTGGTTGCATTTAGTGTGAAGATTGATGGACGCTCAACTTTCGGACCAGCCAGACGTGTTTCAATGGAAGTTAACTAAGAATAGTACGTTTATGGTGAAATCTATGTACATGGATTTCATTTACTCTATCCCAATCCCGAGATTGATTCATATATGTAAATTTAAAGTACCGCTGAGAATCAAGATTTTCATGTGGTTTGTCCACCAGGAAGTGATTCTTACTAAGGTTGTCGCGACCAGTCCTTCAGTAAAATAATTACCGGAAGACCGATCTCTTTATTAAACCAGCGAGGAATAATATTCCTGCTGGCAGACAATTCCTTGATACAGAATTTCCAGTACACTGAATATTATACAGGGTTGAGCTAGGGGTGGCTCAACAAATTTTATTACAAGCGCGCCAATATATTACATAGAGGCGGATATGGCACAAGGTAGGGTGGCATACTACTGACTCGTAATAAAAGGTGGTGGAATATGTCACAGTGAAGTGGGTGAAGTGACTCCAATATAATACCGTCCATCGGGTGTCGGAGTGAGACCCAATGAGTTTATTTGGTGGTAGGCGGAAGCGGTTATAAATCAGTGATCAACTCCAGGATCGCGAGGGACTGACTGGGACTCCTCTAAGCGCCGGACTCACTATCAAACTCATCATCCATGAGATCGCCTTCGTCCACATCTGGCCAAATCAACAAGCCAGGTGAGTACTTTGAATGTACTCGCAAGACAGTTCGGACTTAAGATATAACAAATGCCAACATGAATGCATATGAGTATTCCAGCAAAAATGTGACCGGAATAAAATATGAATGCGCTGAAGGTAAAGATGGAAGTCGGGCGGTACTCCTCCCGAAGTCCAAAGATAATAATAAAGAGACCAAACGAGGGTCTGATTGACTCCTCGTAGGAACAATAATAAATGTTAACAGGCCACAGTCGGGCGTCTAAGCGACACCACATAAAGGGCTTATAGCAAAATAAATAACAAGAATGCCTCAGTCGGACGTCTGAGCGACATCACATAAAGGGCTTATAAAAGAAAAGAATGCCACAGTCGGACGTCTGAGCAACATCACATAAAGGGCTTATAAAGGAAAAGAATGCCACAGTCGGACGTCTGAGCGACATCACATAAAGGGCTTATAAAATAAAAGAATGCCACAGTCGGACGTCTGAGTGACATCACATAAAGGGCTTATAAAAGAAAAGAATGCCACAGTCGGATGTCTGAGCGACATCACATAAAGGGCTTATAGAAGAAAAGAATGCCACAGTCGGACGTCTGGGCGACATCACATAAAGGGCTTATAAATAGCATTAGTGTAATGATGAAATACTTCTGGAAATAAGTAAATACGGAGATAGTAGGGGAGTTCATCTACCAAATGAACTTGACGAAAATACTACTCTGGTTACCAACTAGAATATACTTGAAGACGGTCACCGGGTTGGCATGAAGATTGACCATAGGCCATAAACATGGCTACTGAAAAAATTTAACTCTGCAGAGCTTGTACTATTAACTCATAGCCAACGGGTTCTACTAGCCACGTGGGCTGGCCCCGTCTACGGTGTTTTAGCAGAAACTCAACTAACCAGTACACACCCATTTAACATCCTGTCGTCCGGAATCACCCGCGATGACATTCACGGAAAACTTTAAGACGGGGAGGCTACAACCTCGAATAGCATGGGATCAAATTTATATATGCGCGCTCTAAGGGATGCCCCCCTCTCGGTCCCAACCGAAAACACCCATGCCCCCTAACCAGATGACGTGCTTTAATCCAGGGCCGTGGAACCCTCATCCCGGCCACTCTACTTGGTGTGTACTTGGAAAGTGGTTTACAACCGACTAGACCGTAATCCCAACGGACGGCCTATGATAGTACTGAAAAGGAGACGAACGGAATCATGACATGATCTCCGTTGATACTGAGTTGACCAACTACTGGTATGTTCCAACAATACCAGCATCCCATCCATCATATCACCATATGATCGAGGTGGTGCAACATTCTCCTTCGGGACTCACCCGAAGCTAACTTGCATGAAATATGCCATACACATATGCCCATATGATCATGCTTATGAAACGAGCTACTCGAGCAAACATGCAACACACTCATCATATCAAGAGTTCAAACATGCTTGCCTGGTTCTGAAAAGTCGGAGCCTAACTCGGCGTGATTCGCATCTCCGTCGCGGCCTCCGGTATCTATGTATTCAAACAAAATACATACTAACATAAATACCGTGCGTGCAAATGAAGTTGCTCAAAATATTTCCACATAAATATGACAAAAAACTAGACAGAAAACCAAGGTGGACAATCAACTCAAAATCACTTTTAGTTTAAAAGATATTAAGGTTTCTGTCTAGGGACCCATCTGTAATGAAACAGAAAAGATCCAGGGGCTAGAACAGAAAAGGACAAAGTGAACCGGTACGCAGTACGTCACCCGTAGAGGGAAAATGCACTTTGCTAAAATGCGCCAACAGAAAACGGTTCGAGGGGGAGCTATGAGAGACTGACAGAGGGACCCCACCTGTCAGGTTTGAAAAAAAGAAACAGAGCCGCGCCGGCGCCGGTGCTGCGGTGATCGCCGGCGTCGATCCACGGCGAGATAGGGGAGGGGAGTGGTACCTATGGCTTCACGGTGGTCTTCCGCGTCGAACGGTGGTGGAGTTGGGTGCCGGCGAGTCCCACGTTGACGGCGAGCTTATCTCCGGCGGACGGCGGCTTGGATGTTCGTGGACCTCGTCGAAGAAGGTTTCTGGAGAGAAATTGGGTTGGGGGTTAGTACTAGGTGGACGCCAGGGTACTACGTTCAAGTTCACGGCGACGGAGAAGCCCTCACCGGAGTGAACGGAGCTGGAGCCCGAGGCGGAGGCAGCTGGCCGGAGCCGGGGAAGAAAAGCCTCTCGGGGCTCTTCCAGAGGTTGGGCATGGTCTAGGGATGTAGTGGAGGCGTGTGTGCTCGAGCACGAGCTCGGGGGTGCCTTTTATAGGTGGTTCAAGGTGGCTGCCGCAAATGGATAAGTCCGGCGAGCCAATTACGGCGCTGCAGTGGTCGGACGGCGGGGTTAGGAGCTTGAGCATCTTCCAGGAGCTGTTGTGGTTCCATTCCCGCGCCTAACCTAGCAGGAGAGGTAGAGTTACGACCTGTCACCGACGGAACGGCCGTGCGGCACGTCGGCGGCAGAAACGACGCTCTGCGCGTGCCAGGCCACGGCACGGCGTGCCAGGCGTGCGCTGGCTGTGGAGAAGGAGCCCCGGGGCACTGTGGTGGTCTGAGCGGCGCGAATCGGCGTGGAGCTACGGCGTTGCGTCTGTCAGCCGCCACGGGCGGCGCTGTGGCTGTGGCAGCCGCCGGCGCGGTCGGGCCAGGGCGCCACCGACGCCCAGAAATGGCCAAACGACCGTGCGGCACATGGATAAGGAGAAGCTGCAGTGCAGCGTCGAGCCAAGGGAGATACAGACGAGGTTTTGTTGCCGCGCCGACGACTGTCGAAACTGACGGAACTGACGAAGTGTTGAACTGTCGACAGTTTCAGTTAACAGCTAACAGTTCAGTGTAGGCTAGGTGTTTGATGAAATGATTCTGGTATGTGTGCAATGTTGCTGGGGCTGATTTTTGGTGGAGTGGCCTCTTGATGTATCTAGGGGCTGCATGATTTTTCACAGATTTTTTGGAAGAAGATAAATATGAATTTCACCAAATTTTGCAAATCTGGTCCAAACTTGCAGCAGGTGAAATTTGAAAATTTTGAACTATGGACCAGTGAAACAAGATGGATCTAGGTTGTGGGTACTAAGGACTATTTAGGAGGGTTGGTTTGGAGTCAAATAACTACATGAAAATGATGGCTCCTTTGCAAATCACCAAGGTCCACTATAAAAGACAGAATTTGTTTTGGAGTGAATTAAATAGAAGAAAAATCCCAATAAGGTTCAAACTTACTGGAATTGATGAAATACTTGCCCTTAGGTGTGGAGAGGGTCTTGGAGAGAAATATTTCTGTTGGGATCATGGCAAGATGAAGGTTGGAGGGGAGATAAGTCCAAGGTTAAACTTGAGAGATTCAAAACAAGAAGGGGAGAATTCAAACAACCACCTTTGAGACTCAACTTGTGCTTGAGCCAAACACAAGAGAAAAACTTTAAGGCCAAAAACCAAGCTTGAGAAGACTCACCAACTTAGGACAGAAAGGATTTTAGAAGGGTTTTAAGAGAAGCTCAAACAACTCTCTTCCAAAAAGGGCAGAAGTTTGAAAGAAAAAACAAACTCAAAAATTTGGGGTGTTACAACACCTACCCCCTTAGAAAAAATCTCGTCCCCAAGATTTCAGCTGATCCTCAAATAGGTGCGGATGTTCTGTCCGATGGAAATCTTCCCTTTCCCATGTTGCCTCATCCTCTGTGTGATTACTCCACTGAACTTTGAGAAATTTAATAGTTTTCTGACGGGTCCTCCTTTCAGACTCCTCCAAAATCTTCACTGGGTGCTCTCGGTATGTGAGATCGGTTGCACATCAAGATTTTCATGTGGCACATGTTTATATGGGTTGCTTACAAACTTCCGAAGTTGTGTGACGTGGAACACGTCGTGGACGTCGGACAGTTCCTTGGGAAGGTCCAGTTGGTAAGCTACTGTGCCTCTTCGTGCAATTATACGGAAGGGTCCGATGAATCGTGGTGCTAGTTTCCCTTTGACTTCGAATCGTTGTAGTCCACTCATCGGTGACACACGCAGGTATACGTCGTCACCGGGCTCAAAACTTATTTCCCAATGCTTTTGATCGTAATAGCTCTTTTGTCGGCTTTGGGCGGTCTTGAGTCGATCCCGTATCATTTTTACTCTCTCCTCGACTTCCTTTAACATATCGGGGCCGAATATGCGGCTGTCCCCTGTTTCCGACCAATTCAATGGAGTACGGCATCTTCGTCCGTACAAGGCTTCGAAAGGTGCCATCTGTAGGCTAGCTCGGTAACTATTGTTATATGCAAACTCTACATATGGTAAACTTTCCTCCCATCTGGCCCCATAGGTGAGGACACATGCCCTTAGCATGTCTTCGAGTATTTGATTTACTCGTTCCGTTTGTACTCCAGTCTGGGGGTGGTAAGCCATACTAAATGTTAGCTGTGTCCCGAGGGCTTGCTGCAACTGGTCCCAAAATTTCGAGACGAACTGAGTGCCCCTATCGGATGTTATAGTCTTGGGCACACCATGTAGGCATACTATCCGGGCGAGGTAAAGCTTGGCGAGCTTTTGAGTGGTGTGGGTTGTCTTGACGGGTATGAAATATGCCACCTTGGTCAGTCTATCTGTGATGACCCATATGGCATCGTTACCGTTTTGTGATCATGGTAGTCCAACAATAAAATCCATTCTGATATCATCCCATTTCCATTCTGGTATCTTATTTGGCTGTAATAGCCTTGCGGGTTTTTGGTGCTCGGCTTTAATGCGTTGACATGAATCGCAGCATGCAATAAATGTGGCTATATCCCTCTTCATGCCGTGCCACCAAAATCTTTCCTGAATATCTTTGTACATTTTCGTACCTCCGGGGTGGATTGAGTATGGAGCGGTATGACTTTCCGCTAGAATTTGCTGTTTGAGGTCGTTGATGTTGGGTACGCAAAGTCTGTCTCCGAACCATAATATTCCTTCACGGTCTATGGTGAATTATGAAGCCTTGCCCTGCTTACTTTTCTTTTTATTCCTTCGATGCTGGGGTGTCCGAGTTGAGCCTTCTTTATTTGCTCTATCAGCGTAGGTTGTATTTCCAGCTTGGATACTTCGCCTTCCGTGACCATCATTAGGTTGAGTCTGGCGAATTCTCGCTGAAATTCAGGTCTCAGGTTCTGTATGCTGCCGTTGTTCGGGCTGGGGTAACGGCTGAGAGCATCGGCTACCACGTTTGCTTTCCCGGGGTGATAGTGGATACCAACATGGAAATCTTTTACCAGTTCCAACCAGCGTCGATGTCGTAAATTTAGATCTGGATGTGTGAAAATATAGCTGAGGCTCTTATGGTCCGTATATATTTCACAGCGATTTCCAAGTAAGAAGTGCCTCCATTCCTTGAGCGCATGAATGACTGCTTCCAACTCCAAATCGTGAGTAGGATAATTTTCTTCATGTTTTCGCAGTTGCCGGGATGCGTAGGCGACTACCTTGCCGTCTTGCATCAATACGCATCCAAGGCCCTTCCGGGATGCGTCGCAATATACTTCAAAGCTCTTGTGTATGTCTGACACAATTAATACTGGGGCTGTCGTTAACCTCTTTTTGAGCTCTTGGAAGCTTTTTTTCACATGCTTCGGTCCACTCGAATTTCTTATCCTTCTTGAGTAGCTGGGTCATTGGCTTGGCTATGGTGGAAAATCCTTCGATAAACCTTCTGTAATATCCGGCCATACCGAGGAAACTGCGTATATCCATTACACTGGCTGGCGACTACCAGCCAAGTACAGCCTTGACTTTATCTAGGTCCACAGCGATTCCTTCTTGCGTTAATACGTGTCCTAGGAAATCCACTTGTCTCAACCAAAATTCACACTTGCTGAATTTGGCGTAAAGTTGGTGTTTCCTTAATTCTCCCAGTACAATGCGGAGGTGTTCAGCATGTTCTTCCGGTGTCTTGGAATATACCAAAATATCATCAATAAATACCACCACAAATTTGTCCATGAATTTCATTAATACCTTGTTCATGAGGTGGACGAAATATGTGGGGGCGTTGGTCAGTCCGAATGGCATCACTTTAAACTCATAAAGTCCGTATCTTGAGGTGAATGCTGTTTTCGGGATATCTTCTGTGCGTACTTTCAGCTAGTGATAACCTGACCTCAAGTCAACTTTTGAGAAAACCTTGGCTTGTGCGAGCTGGTCAAATAAATCATTTATCCGTGGCATCGGATATTTATTTTTGATTGTGACCATGTTGAGCGCTCGGTAGTCTATACACAGCCTCATGGTCCCATCCTTCTTTTTGGCAAACAATACCGGCGAGCCCCAAGGTGAGGAGCTGGCCCGTATAAATCCCTTGTCCAGTAGTTCCTTTATCTGTTTCTTTAACTCAACCAACTTGGATGGCGCCATTCTGTATGGTTTCTTATATATGGGTGTGGTTCCTGGTGCTAGCTCAATAATGAACTCTATTTCTCTGTCTGGCTTCATGCCTGGTAATTCCTCGGGAAATACCTCCGGAAATTCACATACAACTGGAACCTTGCTTAACTCAGATGTATCAACTTTGTTTAGTTTTGGTTGTCGAGATACTGGTCTCTCCTAAGCTGCGACTCTTATTGTGTTTCCATGATGATGAGTAAGAATTACTGTTCTGTTGAAGCAGTCGATAAATCCTTTATTGGTGGTTAGCCAGTCCATACCCAGGATAACATCCAGTCCTTTGTTTTCCAAAACGATGAGGTTTGCGTGGAATTTTAATCCCTCAATCTCAATGGTCAAACCTTGGCAGTAATTCTGAGTGATCTGCTTACTTCCGGGGGACTTAATGGTCATTGACTTTCCCAAGGGAGGAATCGAAAAACCATTTTGCAAAGCAAAACTCTTCGAAATGAATGAATGAGAAGCTCCAGAATCAAACAAGACCGTGGCAGGTATTGTGTTGACAGGAAACGTACCGAGTACGATATCTGGGGCATCCTGTGCTTGCTCCTTGGTCACATGATTCAGGTGGCCTTTCCAGTGATTGTTATTGGGGTTGAAATTGTTACGCTTGGGTGCGGAATTGCTTCTGTTGCTGTTTGGCTTCGGTGCTGAATTTCTTGGCTTTGGGCACTGTTTAGCATAGTGTCCCTCTTCTCCACACGTGTATCAGGTAACACTCGGGCGATAGATGAAATATTTGTCTCTTGCATGAAAATTCTTATTTGGACGTGTGTCATTGGTCGTGGGTCTGTTCACAATGTTCCTCTGGAAATTCATTTTATTCTTGTTGTTGCGGGGGTGGTTGGTCTGATCCCTTTTTCTCTTGCGAATGTCCTCCAGACTGCGACGTTCATTTTCCAGTGTAATGGCTTTGTCTACCAGTGTCTTGAAATCTGGAAAAGTTTGTACGACTAACTGGCATTTCGGTGCCGATGCCAGTCCGTCCAGGAATTTCTCCATCTTTTTATTTTCTGTCATTCGCTCTTCGTTGGCATATCGTGATAACTGCGCAAACTGACTGTTGTACTCCTGTACTGTCATGCCTCTTTGCTTGAGATCATCAAATTCTCTTTTCTTGATTTTCATGATACTCTTAGGGATGTGTGCTCCGCGAAAGCCTTCCTTGAAATCTTCCCAGGTGATATTATTTATGTCGGGATGCATAAGCAGAAAATTTTCCCACCAAGACGCGGCTGCTCCCGTGAGATAATGTGGTGCGTACAACACTTTTTCGCAGCCTGAGCATTGTGCCACAATTAATTTCCTTTCAATATCTCGAAGCCAATCATCGGCCTCAAGAGGCTTGTATGTGTGTGAAAATGTTGTTGGACGCGTCTTCTGAAATTCAGACAATTTTGAGTGCTGCTGGTATGGTTCGCGGTGATTTCCCATGTTAATGACATGGTTCATCATTTCTTGGTGCTGTTGCTGACTTTGCTCGTAAAGGCGGCATACTTGAGAAAATGCTGTCTCACTGCCCTGCTGACTTGACTGCCACTGTGAGAAATTATTGTTTGGCTGTGTGCCATAATTTTCGTCCGGCGGACTTGGCATGGAACGTGTCCAGGGACGAGTCATTTCTTACTCTGGGGTAACAAAGCAGAAAACCTGAGAAGAACCGAGCAGCAAAATAAACCAAGATTTTGCAAAAGCGACCAAACACGAGCTCGAAAAAGATTTTCGAAATAAACTGGTTGATTGCGCACGGAGAAGGCTGCTAGTACATATATTACACGCCGGTTCTAATTATACATACGTCACTCAGGGTGTGCGTACACATCCTGACATGTTATTTAAAACTAGTGCACTCCTCCAAGGTCCTACATGATGCGCAAACAGACTACTCCCATCAACCTATTTTACATAACACACAAATATTACAAGCGAGCGCAGCGCATCGCGAAATGATGCGCTAGTCGGAGATGTTGAAGATTTCCCTCGGCCTGCCGAGGGTAAGGCCCAGTGGCGCTGGAGACTCAACTTCCTCCTCACTGATGGGCTCCAGGCGCGGAGTATGAATACGAGGCGTCGAAGCAGGTGCAGCAGGTGGTGCAGCTCTGACTGGAGTAGGAGCAATGACTTGGTCAAACTCCTCAGTGGTAGGCAGACGGCGAGTGGTGTCCATGATGGAAGGGGTATAGGAGGTGGCGGACGAGACAAATATCATTGGTGGTGCAGTATGGAGCAGCTCCCTCCTGTTGGCGGAGCCACTCTGGACCATCTCCATATGGGTGACCACCAGGTCGTCCACCAGATTATCAAAGGCTGCCTCAAGTGCCTTGAGGTATTCAACCGTTGATTCAATGGCTTCGTTACGCTCCCCATTTGCGCATGCAAATGCATAATGACACGTATAAGGCACGTGGCATGGGGGGTAACGGAAATGACGAGTCTTCATCGAAGGAAGGATGTCCCGGAGACGAGCTATCGCCTCACGGGAAGCCATGTGCATGGCATGCCTCTCCGTAGGCATGGCTCTGCCCACAAATCGAAGGCGGCACGCTTCAGAACGCCCACCTTTGAAGTGTACCACAGCCTGATGCATAGACACGCTGTCGTTGAGCTTGTGACGGTAGAGTGTAAATTCGGGACGTGTGGATGGCCCGATGGCGACTTTGGAGATGGCGAAGAGGAGATTGACAAACCCCTCAGGAATGTTGGCGAACACCTGTGCATCACAGTCGTTGCTGGCCATCTACAAAAGTAGACAAAAATTCCGAATAGTCGGGCCATAAATTTATGCTGACCAACAGAAAATTGCTACAAATGTAAAAATGCTGAAAAGCAGATTTTTCGCTAATAACCGATTAGCGAGCGCAACTAGTGGCTTCCTACAGTCAGCCTGGCTCTGATACCAAGGTTTTCGCGACCGGTCCTTCAGTAAAATAATTACCGAAAGACCGATCTCTTTATTAAACCACCGAGGAATAATATTCCTGCTGGCAGACAATTCCTTGATACAGAATTTCCAGTACACTGAATATTATACAGGGTTGAGCTAGGGGTGGCTCAATAAATTTTATTACAAGCGCGCCAATATATTACACAGAGGCGGATATGGCACAAAGTAGGGTGGCATACTACTGACTCGTAATAAAAGGTGGTGGAATATGTCACAGTGAAGTGGGTAAGTGACTCCAATATAATACAGTCCATCGGGTGTCGGAGTGAGACCCAATGAGTTTATTTGTTGGTAGGCGGAAGCGGTTATAAAACAGTGATCAACACCAGGATCACGAGGGACTGACTGGGACTCCTCTAAGCGTCAGACTCGCTATCGAACTCTTCATCCATGAGAACGCCTTCGTGCACATCTGGCCAAATCAACAAGCCAGGTGAGTACTTTGAATGTACTCGCAAGACAGTTCGGACTTAAGATATAACAAATGCCAACATGAATGCATATGAGTATTCCAGCAAAAATGTGACCGGAATAAAATATGAATGCGCTGAAGGTAAAGATGGAAGTCGGGCAGTACTCCTCCCGAAGTCTAAAGATAATAATAAAGAGACCAAACGAGGGTCTGGGTGACTCCTCGTAGGAACAATAATAAATGTTAACATGCCACAGTCGGGCGTCTAAGCGACACCACATAAAGGGCTTATAGAAAAATAAATAACAAGAATGCCTCAGTCGGACGTCTGAGCGACATCACATAAAGGGCTTATAAAAGAAAAGAATGTCACAGTCGGACGTCTGAGCGACATCACATAAAGGGCTTATAAAGGAAAAGAATGCCACAGTCGGACGTCCGAGCGACATCACATAAAGGGCTTAT
>LR738714.1:151710664-151739852 GCA_902687465.1 Secale cereale | reverse complement strand
TAAAGATAATAATAAAGAGACCAAACGAGGGTCTGGGTGACTCCTCGTAGGAACAATAATAAATGTTAACATGCCACAGTCGGGCGTCTAAGCGACACCACATAAAGGGCTTATAGAAAAATAAATAACAAGAATGCCTCAGTCGGACGTCTGAGCGACATCACATAAAGGGCTTATAAAAGAAAAGAATGCCACAGTCGGACGTCTGAGCGACATCACATAAAGGGCTTATAAAAGAAAAGAATGCCACACTCGGACGTCTGAGTGACATCACATAAAGGGCTTATAAAAGAAAAGAATGCCACAGTCAGAGGTCTGAGCAACATCACATAAAGGGTTTATAGAAGAAAAGAATGCCACAGTCGGACGTCTGGGCGACACCACATAAAGGGCTTATAAATATCATTAGTGTAATGATGAAATACTTCTGGAAATAAATAAATACGGAGATAGTAGGGGAGTTCATCTACCAAATGAACTTGACGAAAATACTACTCTCGTTACCAACGAGAATATACTTGAAGACGGTCATCGGGTTGACATGAAGATTGACCCTAGGCCATAAACATGGCTACTGAAGGAATTTAACTCTGCAGAGCTTGTACCATTATCTCATAGCCAACGGGTTCTACTAGCCACGTGGGCTAGCCCCGTCTACGGTGTTTTAGCAGAAACTCAACTAACCAGTACACACCCATTTAACATCCTGTCATCCGGAATCACCCGCGACGACATTCACGGAAAACTTTAAGACGGGGAGGCTACAACCTCGAATATCATGGGATCAAATTTATATATGCGCGCTCTAAGGGGTGCCCCCCTCTCGGTCCCAACCGAAAACACCCATGCCCCCTAACCAGATGACGGGCTTTAATCCAGGGCCGTGGAACCCTCATCCCGGCCCCTCTATTTGGTGTGTACTTGGAAAGTGGTTTACAACCGACTAGACCGTAATCCCAACGGACGGCCTATGATAGTACTGAAAAGGAGACGAACGGAGTCATGACATGATCTCCGGTTATACTGAGTTGACCAACTACTGGTATGTTCCAACAATACCAGCATCCCACCCATCATATCACCATATGATCGAGGTGGTGCAGCATTCTCCTTCGGGACTCACCCGAAGCTAACTTGCATGAAACATGCCATACACATATGCCCATATGATCATGCTTATGAAACGAGCTACTCGAGCAAACATGCAACACACTCATCATATCAAGAGTTCAAACATGCTTGCCTGGTTCTGAAAAGTCGGAGCCTAACTCGGTGTGATTCGCGTCTCCGTCTCGGCCTTCGGTATCTATGTATTCAAACAAAATACATACTAACATAAATACCGCGCATGCAAATGAAGTTTCTCAAAATATTTCCACATAAATATGACAAAAAACTAGACAGAAAACCAAGGTGGACAGAAAAAGAATCAACTCAAAATCACTTTTAGATTAAAAGATATTAAGGTTTCTGTCTAGGGACCCATCTGTAATGAAACAGAAAAGATCCAGGGGCTAGAACAGAAAAAGACAAAGCGAACCGGTACGCAGTACGTCACCCGTAGAGGGAAAACGCACTTTGCTAAAATGCGCCAATAGAAAACGGTTCGAGGGGGAGCTATAAGAGACTGACAGAGGGACCCCACCTGTCAGGTTTGAAAAAAAGAAACAGAGCCGCGCCGGCGCCGGTGCTGCGGTGATCGCCGGCGTCGATCCACGGCGAGATAGGGGAGGGGAGTGGTACCTATGGCGTCACGGTGGTCTTCCGCATCGAACGGTGGTGGAGTTGGGTGCCGGCGAGTCCCACGTCGACGGCGAGCTTATCTCCGACGGACGGTGGCTCGGGTGTTCGTGGACCTCGTCGGAGAAGGTTTCTGGAGAGAAATTGGGTTGGGGGTTAGGACTAGGTGGACGCCAGGGTACTACGTTCAAGTTCACAGCGGCGGAGAATCCCTCACCGGAGTGAATGGAGCTGGAGCCCGAGGCGGAGGCAGCTGGCCGGAGCCGGGGAAGAAAAGCCTCTCGGGGCTCTTCCAGAGGTTGGGCGTGGTCTAGGGACGCAGTGGAGAGGTTGGGCGTGGTCTAGGGACGTAGCACGAGCTCGGGGGGGTGCCTTTTATAGGTGGCTCGAGGTGGCTGCCGCGAATGGATAAGTCCGGCGAGCCAATTACGGCGCTGAAGTGGTCGGACGGCGGGGTTAGGAGCTTGAGCATCTTCCAGGAGCTGTTGTGGTTCCATTCCAGCGCCTAACCTAGTAGGAGAGGTAGAGTTATGACCTTTCACCGACGGAACGGCCGTGCGGCACATCAGCGGCAGAAACGGCGCTCTGCGCGTGCCAGGCCACGGCAACGGCGTGCCAGGCATGCGCTGGCTGTGGAGAAGGACACGCGGGGCACTGGGGTGGTCTGGGCAGCGCGAAACGGCGTGGAGCTGTGGCGTTGCGTCTGTCAGCCACCACGGGCGGTGCTGTCGCCGTGGCAGCCGCCAGCGCGGTCGGGCCAGGGCGCCACCGACGCCCAGAAACGGCCAAGCGACCGTGCGGCGCATGGCTAAGGAGAAGCTGCAGTGCAGCGTCGAGCCAAGGGAGATACAGACGAGGTTTTGTCGCCGCGCCGACGACTGTCGAAACTGACGAAACTGACGAAGTGTTGAACTGTCGACAGTTTCAGTTAACAGCTAACAGTTCAGTGTAGGCTAGGTGTTTGATGAAATGATTCTGGTATGTGTGCAATGTTGCTGGGGCTGAGTTTTGTTGGAGTGGCCTCTTGATGTATCTAGGGGCTGCTTGATTTTTCACATAATTTTTGGAAGAAGATAAATATGAAATTCACCAAATTTTGCAAATCTGGTCCAAACTTGCAGCAGGTGAAATTTGAAAATTTTGAACTATGGACCATTGAAACCAGATGGATCTAGGTTGTGGGTACTAAGGACTATTTAGGAGAGTTGGTTTGGAGTCAAATAACTAGATGAAAATGGTGGCTCCTTTGCAAATCACCAAGGTCCACTATAAAAGACAGAATTTGTTTTGGAGTGAATTAAATAGAAGAAAAATCCCAATAAGGTTCAAACTTACTGGAATTGATGAAAGACTTGCCCTTAGGTGTGGAGAGGGTCTTGGAGAGAAATATTTCTGTTGGGATCATGGCAAGATGAAGGTTGGAGGGGAAATAAGTCCAAGGTTAAACTTGAGAGATTCAAAACAAGAAGGGGAGAATTCAAACAACCACCTTTGAGACTCAACTTGTGCTTGAGCCAAACACAAGAGAAAAACTTTAAGGCCAAAAACCAAGCTTGAGAAGACTCACCAACTTAGGCCAGAAAGGATTTTAGAAGGGTTTTAAGAGAAGCTCAAACAACTCTCTTCCAAAAAGGGCAGAAGTTTGAAAGAAAAAAAACCAACTCAAAAATTTGGGGTGTTACATAAGGATAATCTACTGAGGCAATGATGGGTTGGCAGTCCTCGATGTTGTTTTTCTGACCAGGATGGAACAATACAACATCTCTTCATTGACTTCCCCCTAGCCAAGCTCCTTTGGCACACAATTCATAGCCTTTAACATTAACCCTCCAACTAGTATTGACATGTTGTTTGGGACATGGCTAACTGGTGTGGAGCAAATTATCACGGGACGTATTAGGATAGGAATATGAGTATTGCTATGGGCTATATGGCACTACATAAATGATATGATCTTTAATAGAAAAACTTTATTAACTTTCTGTAGGTTATCTTCAGAGCCACTGCTTGGATCCATACGTGGTCATTACTCACTCATGCAGACTGTTGGGAGCTTTTGGTTACTGGGTGGAACCGGTGGGAGATGGTAGCATGGGATATCTACAGATGGCGGTCTACTAATAGGATAGGTGTTTAGTCATCTAGTCCTATGTTTCGCCGGTTGTGGCATTCTATTATTTTTAGATTTTCATTTTGATTCTTTTGTGAGCTATACTGGATTGCAGACCTTGTTTCACTTTGGTTTGATTTAGTAAAATGGTCGTATGCATCATTCTGATGCAGAGGCAGGGTGTCATGGTTTTGCCACGACAGATGTGGTAGGCTTAGGACTTTAGCATGAGGCCATCACAACGGTGATTAACTTGTCGGGGTTGAGTGGGACGAGAGACATGATTTAACCAAGTTCGGCCCCTCACGGTGGAGGTAAAAGCCTACTTCTGCATTTCTGTTTATTGCTCGAGTATTGATTACAAGGGAGTGGAATCGCTAGACCTAGTACTCGATTGATTGTAACCTGATGTATCGGCCTCAGAGGCTCGCCTTTATATACAGGGTGAGGCCCTGGGCTTACCAGAGTCTGGGTCTGAATTATACTCATGACTAAATACATCTCTAACCCACCCAGGAAAGTAATCCTAAGATGGTTCATATTCTTGGCTCGTGAGTCGTCATCTTCATACTGGACCTTAAGCCGGCCCATTGGGAAACACTACTTTAGGTTGCTGCTAACGCGACACTACGATCAGAGACCCTTTGACGAAATTGTGTGTGATGCATTAATCGCAAATGGTGATGTAAAAAACCATCAAAAAAGATGGAAAATGTTTGCAATGAATGATACATCAAACACAGTTCAGATTTTAGTTGCGTGTGCGATGAGGGGCATACGGTTGATCTGTATGAACTGTTTGCGATGAGACAGAACAACAGAAACGGGCAGCCAGATCAAGATGTGTGCGATATATGGCATACAATTCACTCTGGTGAACCGTTTGCGATGATTGAGGTGAACACAAACGATTCGGCGTAACAAGATGTGTGTGATACCCGGCAAACAGGTCGGTACTCAGAATTGTGTGCGTTCACTGTAGACAACCCATACTGAATTTTTTTTGTGAATTTTGTGCTCGCCCGGGCACAAAGTTCAACAAACCAACCTATGGGCGATAATGTAGAAGATCTCTGTCGAATACATATTACTAACCATTTGCGATGAGATTGACAGCATAAACAGAGATATATACAGTCTGCTTAGTTTAGTCCTTCTTGTTGTTGTTGTTGTTGTTGTTGTTGGATGGCCCTGCGACATCGTCTTGGCGAGGACGCTTCTTGCCGCTGACCGTTGGCTTTTCATCGCCGCCGCCGTCGTCATTGTTGTTGCTGTTGTCGTCGTCTTCTTCCTCGTTCGACCATTCCTCCTCATCATCATCGTCGTCCTCTTCTTTGTCCTCCGATGGCTCCTCGTCCGTCTGGTTGTCATTTGAGGACTCCGGAGGCAGCGTCCCTTCCATGAACTGGATATAATCGAGGTGGGCTCGACGTCGGACTCATGGAAGACGAGCGTGATGATTATGATGTTGACCTATCATCAGGCGCCAAACTGTTGGCCGAACTGTCGTCCTCGATGTCCTTCGACATAGCTGCAGAGTGTGTGCCAGTGTGTAGCGTGGCCTGCCGGGGACGATGAAGATGGTGGACACTTATGCGGAGTATGCAGAGAGGAACCACTGATATAATCAACCGCAATTATTTGTACCCAGTCGCTCCAAATTACTAGGGTTGCGCAGGACTCCTATTGGCTATTTGGCTAGTTTCCTTTTTCAGGACAGAAACAAGGAACAAGTTTTGGGATTATGCACCGGTACCGGTACGAACGGAGTAGGACAGTTGGCAAGCAATACATTGAGCACTTCTTATTATTGATAAAACCAGTAATAATCAAGCTAGAAAGGAAAAGCAAAAAGACAAAGAAAAATATCTGCATGAATCTTCGCGTAACATCAATGGCATAGGACCTAGATGTGTATTACTTAGAGCACATCTATATGTGCTTTAGCAATACTGTCAAACAAAACCCCCAATCATCATTGCAAACAACGCATAGAACATGGATAATGCGACAACCACAACTACACATGCTAGTTCCTTCTTGTCTCATGCTTTCATATGTTGCCTGTGATTGATTCTTTCTTGCTTCATCGTATTGACTGTACATTCTAGATCATCCAGTTTCTTCTTTAGCTTTACGTTATCTTCTGCGAGCTTGGCGATAACACTCCGAGCCCTGCCATGCCATTCTTCATCTAGCCAGTTAACAAAGGCACAAGCCTCATATCCCTGCAAATGTTAAATAGTATTCAGGATGAGCGGTGGCATTAACTGAAGTAAAATGATGAACTTAATTAGCACTAATCTCTAATGGGCAACTGAGAAACCACCTGCCAATGTCGAATCCCTCTGTGCATACATGTCGAGCGGGAGTGTGCCCGTGCACACAACTCAGCTTTTGGTACTTCTCGGTGGCGCAAAACTCGGAGTCAAACTCGTGTTGCGGGAGTCTGGAGTCATGCTCCTGATACGGCGACAGATCGCTTTCCTGGGGGGAGGGGGATCATTCAGGAAAGATTCAGCAAGAAGCTATACTTTGGAAATGCTAAAAAAGATCGGGATAGATTGGAACCTGACAGGACGATTCGGATCCGTATTACACCTGCCTTCTGATGACCTTAGGCAAGTGCTCGGCGGCGACTACCGTCGTGGCGGCGATATGAGAAGGAGCAGCCGCACCAAAACCATCAGCATCACTCGACCGCATTCCGCCAATGTCAGTGCCATGCGAGGGAATTTGGAGGCTATGTAGTGATTTGGGGGAAATGGGGAAACTGTGGAGATAAGGTAACGGTCGGGAACTACTTCACACACGATTTTCGCACCAAACCGTGTGACAAGACTACGTCGGTTAACCATATGTGATGTACTACCCTGCCCATATAATTGAGTTATAGTGAGATACCGTGTAAACAGCCGCTCTGCGGATATCCATAAAAAAATTGCAGCTCTGCATTTAGATATGGCGGCGGCAGCCTGGGCGGCGACTACCCGAGAAGAGGTCAATCCTCGGTCGGTGGGCGGTGGCGGCATTATAGGAGGTAAATCCTCGTTCTGCGGCGGGAGATAGGAGGACCTCAACCATCGAGATCAAGGTCAGCGGCTACGTGATTCGAGCACATCCATCGCGGTCGATGGTGGGATAGTGGAGGTCGAACTTCATGCGGCAGCCGCACTAAGCTTTGCTCCTCGACCCTGCTGTCTCGGCGTGCCGCCGCATCGCGCTTCTCTGTCTGCTGGGTGGAGGTCGCTGCGCGGCTAATTAATTAAGGTATTCTTTTCGTGAGTGGCTTAATTAAGGTATTCAATTCCTAAGGGTAGTCTCTGAGTGTAAATTTGCTGGCCATTAATTTTTGTCATTGCATTTCCGGATAACAACATGGAGCGCCCTCAGTAATTATGAAAATAAAACCTTGTGATTTATGTATGCATCTTTGGGCAGCAGTTAATCCATGTTTTAATGTTGTTGTTTTGTTTTTAATTAACATCCATGTGTTGCAGATGGAACAATCTCGATGGATGAAGAATCGGAAAACAGCAGATTTTATCAATGGCATGACAGAGTTCATGAATTTGGCTGAAAGTACAAAGAGGATAATTGGTGATGCGGATTACATCATGTGTCCATGTACTGATAGTGCCAATACAGAGTCACATGAAGTTGCAGATGTCCAGATGCACTTAGTCTCTAGGGGATTCATGGATGAATATATATGTTGGACCAGACACGGTGAAGAGGAGGTCATGGATGAAGATACCCAGGGCAGCGAGATGCCAAACCCCGATCAGTGTCACATGGATGTTGAATCTAGCATCGGGGCAGAGGCGTCAAGCTACCAATGGAACACCGGAAAGCCGAAACGCCAACTGGAAAACCAAGACATTGAAGCAGATGACGACAATCTTGATATGCCAGATTTTAAGGCTATGATTGCAGATTTCAAGGGCCCAAAAAAGTATATGATTAGGTACAAGGATCTACCAACCATTGATGCGTACTCCAAGAAAGAATTGTATCCAGGTTGCAAAAAGAAATATTCCAACTTGAGTGCCACCCTAGTGCTTCTCAGATTTAAAGCAGCAAACGGTCTATCAAACAAGGGCTTCACAGAGATGTTAGGTATTTTCAAAAAAATTCTTCCGGAAGATAATGTGCTCCCCACAAGCAGGAATGAAGCGAAGAAAATTGTTTGCCCATTGGAACTTGAAGTACAGAAGATACATGCTTGTGTGAATGATTGTATATTGTACTGTGGTGAGTACAAAGATTTGCATGCATGTCCCACATGCAAGCATGCACGATACAAGTTCAGGAGAGCAAAGGACAAGTACAAATTGGACGACGAGATCAAGACAGGAATCCCGTTCAAGGTTGTTTTGTACTTGCCTCTAATTCCAAGGTTGAGGTGTTTGTTTGCAAACCCTAAAGAGGCAAACAGGTTGCGGTGGCATCGTCATGCGCGAATTGCGGATAAGTTTGTGAGGCACCCGAAAGATGGGGCTTAGTGGGAATTAATCGACAACAAGTTTGGAAAATTTGCCAAGGATCCTAGAAGTATAAGGCTCAGGGAGTGTCCTGATGGGATGAATCCTTTTGGCGATATGAGCACCAATCCCAACACATGGCCGGTGCTTTGGTGCATATATAACCTAGCTCCTTGGTTGTGTATGAAGAAAAAATCATTATGATGTCAATGATTTTCCATGGCCTGAAGCAACCTGGAAATGACATCAACATTTACTTTCAGCTACTGGTAGAAGAACTGCTGACAGTGTGGATAGATGCGCCGGCTGTAAAATGTTATGATGCTTACAAAAAGGAGATTTTTGATCTACATGCGATGCTGGTGCACACCATTCAACATATGCCGGCATTAGGCAACATATCGGGGCAGAAAACAAAGGGAGATGTAGGGTGTGTCACATGCATGGATAGGACAGCTAGCAGAAGACTTCCCACCTCACACAAAACCTTGTATTTGCGTCGTCGTAGGTTCTTATGGAAAACTCACCCATTCCGAAATATGAAAGATGAATTTGATGGTACGGCAGAGGCAAGTGTGGTCCCAAGACCCTATGAAGGGGAGGTGGTCAACAACATGGCTAAAAATTAATGTTGTGCTTGGCAAGAACTATGCTTTGACAGTGAAACAAACACCCAAGGGTCAAGTGTTTAAGAAGAAATCGGTGTTCTGGAAATTACCTTACTGGGAGATTCTACATGTACGTCACTACATCAATGTCATGCACGTAGAGAAGAACGTATGTGAAAGCATCCTTGGTACCCTCCTCAAGATTAAAGGTAAAAGAAAGGATGGTGCCGATTCACGGCTCGATATGCTTGTCGATCAATAAAAACACAAGAGTGAAGCAGAATATGATGACAAATTCATCAAAGCTTGCCAGAGTTCAATTTCAGTACAAAAGAAGCAACACAGTTCTTCATCTATTTGTTGTCAATTAAGACACCCTCTTCCTACTGCGCAAACATCAGAAGTCTCATGGATGTGTGCTCAGGTAAAATGAAGTTGGGACACATGAAGTCACATGATTGCCACGTAATGTTAACACAAATCCTCCCGGTGGCCATCCGGAATCTGATGGACAAAGATATAAGAAACACACAGATTGACCTCTATGATTTCTTCAACCAAGAATGATATTGCAAGAATATTGTCCAACCTAGAGATGTTTTCCCACCATCATCCTTTGATGTCTTGGTCCATCTCACTGTGCACCTTGTCAATGAGATAATGTATTGTGGTCCTATGTTTCTTCGCAACATGTATCCCTTCGAGCGGTTCATGGGAATTCTGAAGAGCTTTTGTCGAAACCGAAACCATCTAGAGGCAAGCATCCTACAAGGTTATACCGTGGAGGAGGTGGTTGAATTTTGAACCGAATACATGAAAGAAAGACCTATATGTTTGCCCCTCTCTCGCCACGAGGGAAGGCTGAAAGGTAAGCCGGTCCTTGCTAGCACGCAAATGGATGCACTCGGAGAATTGGACGAGAAAGCCCATTTGACGGTTGTAGCGACCACGATCCGAATGGACCGAAGTCTCTGTGTTCTGTGTCATCCCTGGATCGGTAATGCTGACACACACAATACTTTGAAGGATTTATAACAGAGTGGCAATCACACACTTATTACATCGAATGTCTCAAAAGAGAACATATTACAAAATAATATGGCATAAGGCCATCTAACATGATAACAGCGGAAGGCTTGGAAGATAAGTGAGTCCATCAACTCCAGCGGCATAGCTGAGTGCATGACAAACGACCTAGCGCACCTTACTCTTCTTCTGAAAAGTCTGCAACATGACATGTTGCAGCCCGAAACGGGTTAGCACATGGAATATGCTGGCAAGATAACACAGTAGAGCAAGTAACAGAATAAAGGCTAACACTACATGCATATATGGCTGGTGGAGGCTCTAAGGTTAAAGTTTTTGCATAAAGCCAATTTTTTCCTACAAGAAAGGAATAACTTTTATTTTTAACTATCATGGTAGTTGAAACATCATTGAGAAGGTACCTCCAACTCAATCCCAATTAAAGTAGTCATTAACAACCCACAAAATTATCTTTAGAGTGATGAGATCAACTAATAATTCAAGTACCAGATACACAAGATGTCCATAACCGGGGACACGACTAATCATGATTAGTTTGTACACTCTGCAGAGGTTTGCGCACTTTTCCCCACAAGACTCGATCTCCTCCGTTGGATTTCTCGCACTGCATGGTGTTTGAGAAACGAATGACTGAGACACAGTCTTTCAGAAGCATTTACTCTTTACCCCGGGTGGACCGGTACACCTACTTTCCACTACATCTGCTAGTCCACCACTAAAAGAGCTCACACAACATACTCAACTATGCTAGAGCCCATAATGGCATTGTGGCTGCACACAGAAGTTTTTAGCATGAATAGTTTTATGATCCCTTTGAGCCTGGGTGGCATTCCATAGGAAAAATCACACGGTACCCCCGGGATTTCCTAGGATAACACTGGATTCTCCAGGTGCCCCGCAACCAATCCACCCAGATGTGTATTAAAGTAGCCACCTTAAGTTGAACCATTAAATAACAATCTCACATCTGTCATGGATACTCTCCAACCCAATCCACGTCTACGTGCATAGCATGGCAACCTGAGCATAACGTAGAAGTAACTCCCAAGGTTTTGAAAATAGTGCAGGTAATAGGTTCTACCTCAATCTACTTCCCAGACCCACAAGTTTAAGAGATCCTACTCATGCAATGTGTGAGGGTTTGAACTAATGCATAAAAACTCGGTAATAAAGGGTATGATCAAAGTGTTACTTGCCTTGCTGATGATTCACAAAACCTAGGGACTCGTAGTAGCACGCTTCGCACTCCGGGAATTCTATCGCAAGCAAACAATAGCATACATAAGCAACCAAGCAAAGATGCACAGGTAAAACTCAAATAAGAAGATCTAACTAGAAAGTTCAATTGAAGAACTCCAGTTTGCAAAAAGAATCAAATCAAACGGAGCAACGAAACTCAAACTACGAAAGAAACAAGATCCGTTCACTAGATTGAACTAAAGTCAAACTTTATAGTACCAAAAACTTGTTAAAGTTGGTTAAACGGAAAGAGGGCTTCGAGACGAAGATCTAGGCGCTTGAATCCGACTTACAAGCAAAAAGATAAACTAAAAGGAAGATCAGGGCAGAAATCATGATAGAAAATAATCACGAAAAAGCCCTGAAAAAAAAACGACGAACAGACTAACGAACGAACGTTCGTTATCTGTGACTAACGGGCGAACAACGTTTGTTAAAACGAACATACGGACGAAAGTCCGCTATTTAACTAAACCGAGAAAACTGAACGATTTAATAAAAAAACAGATCTAGGGTTTAAAAAAACCGATCGGGTTTCTTTCGAAAACCGGCGGCTGCGGCGGGTTCGGCGGCGACGGTTATACCTCCGGCAGCAGCGGGGCTCTAGCGAGGCGGCGGCGACCGGCGGCTGGCGGCGGGCTCCGGCGGCGACGCGGCAAGGCGGCGGCGGTGCGGGCGGCAGCAGGCGGCGGTGGCGGCGCTAGAGCAAGAGGCGGGGCTGGGTGGGCTCGCGGGGGCGGCCGGGTGGGCTTATAAAGGCCCCCGGGCGGAGTCCCGGTCGGACACGACCCAACTAGGTTGGTTTACTTTTTTTATAAACAGTCCTAACGCGGCAAAACGGGCGAAAAAAAATACTAAACGGACACGAAAAATTCCGAAATAAATTTTCACCGTCCTCTAATAATATTTAGGACAAAGTGAACATTTTTTCCCGGACCTAAATGCAATTTTGAAAAACGCATATTTTTCCTATGCAAATAAAATTGCAAATAAATCCCAATAAAATACCAAAAGTGATTTTAATATTTTTTTCCCCCAATATTTCTTTTATTTTGGGGAAGTCATATTATCTCCGCTCATATATTGTATAATGAAATATTTTCGGAGAGAAAAATGATTAAAACCAAAGTGGTCCTGTATCGGTATTTGAGAAAAACTCAAATACGAAAATGGTAAAAACCCCAACTCTCTCCGTGGGTCCATGAGTTGCATAGAATTTCGAGGATCGCAACACACGAATGCAATAAAAACATGATATGCAATATGATCTATGTATAACATTCCAAATTAAAAATTTGGGATGTTACAACGGTACTTCTTAACAACCCAGTTCTCAATGCTTATGCCGAAGAACACTTCACAGAGATACGCCAAAGCTTCTTACCAATGGTGCCTTCATCAGATGTGGAGATGAAGGAGCACACTAAGATCTATGCCGAATGGCTGAAGAATTGTTTGGCACAAGGATCCATCGATGACATTGCTACGTGGTTGGCACAAAACCCATCACCTACGATGTTGATGTACCAAGCATATGACATAAATGGATAGACGTTCTACACTGAGGAACGTGATCAGAAGACCTCATATCAGAACAACGTTGTTCGAGTAGAATGCATGACTATAGATGAAGGTGATAAAAGGGTATACTATGGAACCATCAAAGAGTTTTTGGAGCTTGACTATGTGAAAGTTAAGGTGGCATTATTCAGGTGCGCACGGACCCCTCTTTGTCATGTAAAGGTTGATGATTACAGGAAGACCTGTGTTAACAGGACAACGATGGCATATCAGGCGGACACGGTCATTCTTGCCAGCGATGCTACCCAAATTTTCTTTGTGGAAGACCCTTTGCATAAGAACTGCCATGTAGTGATGCATGGGAAGAGAAGGGTACTCGGTGTCGACGATGTTGCCAATGAGGACGAGTACGATGAATTTGATGAGTTGCCCACCAAGGGATCACGCACCACTCTAACAAAGAAGCATAAAATCATCAGAAAACCCAAGTTCATTCGGGGTCAACGTAATGATCCCAGGTCCCCCATGTACATGGGAATTAAGCCGTAAGACTTGTCTTTATGCCTACCCTATAACTTAATTCGTTCAATTTAGAACTGTCATGTGTACTGAATTTGTGATTTATGCCAAGTTTTCTGTTGATGCATGTAAGAACCGTTAATATGTTGACTTTGATATGCTGTCAGCTCAGGCAATGAATATGAACTATTTTTTGGTATTATTATTATTATATCACAGAGGTAGAACACTCAATTGATCTCACTGCAGTATGTGTGAACCAAAATATGCAATCTGGTTTACGAATAGCACGCGGTTCGTTGACGAATGCTTGTGCCTACCAAACCCCGCTAACCCGCCCATGATCTGATTCGTGCTTTTTGATTGACCAGAACCCAAACCCCACGGATCGTACGTCTACATCGTTGGATGCTCCCAGATCGAACAACGATCCTCATCCCTTTCGACAACACATGGAGTTCCGGTTGTAATTTTATTTTTATGCACAAAATGCATGTTAATCTCAAAAAATGTCTTAAATATAACTATCGATACCTGAAATGCGCCATAAAATCAAACCTGTGGTATAATGGTGATTGCATACCATGGAAATTTTTATGAGGCCAAAAGATGAAGTCACCGGCCACAGGAGTTTGAATTGACACGTCTCCTTTTGGAAACCATGATCCTTCATGTGAGATGCTCCGGTTTGGAAGGATTGGTCACCAAAACTTGTGCCAAACTTCTCCCCGCTTCTCGAAAAAACAGATGAAAACTCACAAAGCGACGCACACATGATCTGTAAACTTTCTTTGCTAGTATCATGCATGCCAACCAGGCAATTTTGATGAGCTGTCATAGAATTAAATGATGAAAGAGAGGGTTAAGTATAATATCATGAAACCGTATCATAATAAATGGTATGCTACTATGTGTCATGCATGAGAATATAAATAAAGTACTACATATGCTACTAGCTACTCTATGATACTATGCATTGGACTAGCTAGCCACAATGGGAGTAACTTCACCAGTAACATCGAGTCCAACTCAACAAATTTGCTTATGTGGCAATGAGTTAATTAATGAGGAGATAGGTATAGTTTGAGTAAATTAGCTAGTTATTGTAACGTCACATGTCCCAATGCAATATGAGTCTATAACCTAATAAATGAGGCTTTGCATGTTACCATACTTATGTTACTACCCGCTATGAAAGGTAGTAACATAGTCTAGGGATATGTGTATGTTACTCTCCATTGTGGCTAGTCTTAGAGCAAGTACAATAGAGTGACATAAGTAGGCTATAAGGAATAGAATAGTATATATGTGCTTATTAATTAGTTGGAGGAAAGAGAAGAGGAGAGAGAATAGAAGCGGGCTCTTGGTTAGTAGAGCTAGCTGCATAATGAGACCTAAGACACTTTTGTGAGGATATGTAAGGTGGGCCAACTATTGATAAACTAGTACGTATTTAAAACTTATTATTGTACATGCCCGCTAAGAGGTTGGTTGTGTATATGACATGGCAACTTCTTATAACCGACCGTTGGCTATATTATTAACCATGCTCTTATAGTGAGGTAGTATATCATAGACTATAGTTAATATCATACTCCCTCCTTTCCGGTTTAGGCTGGCTGGTACTCCCTTTGTCCGGGCTTGTTAGGCCTAAAGACAACTTCTCTTATACCAAGACACATAGTTATTTGCTCACATTAATTCTTCCATTTCACTCCCAATGCACTCTCTCACATGAATGTGGACCATGAAAAGCCCGCATGAAGTGTATTAATTTCTCAGCCATGGCACCAACAATAATGTCTTTCAGTGCAACCAATGAAATGGTTGCATGCATGCACTTTTCCAAAGCAAGGCGTTGTAAAAAAGTACATGCTTGTGATGCTGAGAGGCCTAATAAACCCGGACGGAGGGAGTAGTATCATAAGCGGTATCATGCATGCCCAACTAGACTTTCTGGATGATATGACACACAGTTAAATGAGGAGTTAAAGAGAGGATGTGGTATCATATCATGATACCGTATCATATTAAATATTGTACTACTTTGTGTGATGCATGAAAAGTAATACCTTTTGTAGTTTGCAAAAACACCCAATTAAGCTTTTATTTTCCTCAAAAATTATGTTTTCCAATGTATTAATTGCAATACATGCATGCATAAATTACATGCATTGGTCAACTTTCTCTTAATACTTGCATGCAATGATTTAATGCACCTTGGAATCTGAACATGTGATGGGGAACAACCAAATTGAGCCTTATAAAATGGAAAAACTAAAATTCTGAGATAAGCATATAAACGGGAAAGGAGGGATTATATATATACCTCCGTAATGCGCGCATGCATAGTATCATAAGTTAGTATCTTAGGTTGCCTTATTAATAAAAAATGCTATACTACTTTGTGTCATGCACGGCCATAAATACGGTCATCTATGATATATACTACTCTATGGTACTATATATGCACTATGAAGGTACGTACGTAGTATCATGCATACACTAGTATCATATGCATGATACTATATATAGTATATGATACTCACCACTGTATAAGGCTGGCCATAGTGGTGGTATCATAGCCGACAATGTCATGCACTCGGAAATAGCAAGTATCCTGATGTGGCAAAGAACTAAATATATGTAGAGAGGGTTAGAGTAACATATAGGTACATACTGTATCATGTTAAATGCGATGCTAATTTGTGTCATGCATGGTAATAAATATTATCTATATATGATACTATACTCTATGTATTATACTATATATGCGCTATAATTAATTAAAGGTAGTATCCTATACACTAGTATTATATATATATGCATGATACTAATATATGACACTCTGCAGACTAAGGCATAGCCTAGTGGTGGGAAGGGGCCGATGCCTTCCCACCCACACAGGTTCAAGGCACGGTACTTGTAATTTGGCTTTGTTGCACCAATTATACTGTAAGGGGTTCCCTTACAGTCTTTGTATCAAAAATATATGACACTCTCCACTATGAGTAGCCTAAGTATATATAGCCTAACTAAAACACCCACATGTAGTTTGTAGTAGGGTTTTTGACTTTAATTAATTATATATGCACTAAATTGCAATGCAAGGTAAGTGCAAAGAATGACTTAAACATAGCAGACGACCTGAAATGGGTCGGAACAATGTAGCTAGTAACTGACGATTTGTAGTCCAAAGTGCCGCATCTCCTTTTGGAAACTATGATCCTTTTTGTGAGATGTTCCGGTATGGAAGGTGCAAGCACCAAAACTTGTGCCAAACTTTACCAATTTTTTCCTGTTTCTTGCACAATGAATGAAAACTTGCAAAGCGACACACAAATGATCTTGCTAACGCGCACATGTAGTTGCGACTATATATATACATATACATACAAACGAGATCTTTTTTTGTTGCATACTCATAGTTTGAGATTGCTAGCGAGGCCAGCCGCCTTGTAAAATGTACAAGAAAAACAAACGATAGGGTACAATCGTGATTTCTTACCGTGGAAAAAAATTGGAGGCGAATGGATGAACTCATGTTTTTATCCGAACAAAAATATGATGTTAGGTAATGTAAATGTTTTCAAAGAGCACACGGTTCACTCACAAAAGCCGTGTGTCCACTAAACCATGGCCGATGCCCGCACCCTCTGCCACGCGTGTGATCTGAGTCGTGCTTTCTAAATGGCCAGAACGCAAACCCCACGGATCGTACGTCTGTACCGTTGGATTCTCCTTGATCGAACGGCGATCCACATCCCTTTCAACAGCACATGTAAATGTTTTCAAATATCCCCTCCCAAAAAATGTTTTCAAATAGCACACGGTTCACACACGAAAGCCGTGTGCCTACCAAACCGTGGCCATGCCACCCCTTTGTTGCACGCGCGATCTGAGTCATGCGTTCTGATTGGCTAGAACCCAAACCCCATAGATCATACGTCTGCACCATTGGATTCTCCCAGATCGAATGTCAATCCCCCTCCATTTCGACATGAAACGCAGTCTGACTAGGAATTGATTTATATGCCAAAATGCACGGTAAATGCCAAACAATGTCCTACATTTAGCACACGGGACCTGAAATGCGCCAGCAAATCAAATTAGTGGTATAATTGTGATTTCTTTACATTGGAAAAAATAGAGGTGAAACAATGAACACACGTCTTCATTTCAAAATTAGTACGTCTTCATTTAAAACAAAATTATTCTATTTGTGCACATGAGCGCTTAGAGGCAACAGTTTGCATAGGCCTTTCCACGCACGCGGCGACCCGGCATATTTTTCACCCTTTTCACCTAGGCCACCAACACCCGGAGTGCCCAACACCACCCAGCGTCCGCCCGCATTTCACTCAACTAGTCCACCCAATCTCTATCGCCAGCTCCCCCCTCCCCCAGATCCACAGCAGGACCTTCTCCGCCCCACTGTGCTAACCCCGTGTAACGCAGAGGATGCGACTATAGCTCCTACATGTCGAGGCATGACTTAGAGTCATAACCGCATTCTGGAATGGTCTACAGCATGGTATCTTTACACAACCCATGTAATGAACAGGAGGAAAGAGAATTTAATAGTTGGCTTACACTCGCCACATCACACAATTAATACAATAAACACACATTAATGCAGAGAACACAAAGTCCGACTACAGACGAAATCAAACAAAGAAAAAGACAACACACAGGCTAATCCCGATCGGCCCTAGTAGCAACCACTACTGATCGTCAGGGTATGTCACATACAATGCCCAGGCTCTACATCAAACTCCCACTGAAGCTCTTGGTAATCGCCTGCATCGATCTCTGTTGTAGCTGCACCTGTTTGTGTAGTAAACCGTGAGTCACGAGGACTCAGCAATCTTGTTCCTGGGTATCAAAACTATCAAGGCTTTTAGGTGTGGAGGGCATGTAAATAGGTTGCAGCAGCACTAAGCATTGTAAGAGGCTAGCTTATGAAGTCAGAGCGAGATGATAAAATATGCCAACGATCTCTACTAGTATTGATCAAGAAGTGATCCTGTCTACTTACGTTCATACATAACCCCACCCTATTCACTTTCCTAACCCCTTCGAAAAAATACCATCACGGTTACTCACATAGGAAGTGTTTTCTTATTGAGTTATGGTGTCAAGTTATCTACAACCGGATATTAACAAATTCCTATCTGCCACATAACCGCAGCCACGACTTTCGAAAGATCATAACCCTGCAGGGGTGTCCCAACTTAGCCCATCACAAGCTCTCATGATCAGCGGAGTAACAACTCAAAATTGGGAAGACCCGAGTGTTCTCGGAATCCCGTGCACAAGATATTTCAATAAAGGTAAAACTAATCCTGCAAAGCCTCCCGACGTGCCGACACCCTAATAAGAGCCGCGCATATCTCGTCTCAGGCCACGATCGGATTGTCCAAACTTCCGATAGGCCAAAATACCAGAGTTTCCCCTGGCGGTCATCGGCAGTTGACAGGTTTGGACCAACACCCATGAGTAGCACTGGCCCTGGTTGTTGATTAAGAATCCATGGATTAAGTACTCCTTATGCAAGTTTTTAGTTATTAGGCAAATGGTAAAACCAAGATTGGGCCTTGCCGGAAAAGCTTTAAACAGAGCGAATTATCAAGGGGGGCCCATAAACCCCAACCATGTTAGGAATGCAATATCAAGGAACATAACACCGGTTTATTAGATCCTAAGGCGGCATGAGTGGAACAAACACCAAACAAAAGGCCAAGCCTTCCACCCATTACCAAGTATATATGCGCATTAATTAAATAAGATATATATTGTGTTATCCCAAAGAATCCATGTTCCCACATGGAACATATTCCATCTTCACCTGCAACTAACAACGCTACAAGAGGGGCTGAGCAAAAGCGTAACTTAGCCAACCAACGGTTTGCTAGGAATGTGGTTAGAGGGTTTCATGGCAACATGGGAGGCTGACAAAACAAGAATGGGTAGCGCGACATAGCTATAGAGGGAGACAACTAGCAAAGCAAATATATAGGTGATATCGAGGAACGGTCATCATGCATGGGATCCCGCAAGGAAGATGAACGAGTTCATGAAGTAGACGAACCAACGTAGTCGAACGAATCCTCACAACTCCGGAACGAAACCGAAGCTAACGAGAGAATCAAACCGGAAAGAAGCAAATAACACGGTAAACACACAAGCATAAACATGGCATATGATGTACAACCAAATATGATGCATGTCCGGTTTAAATATACATGTTATGACAAAATGAAACAAACAACACTACAATTTAAGTGGAGCTCAATATGCAACGAGCTGTATATTGACGAAACACCATATTCGATTTATTTTGTTGTCTCTCCTTTATGAACCGAACATGATTAAATGTTGTTTAACATGGAAAGAGGTGAATCTCAAATAAACTACCTATCTAGGCAATTTAAATAAGGTCGGAAACAACAACAACAATTCCGGAAAATCCCCATGTACATTTTTTGAATTTGGTACTGTTATGCCTATTACAATATTTTAATGTAGTTAAACATGCAAATTAAGTGCAGCATGTTAATCTATGCATTTTTTCACCCCATTTACATATAAAGTTTATTAAATTTGGAGCTACAGTTAATTAGTTATGAATTAAACCATTTTAACATGTCATTTACACCAATTAATGCAAACAGCAGTTTAAACATTTTAAACATGCATGAAAGATGGTTATTATGAATCTACACAGAATTGTAAGCAATTTTCATATCTAACATGTTTAATTCTGGTGCACTGTTATTTAGTTATTAAATGCATGAGTTTAGGGGGTTTTCTGCAAAACTGTAGTCTCTGGAAAATTAGCAAATTCACAGGCAGGAAAAAAACACCAACGGGCTGACTCTGGTGCACTACTGGGCTGAAAAGAGAGGAGGGGCTACGGGGAGCTCACCCATGGGCCAAGCCCAGTCGGAGCAGAGGCTCGACGGGCCGGTAGGGTGGTCTGGTGAGGCAGGGTGCGGTCAATGCGAGCGCCTTGCTTGGGTTCGATGCAGAGGAGCTTTGCGCGGCTTCAGTCGCTCATAGACGAGCACGAGGCATGGGTCGCGCGAGGCAACTAGTCAACGTGGGACGAGCGGGATGCAGGCGGCGGCACTGAAATGCAGAGGCGCGGGACGTGGCGCGGAGGAAGGAGGTCTGGTGCCGCGGCGCAGTCCAGGGCGTCAGATCTGGCCGGCGGTAACTTGAGGCAAGGGCGGGAGGCGAGGCGGAGGAGCAGACGAAGCTCCTGCACGGCGGCGTCCATGGCGGTCTTGTAGAGAGAACCAGAGAGAGGGAGGGATTTGAGAGACAAAGAGAAGAAACGGAGGAACCCAAGAGAAGAAACCGAGCAGGCAGGGGAGTGGGACGACCTGCTGGAGGTGGTGCCTGCTCACCGGCACGACGGAGGAGGCTAGGACGGCGAGGTCGTCAGGACCCTGGGCGCGCTCATCCGCTGGTAACGTGGTGGCGGGTGACAGGTGGGGCTAGGGGAAGGATCATGGTGGGAGGAGCTTGGGGACGAGGCTGAGGAAGGCGGGCCAGGTCGAGCTCGAGGCCAGGGCACAGAGCTGGTTGCCCGCGTTGAGCAGGGGCTCGGTCGTGCTCGAGGACGAGCTCCTGGCTCGAAGCATAGAACGATGGGGTGTAGGTTGAGATTGAGGGGGGTTTCCGGTTGGATGATTGGGGAAAACAAGGTGGAAGAAGATTGCGGCGGCGGCGATGGGATGGAAGGGACAGACTACCTAAAATCTAGGGTTAGACTGTTTAAATAGCTTGGTGTACTAACGTAGGTGTAAAACGGACCCTCCAATCAAAATTGAACGGTTGAGAATAAATAGGTCAGGGAGAGTCCAACAAAGAACCGAAGATATTTCAGGGATGTTTGGAGATGATCCGGATCCATCGGCAACGACTGTCTGGTTCGGGTCCGGGGGCAATTTTCGGACAAGATGCGAGAGTCTGTGCACTGTGCAAAGAGGCTCAATTGGTCTCGACGAAGTGTGTGGTTGGGCTGAGAATGATCAACGAAGACAAGGGGCCTAACAAAAGGGAAACAGAGAGAAAGAGAGAAGCGGCAACTACGAACAACTATGAGGTTTTATGAAAACATGCGGATGCAATGCACATGATGCCATCATGAAATGCAACAAGCAAAATAAATAACACGATGACGGCAAAAATAAAAGGAAGGATTCTGGAGCGTCGGTCTTGGGGCGTCACAACTCTCCCACACTAACAGAGGATCTCGACCCGAGATCCTAGGGATGGCACCGGAGAAAAGCGGAAAAGGAAGAGGTAAAAAAAAGTTCCTTCTTTGACAAACGAGTGAAACCAACAAACCTTGAGGTTGAACAAATTGAAGGAAAGAATACAATGGAGATGAATGAAATAGCAAACACTCCGTTAGCAAAGAGGATCAAGGAAAATTAAGAGAACCTTGTAGGTTGAAGGACATGAAACACGAGCTTAACAAATCAAAAGAATATGAAACCGCAACGGTATACAAGATAGCCAAGGAACAAGAATGACAGAATTTCAACAGCACTCCGGTTGAAAAGGGAGGCAAAACTTGATAAGATCATAGAACTTGGATGGAGGACATGACACTCCCATTGAATGGATAAGCAAATGAAAGAATATGATCTTGACAAAATGGGATGATGGGTCAAAGAGAGCAGCATCACAATACCTCCGGAATGAAAGAATAGAATATAGATCGTTGGAAGGAAAAGAATGAGGAAGAAAATGACAACTTCCACCACAATTGAGTTTGAAGAGCATCCTTACAAAGAAGGGTTGAATGGAGTAGTTGAAGAATCAACAATCAAATGATATACTCTTCGTGGGCTTATGAAAACATCTCAAAACTAGAGGTGAAATTCCCCCACTAATGGAAAACAATTATTTGGATTGAGATCAACAAGGAGCCGAAAAACTTATTTCACCGGGAGGATAAATGAAGAACTTGGGTCATTTATAAGCATCATAAATAGCAACATTCCTTAGGTAAGCTTCTAGGTGAGATACAACCCAAGATTACTCCAACGAATAAATTATTATGGGTTAAAACAACTCATAATCGAAGAGAAAATGATGGTTTTACAATATCTCATTCTTGACAACTTGTGAATCATGAAACATGAAGGAAATCGTCAATAATAACATAACACCACCTCAACAGATAAGTGAGCAAATATTTGCACTTCGAGGATGAATTAAGTCATGATGAACCACCATGAAGAACTCCGGTAACAAAAGGATGATTAGAAAGAATTGAAGGATGAAAAGAATAAGATTGAAGGCTTTCAATGCTTTAGATGGATCTTCATGATGAGATAATGAGAAAACTTGGAACTCTAGAAAGAAAGATGAAACACTTTGAGCCTAGAGTTTATTCATCATGAACAAACTCCGAACAAAGGAATTAATCACTTGGATGAAATAAGAACAAGAATTATGGTATGCATATCCTTCACCAATTTAAATTGATGACAAACAACGGATTTTTCATACTACTTATTCTTCTTGAAAAGGATTGGAGAGAGATATATCACAATCCAATGGATCACCGATAAGATTTCGAAAGAACGAATGAATTGATATGATAAGAACGAAAGAGTAATCTTGAATGAACCACCGTAAGAATTGAAAATGAAAAAGAGAATAGAACGAATCACCGGGAAGAATTAGAAAAAGGAACAAACGCACTTGAGGAAACTTAGATACAAAAAACCAAAAAAATGAAGGGATCACGAGCTTATTAAAGAATACTGGAATGATGCACCGATAGAAATATGGAGACGAGCGAAGAGGCATCAATTAAGAATAGTTGGAGGACGAAGTTGAAAACTGAGAACGAAGAAATCTTCTGAAATGATGGCCTTCGGAGGAATAATATGGAGAGAACTCATGCAATTCTTCGGATGGGTATGAAAAGAACTCTCACAATCGAAAACAATTATGAGGATGGTATGAAGCTGGAACCAAGAATCTCTGGAAGAACGGGTAAGGATTCAGGAGGAACTCTTCTTCGGTCTTCAAAACCCGAGAAAGACGATGAGATACACCAGCATGAATTGTTGAGGTACTCCGGAATGAAGAATAGAAATGTTAAACCAACAGTGAAAAGAATTTGAAAGCGATCTTGAAGGCAATCGACTGATGAAAATTCATTCTTACATCACACTTTGAAAGAATCTAAGAATAACTTCGGAAAAATAGAAGAGTGAGGTAAGATCCTCGGAAAAGACCTGTGGGTTAGGGCCCACTCAAAACAAACACCGTTGGAAAACATTGCTTTAAAGAGAGATTGCAACAGTTGAATTAAATGACTTGAATGAGATAACAATCTCGAAATAGCTTGAACGGATTAGGAATGGAAACACGAATCTTCTGAGATATGTTCAACACTCCAGAACAAATGAATAGCAAGAGGTGAATGATTAATTGATGCACCGGAATGAGAAAGAATTGTGAAATGAGGAAAGAGATAAGATCAACACCGACGAAAAAAAGAATGATGAATGATGAACATGAAGCTTCCTTAGCATCTTCATGAGAATCACCGGATAAAACATTGAAGGAAATGAATGAAGAAACTTGACATGAATCAAATGGATACTTGACTTGAGATTTCTGACTCCTTGAAGAAAAAGGGTGGGAGGGTGGGAAAAACAAAGACAACTAGGGACGAACAAAATGGACACCATTGAGAAAAACCAAGAATTTGTCTTGCACATATTGAAAGGATCGGGTTAACTTCAAAAGAAGCACGCCGGTTGAAAAATAATTAACATAACAATCTCGATGATCAAGAAGGATTAGCACTCCCATAGAAATATGAGAATACCGATTAGGAAAGGTATGGAATCAACACTTGACTTCGAAGCAAGTCGAATACCACAACTCTAAACAAAACAAAGGATTTGGCTTGTAAAATAAGCCAGAACAAACATATGATAGAGATTCCGTCCAAAGTTTTCGTGATGAGCCCCCCCCCCACCCCCCGGGCAAGACGTTACAAAGGACATTGCATCCCCGAATCAGCATAGGTAAGGATTCTTTAAGACGCAACAAGACCAGTGTAAAATCGACCGTGACAGGCGAATCACTAGACGTTGAACCCCAACCTCATATCATGTATTCGTTGGAAGATTCCGTAAGAGCCACTTGAATTCCCACCTATTAATTCCTAAAACTGTCTGGTTATGCAATCTGGTGTTGGGGATATAGGGGAAGTACAATATCTCACCCAACTAACAATACCTACATCCATATGTATCCATCCATCAACACATAACTAGGCACCTTCAGAAACCGTGTACCTCAGACCTTCGAAAAGGATCCGCTATACTAGTTTTGGCAATACTCCCAAACTACCCCCCCCCCGGTACTGGGTTACGTCGGGGTTATCTCACCACCAGACATGCATAGAAGAGTTTTTTATGTCGGCCACCTCTGGTATTCTGGAACTGCAATGATACAATTGTGACGACAACATCTCAGAGCTCAACTCCCGGGGATTAATCCTAAACATACGTGAGGCACAAGGATAGAATTCTCGTCACAAAGATATCGGAATGATCCCAACAATTCATGTGTGATCCTAAAAAAAATTAGTGAAAAATAGGAGAGTGAAGTCGAAAGTTCTACGTTAGGAGTCCTCACCAGAGCGACGAAGGGGATAATGAGTAAAATAATTCCTATTCTCCGATATATATATTGCTAAGACTCAAAACAATTTTTGTTTCTAGACTCAACATCGGCAGCGGTTCGATCAAGCAGGGGCTCCTAGGTCGGGGAAGGCTCTGATATCAACTTGTAATGCCCAGGATGTGGCTATAGCTCCTACGTGACGAGGCAGAACTTAGAGCCATAACCGCATTCTGGAATGGTCTCAAGCATGGTATCTTTACACAACCCATGTAATGAACATGATGAAAGAGAGTTTAATAGTTTTCTTACACTCGCCATGTCACACAATTAATACAATAAACATACATTCATCCAGAGAACACAAAGTCCGACCACGGAAGAAATCAAGCGAAGAAAAAGACACCACGCAGGCTAATCCCGATCGGCCCTAGTAGGAACCACTACTGATCGTCAGGGTATGTCACATACATACGCCCACGCTCTACGTCGAACTCCCACTGAAGCTCTTGGCAATCGCCTGCATCGATCTCAGTTTTACCTGCACCTGTTCGTGTAGTAAACCGTGAGTCATGAGGACTCAGCAATCTTGTTCCCGGGTATCAAAACTATCAAGGCTTTAAGGTGTGGAGGGGATGTAAAGTGGTTGCAACAGCACTAAGCATTGTAAGAGACTAGCTTACGAAGTCAGAGCGAGATCACAAGATATGCCAACGATCGCAACTAGTATTGATCAAGAAGTGATCCTATCTACTTACGTTCATACATAAGCCCACTGTGTTCACTTTCCGAACCCCTTCGAAAAGAGACCATCACAGTTACTCAAATAGGTAGTGTTTTCTTATTGAGTTATGGTGTCATGTTATCTACAACCGGATATTAACAAATTACTATCTGCCACATAACCGTAGGCACGGCTTTCGAAAGATCAAAACCCTGCAGGGGTGTCCCAACTTAGCCCATCACAAGCTCTCACGATCAGCGGAGTAACAACTCCAAATTGGGAAGACTCAAGTGTTCTCGGAATCCCGTGAACAAGATATTTTGACAGAGGTAAAACTAATACAGCAAAGCCTCCCGACGTGCCGACACCCTGATAAGAGCCACGCGTATCTCGTCTCAGGCCACGATCGGATTGTCCAAACTTCCGGTAGGCCAAACGACCAGAGTTTCCCCTGGCGGTCACCGACAGTTGACGGGTTTGGACCAACACTCATGAGGAGCACTGGCCCGGGTTGTTGATTAAGAATCCACGGGTTAATTACTCCCTATGCAAGTTTTTAGTTATTAGGAAAATGGTAAATCCAAGATTGGGCCTTGCTGGAAAAGCTTTAAACAGAGCGAATTATTGAGGGGGGCCCATAAACCCCAACCATGTTAGGAACGCAATATCAAGTAACATTACACCGGTTTATTGGATCCTAAGGCGGCATGAGTGGAACAAAACACCAAGTAGAAGGCCAAGCCTTCCACCCATTACCAAGTATATATGTGCATTAATTAAATAAGATATATATTGTATTATCCCAAAAAATCCATGTTCCAACATGGAACATCTTCCATCTTCACCTGCAACTAACAACGCTACAAGAGGGGCTGAGCAAAAGCGTAACTTAGCCAATCAACGGTTTGCTAGGAAGGTGGTTAGAGGGTTTCATGGCAACATGGGAGGCTGACAAAACTAGAATGGGTAGGGCGACATAGCTATAGAGCAAGACAACTAGAAAAGCAAAGATAGAGGTGATATCGAGGAACAGTCATCTTGCCTGAGATCCCACAAGGAAGAAGAACGAGTCCATGAAGTAGACGAACCAACGTAGTCGAACGAATCCTCACAACTCTGGAACGAAACCGAAGCTAACGAGAGAAGCAAACCGGAAAGAAGCAACAACATGGTAAACACACAAGCATAAACATGGCATATGATGCACAACCAAATATGATGCATGTCCGGTTTAAATATACATGTTATGGCAAAATGCAACAAATAACACTACAATTTAAGTGGAGCTCAATATGCAACGAGCAGCATATTGACGAAACACCACATTCGATTTGTTTAGTTGTCTCTCCTTTATGAACCCAACAAGTTTAAATGTTGGTTAACATGTCAAGAGGTGAATCTCAAATAAACTACCTATCTAGGCAATTTAAATGAGGCCGGAAACAACAACACCAACAATTTCGGAAGATCCCCATGTGTATATTTTGAATTTGGTACTATCATGCCTATTACAGGAATTTAATGTTATTAAACATGCAAATTAAGGGCAGCATGTTAATCTATACATTTTGCACCCCATTTACATATAAAGTTTATTAAATTTGGAGCTACGGTTAATTAGTTATGAATTAAACCATTTTAACATGTCATTTACACCAATTAATGCAAACAACAGTTTAAACATTTTAAACATGCATGAAAGATGGTTATTATGAATCTACGCAGAATTCTAAGCAATTTTCATATATAACATGTTTAATTCTGATGCACGGTTATTTAGTTATTAAATGCATGAGTTTAGGGGGTTTTCTACAAAATTGTTGTCTCTGGAAAATTAGCAAATTCATAGGCAGGAAAAAAAACACCAACGGGCTGAATCTGGTGCACTGCTAGGCTGAAAAGAGAGGAGGGGCTGTGGGGAGTTCACCCATGGGCCACGCCTAGTCAGAGCAGAGGCTCGGCAGGCCGGCTGGGTGGTCTCGTAAGGTAGGGTGCGGTCAATGCGAGCTCGTGGCTTGGGTTCGATGCAGAGGAGCTGGGTGCGGCTTCGGTCGCTCATAGACGAGCACGAGGCATGGGTCGCATGAGGTGACTGGTCAACGCGGGACAAGCGGGATGAAGGCGGTGGCGCTGAAATGCAGAAGCTCAGGACGTGGCGCGGAGGAAGGAGGTCTGGTGCGGCGGCGCGGTCCAGGGCGTCGGATCTGGCCGGCGGTGACTTGAGGCAAGGGTGGGAGGCGAGGCAGAGGAGCAGACGAAGCACCTGCACGGCGGCGTCCATGGTGGTCTTGTAGAAAGAACCAGAGAGAGGGAGGGATTTGAGAGACAAAGAGAAGAAACGGAGGGACCCAAGAGAAGAAACCGAGCAGGATGGGGAGTGGGACGACCTACTGGAGGTGGCGCCTGCTCGCCGGCGCGGCGGAGGAGGCCAGGACGGCAAGGTCGTCAGGACCCTGGGCGGCGCTCATCTGCTAGTGACGTGGTGGCCAGTGAGAGGTGGGGCTCGGGGAAGGAGCATGGTGGGAGGAGCTCGGGGACGAGGCTGAGGAAGGCGGGGCAGATCGATCTCGAAGCCAGGGCACATAGTTGGTTGCACGCGTTGAGCAGGGGCTCGGTCGTGCTCGAGGATGAGCTCCTGGATCGAGGGATAGAAGGATGGGGTGTAGGTTGAGATCAAGGGGAGTTTCTGGTTGGGGGATTGGGGAAAATGTCAGGACCGGGTTTCGGGGTGATAAATTCCCCAGAAGCGGCCCTTGTGCTCACCAGCCCAAGGATTACTGTTAGCTGATGAGGCACCAACTTGTTACAGAAACTCCAAGAAAAATACAAGATATGTAGTACAAGACCATTCTGGCCTGTGAGTACAACACAAGATTTCTAGTTGCTGATGGCGGAAGCGGTTTGTGGTTCATCGGTGGCTTTGGGACTCCATTTCCCACGGGAACAGCTGACCGGGTTAACTCCTATCTTCGCGAGGCTGCTATCACTGTTGCATAGTTTCTGGGTAGTCGTCGCAACGCTCCTCTCCAAGCATGAAATCTAGCCAAGACAATAGCCAGGGACAAGCCAGTGAGTACCTCGAATGTACTCGCAAACATTATGCACATGGGTGAGATATAGTCATGCTCGAGAATAATTGATAATCACAAAGATGATTATGAGGTGACAGTACATAATTCAAGTAGGTCATTTGTATAAAAATGCATATGCAATCAGGGAGGGAGAATAAAATAAATAGCGATCATAACACAGTCGGGCGTCTGAGCGACACCACAAAAAGGGCTTGTAAATAAAAGAAATAACAAGCATGCCACAGTCGGGCGTCTGAGCGACATCACAGAAAGGGCTTGTAAATAAAAGAAATAACAAGCATGCCACAGTCGGGCGTCTGAGCGACACCACAGAAAGGGCTTGTAAATAAAAGAAATAACAAGCATGCCACAGTCGGGCGTCTGAGAGACACCACAGAAAGGGCTTGTAAATAAGAGAAATACACCGTGAATATCCAGGAGGTAGAACCGTCCCA
>LR738714.1:151665930-151702980 GCA_902687465.1 Secale cereale | reverse complement strand
ACAAGCATGCCACAGTCGGGCGTCTGAGCGACACCACAGAAAGGGCTTGTAAATAAAAGAAATAACAAGCATGCCACAGTCGAGCGTCTGAGCGACACCATAGAAAGGGCTTGTAAGTAAAAGAAATAACAAACATGCCACAGTCGGGCGTCTGAGCGACACCACAGAAAGGGCTTGTAAATAAGAGAAATACACCATGAATATCCAGGAGGTAGAACCGTCCCAGGGATACTCATTAATTCAACTAATATAAAAAGTTAGTCCAAAATAATACTAACAAAATTTAACAGTCATCATAGGTCACAGATCATGATCCACGTTTTGTTTTAGTAGTTATTCCTCCGAAGACCGACGCTAAGACCCTTCCCAGACTGTAGTCCTAACCCAGGGACATGGCTATTCGAATAGATTTAATCTCTGCAGAGGGTGTACTCTTTACCCACGAATAATGGATTCCTTTAGTCCCTCTGGACTAATTCCATCTATGGCCTTTTAATTTGAAGACACACCTGACCGCACACACCAGCCTAACTTACCGATGTCTGGAATCACCCACGACAATGTTAAGCCAAACTCTAAGTGGGGACGCTACAACCTCGACTAGCATGGGATCACAAAATTTATAACGCGCGCGAAACCGGGGAAGCTATCCCCTTCGGCTCCAACCAAAACACCCATGCCCCCGGACCAAGTGGCCTGCCTACCGGATGCAGTCGGTATCTTCCACCATGGCCTCTCTGTATGGTGTGTACTAGAACAGGGTTCAACAATTTACTGAACCGTACCCTGCCGTTGACAGGGAGAAGTGGTAGTACGAAACAAGCATGGGGGTTGCTGGAGCAAGGCTCGATCTATGGTCGACTCAGGAGGTTTCAGCATCATTTGCATAATTAGCATAACTGATACATGTCACAACAATATTAGGGATCACCATCCGTCATGCCTCACCAAGCAATACCGGACTCCACCGTCTCAACGAGGAGCTAGTGACAAGCTCGTGTCTACACAAGACAATGACTTTCACAGTTTTCTTCCGCTAGGCCTGGAAGGCATACGAGGGGGATCGCCGTCATGTAGATTATGTATCCACAGCAAGGGGTATACCTCATGCACTCATAGTCATGATCATATCAGCACATATGAAAAAGAAATGAATGCATACATTTTGAGGTGACGTTGTAATGGCATCAACAACACTCACAAGCATTAGAGCAGGGTTCAAAAGTGCTTGCCTTCAAGTAGTGGGGAGGTAAACTGTATTCCAAGACTTTTGGAAGTTTTCTCCCTCTTCAAAATCCTATTTGAAAGAATACGAAATCAATGCATAGACTCAAAACAGCACAAAAAAAGTTGTCTGGAAAATTTTCAAATAAATATGAAAAGAAACTAGACCAAATTTGAGGAACAACAGAAAAAGAATCAATTCATTTGGATTTATATTTTAAAAGATAAAGCCAGACAAGTTTTCAGTCAAACTCTGTTTTTAAAATTAAAACAGAAAAGAAAACGTTTCGAAAGAATGTGTATTCGATGCGGGGAAGACGTACTTGCGAGTTTGCGTTTCCACTTAAAACGCATGGAGGTGGGGCTGTGTCACTGACAGTGGGTCCATGGGGCCCACTGGTCAGGTTTGACCAGTCGCCTCTCCCTCCTCTTCCTCTACCCGAACGGAGGCGGGACTCCGGCGATCGTCACTGGCGAACGGAGGCTCCTTGAGGGCATCCGAGAGCAGGAACGGATCCACTAGACTAGGGCGGTCCTCCCGGTGGTCGCTGGATCGTCGGGGGTGGAGAGAGTCGTCGGCGGCAAGCTCCGCGGCGGAGGAGGTGTCGGTGGATTTGGGGGCTCGGCCTGAGGGGGCTCCTGGCCGCGTTCGAGATGGTGGGTAGTTCCGTAAGACTAAGTGGAGTCTAATGGTGGAGTCGGGAGGGCAGGGGAGGCTCTGGATGCGCCGGAACGGGCCGGGATGAAGCGGCGGCCGAGCTGATCGGAGACGGAGAAGACGGCCTTCTCTGGCGATTGCGGGCTAGGGGAGCTTCATGGGGGTGGCCTGAGGTTACCTGAGGGCTCGGACGAGCTCGGGGGTCTCTTAAATAGCGCAGCCAGGTCGGTTCGCGGCGGCCGTGGATAAGATCGCCGGCGACCGCCATTCTGTAGCTGCAGGGCGGCATGGCGGCGACGAGCGCTTGCGGACGAGCTCGCGGATAAGCTCGCACTGCTCCAGGGGGCAGCTGGCGAGCGCGGGTGTCCTGGGCGGTGCCCGCCGGCGTGCCGCCAAATGAGCTCTGACGATGGCGCTGTGGAGTTCCAGGGGCGGGTTGGAGCGTTCTGGTGTGTGGATGAGGCCGGGGCGTGGTTCTGCAGGCGAGTTGGGGCCAGGGGCGTGACGCGGCGGCTCGGGCACACACACGTGCAATACGCACGCTCTGGGCGCGCCCAGCGCACGCACACCATATGCTCGATGAAATGCCAGCGCGTGCTAGAAGGCATGTGAGAGGCTGGGAATAAGCAGGCTTGGATTAGGGTTAGCTAGGAACTTAGTGGACATACTGGTTAGGCAAAGCAAGCTGGTCCATTGCACGAACCAGAAACTATGTCAAACCTGACCGTGCATGCAAGGTGTTTGACAAAATGCCAGAAGCCTCTAGGCATTTCTTGGGGTGGCCAAAAACTCCAGGTTGGGTTCTCTTTGGGTGTTAAGGAGAGTGGTAAGGTCAGTTGGCCATTTTGAGAAACTTGCTAGTGCAAGATTTGCAAAACTACAGTTCTGGACAGAAAGAAAAGGGCATAACTTCATGGACCAAAAATGATCCAATTGCTCCAATCTCCTGGACTTAAGGGTTTGGTAGGAAGGACTATAAGTTGGAAAAAGCTCAAGGCCAATGGAGCTAGTTAGAATATGGCTGTAGCAGAAAGTGGCAATCTGGACCAGAGAGCAAAAGAGGGTGTTTTGCTCAACTTCTCCAAAGAACACTCAAGGGTTTTTGCATGGAAGTGATGTAGAGGCTTCACCTGACATCCCTGAATTTTGGTGGAATTTTTGGACAATTCCAGCAAAGGGTTGCAGTGCAAAAGGGACTTTAAAGCAGAAGGAAATCCCTTCAATTTATATAGCTTAAGGAGAAAATAATAATGCCAAAGAACCTACTGCAAGAGAGATTTTCATTTATGGTTAGGGCAATTAAGTCCAAACACTATACCAAGAATTTTTGCACAGGGCAAAAACTCCACAAAAACAACAGAATTGAAGATCTAACAATCAAAGAAAACCCCAGAAAAAGAAAAGTTGAAACTCCTTGTCAAAATTTTATTACTAAAGCAAGATCAAAATTTTGCGGTGTTACAGAAAACAAGGTGGAAGAAGATTGCGGCGGCGGCGATGGGATGGATGGGACAGACTACCTAAAATGTAGGGTTAGACCGTTTAAATAGCTAGGTGTACTAGCTTAGGTGTAAAACGGACCCTCCGATCAAAATTGAATGGTCGAGAATAAATAGGTTAGGGAGAGTCCAACAAAGAACCAAAGATATTTTAGGGATGTTTGGAGATGATCCGGATCCATCTGTAACGACTATCCAGTTCGGGTCTAGGGGAAATTTTCAGACAAGATGCGAGGAGGTCTGTGCATTGTGCAAAGAGGCTCAAGCGGTCGTGACTAAGTGTGTGGTTGTGCTAAGAATGATGAAAGAAGACAAGGGGCCTGACAAAAGGGAGACAGAGAGAAAGAGAGAAGCGACAACTACGAACAACTGTGAGGTTTTATGAAAACATCCGGATGCAATGCACAAGATGCCATCATGAAATGCAACAAGCAAAATAGATAACACGACAACAACAAAAATAAAAGGAAGGATTCTGGAGCGTCGGTCCTGGGGCGTCACACCCCAGCCGTGTGCACGCTCTTCGGGGTCAAGCCTACCTCCACTGCCGTTCCCAACACGCGGTGGCCCGCGCCTCGCCGTCTTCGTTTGCTCGCCAGCCACCTTCGAGCATATCGATGCAGTAACCCTCGCCACTCCTGTTGTCCGGCCATGTTTGCATTAAGAAGCCTCTTAGTTACTGCTCTCCATCGCGGTGTGGCATATTTCCTCGCAACCCCTCTTCCAATTTTTTTCCGTATGTTCCCATATTGGCTATAAAATAATGGAGAGCCTATATATGTTCATTATCTACCTTCCTTACAATCTCTCCGTTCCTAAATATTTGTCTTTTTAGAGATTTCAAATGAACTACCACATACAGATGTATATAGGCACATTTTAGAGTGTAGTTTCACTCATTTTGCTCTGTATGTAGTCACTTGTTGAAATCTCTAGAAAGACAAATATTTAGGAATGGAGGGAGTACATATAAGTTGTATTTGTTCCAATAAGTTACTGCCTATTTACAGATCGCGGGCGCCCGAGTCACACAAACTTAACAAATTAGCCGTACATTTTCTGAATTATTGCATGGAATGTTTAGAAAGCTTGATACCAAGTTGTTAGTTTTATGCTTATCCTCCTTTCCTGAGTTTCGCATGTGTTCTCTGTAGATGCCGAGTAGAAGCAACAACACTCATGCTTCAGGCGATGTATCTTCATTTGATTCGGACAACCCTAGGTCTTCAGCAGATTGTGAGGGATCAAGTAATCTTGAACGGGATATAGTTGCAGCAATTACCCTTCCGGTCAAGACACAGAGGAACACTCCAAGGAATCCCACACACCAGCCTAAAGGTGTATATGAAGTAATCGAGATTGATTTTAAGTCTTGGGATCCAACTAAACCAGATAAAGCACGCACTAGGTTCATGAGTGTGTGTGGATTTGTTGGCAGCGCAAGGCTCAACATTAATCTGCCGTGGTTTCGGAAGGCTGACACAGAAACACGGCGAAGGATAGTCTGGGAGATCATGGATCACTTCAACGTTCCCGAGCAGTGGAGAATGTAGGTGGACCACGCTGCATTGAAGAAGGCTAGGGATGCTTGGAGAAACTGGAAGCACGTGGTGTACAAGAAGTACTTGAGTGAAGGCAAGGACCCAATCCCCGCATACCCCCAAATTACAAAGGCAGACTGGGCAGAATTGAAAAGGGTCAGGGCAACTAAAGAGTTTGCTACGAGGAATTTCAAGCAATCAGAACTTCAGAAGAAGAACATACACCCCCACCATATGGGTGTGGCAGGATACTACGACATGAAACCGGTATGGGGCAAGGAGGACAAAGAAGCAGTAGCTGCCGGTGGAAATCCGGCCTTTAGTGAAATCAGGGGCGAACGCACCAACGACTACTTGCGGGCACATGCAAAAGAGGCGTGATGACGCCAAACTATATCAAGTGATGTTAGAGGCTTCCAAGATCCCTGGAAGGTTCTACAGGAACACAGGGCCATGTGACATTCTGTCAATTGCTCTGGAAACAAAAGAGCCCCCTAGTTGTGCAAGGGGTATAGGTGTTTATGTCCACAAGAGGGTTTTCACACACAGCAAAGAAGAGAGGCCCAGCATGAAAAAAGCGAGGAGTGAAATAAAGCAGAATGCATTGTATGAAAGGTTGAGCAAGGATATGTATCCGGCTGTTCGAAAGGATGTTGAGGTGTCAATGATGATGAAGAAGACTCTAACACTCACAGATAGCTAGCAGATGGGAGGGGAGGCGGGCATGGAGGATGCTGCTTATTGCGCGACAACACTGCACAAGAGTAGCTGTGCATCAGCTGACCCCAGCAACATTGAGATTGCAGTTGCTCATGATGATGCTATATCTGATCTATCTGGAATGAAAGACAGACTGAAGGGCGTGTTTACACATTATGAAGGTACATTAAAATGTGCAACAGCCTAGGTTTTCCCACCCTTCTTGGACAATGTGCCATTGAAGCCGGATTGTGTGAAGTGCTACGTGACTGAAGTAAAGCCTGGATTCAATGAATTTTCCCTGAAGAATGTCCCATGAGACTTCGGTGAGAAAAGGACCTTGGGAGAAACACTGTTACATCACATCCAGTGGCCACAAAAGGAAATAGAGTTCATCGATGAGATCCCTGAAGCCCAGCCAAGAGCAACCACTGTCGCCCCTCAACCGGTGACGCTCTCCTTGCCACAGCAGCTCTCGCGGGCTGATGCATGAACCTATGATTAGTCGGCCCGACTTTGTGGCATACATGCCATGTCATCCTCCGCCCAAAAGCAGCCAATGGCAAGGCCTACAACTGCCGAAGACGCACCACCAGTTCAGATGCCGACCGCTGATGCTGCGGGGGGGGGGGGACCCAGGTGCAGCACATGCTTAGCAGACCAACCTGGTGGAACAGACTGCTAAGCAGTCTGATGCTTTGGAACCGCCTGCTAAGCAGTCTGTAGGTCCCGAACTGACTGTTCATCTGTCCATCGGTCCGCTATCCCGTGATCAGCATACCAATGCGTCAGCACTTCCTGCTCAGCAAACCAACGCGTTGGCACTGACTCCTCAGCACACCGACAAGTTGGCACCACTTGCGCAGAAACCCGACATAGCTTCAACGCATGGTCAGCAGTCCGATGCCTCTTCTCCTACAACCCAGTAGTCCGTCATAGCAGCACCGCCAGCTCAGCGGTCTAGCATAGATAAACCGTCTGCTAAACAGTCCGTCCAAGCTTCGAAGTGTGCTCGGTAGTCAACCTTGCAGGCAACCAGACATTCCGCCAAAAATGCTTCAAGTACCAAGAAGGAAGTGGCCAAAAAGGCTACACCCACGACCACGAGGAAGCACAGTGGGAGAGTGAGGAGGAAAGAGAACGATTGCCTCATACTTAAAGCACTCATCGCCCAGAACCAAATTAACAACAACTTGTTTGAATCGGGGAGTAATATTATTTCTGACGGCATGTATGATGAAGAAATAGCTTTGCAGCTTGCTAAAAGTAAAACGTGCGTACTTGAAGCAGGCAATTACGTCCATGGCCAGCCATTTCTTGTTGGTGAATACTTTGATGAGTGCAGCTCCAGTAGCCGCGAGTTACATGAATATTGCATTGGATCAAATGTTAGTAGGTCATCATGCTTTATTAGTCCACTACAATAGAGATCATTTCTGACACGATGCGGGTCCCATCAATGTGAGTTTGGAGGACTTACATCTCTTCTTCAACTTCAACATGCTCGATGTCACTCTTGGTAGATGCCTGATTTTGTAAGTTCTTAACAAACTCTAATCAACTTCTCCATACAAGGTTGTAAATGATAAATAACTAACTGCATTTTATTCCTCTCAGGGGATTGAACGCATAGAGAAGAAAAAGGGAGAGCGTGTATTTCATAGATCCTGCATTAACAAATGGCACAACAATACAAGGTAAGGACCGACGGGACTGGGCCGTTAACACGGTCGTCCGTCTCTTCGAAAACACGTCCCATGCAGAATCATTTCTCTGGCCATATCATGAACGGCAAGTCAAGTAAACTACCACACATACACTAATTGTCTTTCATATTTCGACATAATTCGTAAGTTCATGGCTTTCTTAATATGTAGCGATCACTGGATATTGGTATTCATTGTTCCAAACAAGAACATAGTTTACTACATCGATTATCTCAGAGAGTCAACAAACGCTCAGGATCTGACACATCTTCAGCAATTCATTGATAGGTATTGAATTCTATGATGTTGAAATTAATTTGCATTCATATCTGGTTCAGTAATTGATGTTGTCAAAATGTATCTTCATTTGCAGTGTGCTCGCATTGTGGAAAACTAAACCAGGGAACCTGTTCAAGAGGGAACTACCTCTGCAGCACGAGATCGTTTCTCCGGCAACACACCGAAACCGAAATCCGTTATTTTCGGTAAATTTATCCAACAGTCTGCAAATACCTTTTCTTACGCTAGTCAAATGTTCAAGCTTCTAAATAAACACCTTTCTATTTTGTCCAAAGAAAAAATAATACATCTACCACCGGTTAGGTTGTTCCTAACAGGACAAATACATGACTAATTATGTACAAAAGAATTCAGTGCCCTCAGCAAGAAGCAGGGATCAACCTTTGTGGATACTATGTTTGCAGACACATGATCTCCATCTGCAAATCTGCTGATAGTTGTGACGACCCTCGCGAATTAGTACTAGTAAGTCTATCTTAATTAATATCTTCTACTCCACTCATATGGCACATTCTGATCTTAAAAATACTGCAGCTCATCTTAAAACCGAGGACCCCTGAACCGCTCCCGGCTGGTGAATTGCTGATGGTTTGGAGATTTATCAGCGACTTATTCCTGAATCAATAGATCAATCCCACTAGTGATAATGAATATTTCAGCATGCGTTCTCCTGAAACATTGAGTAAGAGTTAGCTGCCAAACGTATACGCATGGTTCCATTGTTTTCCATCTGATGAGGTCTTCGTATTTCGTACACTATGATTAATAATTGTGTTACGCATATATGTGTGGAAAAATCATTGGATTTTACCTACCATATGTTCAATTGCATTTGTTGCGAAATCTGATGAATGTTCTTCTTGTGGACACCATTTGTTCAACTGAATATTGTGGCAAATTTGCTTTTTGCGTGCTGATTCAAAATGGGGTATTTTTGTTTATATGTTTAATTGAATATTGTGGAGAATTTGCTTTTGTTGTGCCGATTCAAAATGGGATATTTTTGTTTATTTGTTCAATTTAATATTGTGGCGAATTTGCTTTTTGCATGACGATTCAAAATGAGATTTTTTTTGTTTTGACCTGGCAATTGCTCCGCACACGGTTCAACTAAATGAGTGTGTGTGATCCACTTCGGAAAGCATACGTCAATCATAGTTGAACCGTCGGTTATACATAGCACATCGCAAACGATTTGTATCGCTACTACGTGGGCGTAGGGTCTCCGGAACCGTTTGTGATATCGCGTTATCGCTCACGAGAACTCGGAGTAAACCGTGCCCAATGTAAAATACAATCCAGTCGTAATTTTTTTCAGGAAACGTGTGGGGTCCCAAATGAAAAGCACACGTCACTCTTTCCGCAACTGTCGGTGATACACAACAAATCACAAATGGTCTGCAACACTTGTATGTGTGCGAAGGAGCTCCTGAACCGTTTGTGATAGAACATTATCACAGACGGTAATTGTTGGGAAACGTGTGCGATGGAGTCATGCATGGCAGACGGGTTACGCAGAAAACTTGTGTGCGATGGAGCATAAATCACACACATTTCATATGTTAGCCCGTGTGCCTTACATACACACCAAACAGTTCATTACGACAGACTGGTTTCACTGCGTCATTAGAAACGCTTAATCACAGATACCACACGTGCGAAAGATTTTAATGTGTGCTGCATCGTGCACGATTACATTTTGGAAGGCCCGTGGATCACTGCTCCATATCTCCAACGGTTTCTGGGTCATGTGGGAAGGACATCGTATTGCACACACTCACTTGGCGACGGTCCCAAAAACCGTCGCGGAAAGGGGTTTAAAACCGTTTGTATAGCACCGACACGTACTAGTGAAAGGCCTCTACTAAATCTTCAGCCTACTCGCGACGGCTCACACCAGTCTTGTAATCTTGACTCACCAATTATGTGACCCGGTCCATTGCCTGGTGGGTTACATCATTGGGTTATATGCCCAACATTAGGCCCCAGATTGATTTGAATCCGTTCATGTCAATCTTCCATTCTTCCACTTGGCGAGTCTCTGTTTTATATTTATTTAGTCCTCAAAATCTGGAAATCCTAACCCGCCATAAAAAAATGTCATCCCTGCAATCTCGGGAAATCCTTCATGACGTCATAACGTGTCGGTGTACTAAAGTAGGGGTACCCTTAGTATCCCGAACTTGTGCACGGGCAGTCACAGCGTCCCGCGGCAGGACTTGCCGGGTGATCGCCAAGGTCCTCCGTGGCTCCTTTGGGGCCATTCAAGAACAAAGTATCCAAGCCAAGGAGACAAGGCCCCGGCAAGAGGAGCTTGCCGGGAAGGACACTCAAGGCACAAGACCACTCGAGGCGCAAGACCCTGGCAAGAGGAGCTTGCCGGGAAGGCCGACCAAGGCATCTCAAGAAACTTGCCGCGACGCGCCACGCGTCCCGGCAAGGCCCGGTGAGCGACAAGCTCCCGGAAGTGACAAAATAGCGACCGCGGCAAGGCGCTTGCCGCGGCAAGCTTCCACTCAGTACCCGCGCTCCAGCACATCCACCCACGTGTCGCTCTGGGACCCTTCCAGGCATACGTGGCGGGAGGCTGTGCAGCCAGGGGTACGCGGTGGCAAGCGGCGCTGACAAGGTTGCCATCGTGGCGAACGGTGGCGCCCCTGATGGCCCCTTTTTGCACTGTTGGGCGACGTCGACGGGCATTTAATGCCCTTGTCCCCTGCTGTCAGGGTTAGGTATGGAACACTGTACAAGTAGGTGTACCAACTGCAATACTTTCCATTTTTACCCTCAACTGCGTTGCCACCTGTCGGTGACCCCTTGAGCATATAAAAGGAGGCCCATGCGCAACGTAGAGGGGGACGGACTCATTCACGCTCGGTCTCGCTAGCCGCTGGTGTGTACTGTAGCACTCCGTGCTCCCGAGCAAGAACTCAATAATAAACCACAAAGCAGGCGTAGGGTTTTATGCATCCGTGCGGCCCGAACCTGGGTAAACTACTCGTGTGCCTCGCCTCGATCTGCTCTTCGTGCGATCTCCGCCCCCTGCCGTACCGAAAGGGGCTCCGGTCCCATAGGTGTTCGTGGGTGGATCAGTTTCCCCGACATCTTTGGGGGGGAGGAGAAGATAGTGATATGGACCAAGCGTCGTTCAAGAAAGTTCCGCCTTGCCGGGAAGCAAACAATAGAATAGCTAAGTTGCCAAAGTTTGAGCAATCAGATTTTTAAATTTTTAAGTTATCTTCCTTGAACGACCTTGCTTTGTATGGAAAACCTGTGCGCGGAGGAACCTACTCGTAGCTAGTTGCGCCCTTACTTTGTTTCGAGTCTGCTCAACGACTTAAGTGTGCTGCGACTAGTGTCGCGCCCTTACTTTGTTTTCGAGCATGCTCAACAACTTAAGTATGCTGCTACTAGTTGCGACAAGGTTTCTTGTCGGTAGCGGCACCGCCAGCAGGCTGCTGATGTTCCGCACTCAGCGCTCGCGGCTAAGGTGCCTGCGCCGGGAAGTTCCCTAAAAGCGTAGGACAAAAACATACAAAGCAAGGGATCAAGTAAAGGAAATAACGTTGCAATCACTACCCAAAATAGAGTTATATTACAAAATAGCTTGTCGCAGCTCTAACATACTGTTCTCGTAACATGATTAGCAGCGACAAGGAAAGAAGAAAACGGGCAACCTAATCTACGCGGTCGCCCTCAACCCTCTTGATGCCGCTCACCTTGTCCACAATGGGTGCGACAAGGGCCTTGAGCGCCTCCAGATCAGCATCCTGCGGCAGGGACCTGAGGACGTTTGTGAGGTTGAGGCATGGATTGCGGAAGGCCACCTTCACCAACACCTTTTGAAGGGCTCCCACGCAGAGCTTGCGCGACTCGTCAGCCAGCTGCTTTGGGATTCTCTCCCAGAGCTGCTGGAGGGCCATCGCCGCGCCTTTGAAGAATAGGGTGAGCTTGGCGCTGAGGTGGAGATTCTCGTCGGAGGAATACCCGAGATACTCCGCCCCCAGCTGCGCCAGCTCCTCGTCGATATCTGCGGAAGCATTGACGAGACCATCCGTCCAATGCTCCACAGTCTCCCTAAAAATGTTCTGAGTGACAGCAGCACTCGCCTGCAACGCCTTCTTGGCCCTGATCTCCTCCTTCAGGGTCGTCTCCCGCTCCTTGGCGCCGTCCAGCGCCTTGGTCAATGTGGCCAGCTTCAACTCGAGATCAGCGTTGGAGTCCTTGGCGGCGGCAAGCTCCTTGCCCTTCTCGGCGAGACGCACCTGCAGCTCTGAGTGGCTGTGGGCGTCCTTCTCCCGCTCAAGCTTGAGCGCGGCGATCTCTTTGCCTCTCGCCTGGAGATCGGCCTCCAGCTGCGCCACCTTCGCCTCCAGTTCCTTCTTGGCGGTCTCGGCAGCTACGGCGGCGTCCTTTGCTTCCTGGAGGGCCCCGCCAAGTGATTGCTCGCGTGCGGCAAGCTCTTCCTCGTGGCTGTCGAGGTTGACCTTCCGCTGCGCCAGCTCGCCCTCCCGCATGGACAGCTTCTCAGCGGCAAACCGCTGCTGCTCTTCGACTTCGGCCTTCTCGAGGAAGAAGGCCGTCTGCTCCTCAGCGAGTTTCTCCCGCTCCTCTGCTAAGGACCGGAGAGCTGCCTGGTTAAGGGCCCGGAGCTCCTCCGCGCGCTTCTCAATGTCGGCTCCCGCCTTGGCGGCCAGCGCTTCGCGGGACTCCAGCTTGGCCTGCCGAGCGCGGTAGAGCGACAACAGCTTCCGCAGCAGCCGCTCCTCCTCGGGCTCGCTGCTGCTGTTGCTCGGCTCGTCCACGAGCGTCAGCCAGGCGGAGGCAAGTATCTCTCCGTCGAAGACTTCTCCCTCGACCGATGCCCTGGAGCTTGAGGCCCAGGGGAGTTTGATGAAGACGCCGTCGCCGGCCTTCAAGTAGGCGCCTGGCTCGGGCTCTTCGGAGCCTGGGGCTGCGGCAGTGGCGGAGGGCTCGGCGGTCGGTGTAGCGCCTGGCGCTCCTGCGGCCTTAGGGCCGTCAGTGCGATTGCCGGATCCCTCACCAGCAACTGCAGCGGCAGCCTTGGCGGCCTCGTCGCCGGCGGGATCGTCAGCACCGGCCGCCTCTTCGGTGGCAACGGCGTCGCCGATGTTGCCGCGCGCGTTCTCTTCATCAGCGACCTCCGTCTCCATCGGCTCAGCAGCAGATGGATCTGATCGCCGAAAAGGGGAGAAAACAGTCAAGCAAATATCCGAAAAGAAGAATCAAAAGAAGAAAATCCCAAGGGAAGTTTGAAGCAAGGGGATTACCTGTGCGGGCCGGCTCCTCGGTAAGGTTCCTTGCCGGGGAACTCTCCCTTGGCGGCGTAGTTGTAGTCCCCGCCGGCGGAGGGCCGCTGGTACTGTCCCTCGCCGGAGAGCTCCCCCTTACCGGAGGACTCTCCCTTGCCGGGGAAACCCTTGCCGGAGAGCTTTCCCTTGGCGGCGTAGTTGAAGCAGATGGCACGTCGGGGGCGGTCTCCGGGCGCTCCTGGTGTGGCTGCTCTGCTCCTACGCAAATCAACAAACAAGACGTCAGCAATGATAGAACACCCACGCACGCCTAACAACGAAAAGTAAACCATACACTTACGCTGGGGGCTGCGTTGGGGGCTGCGCTGGGGGCTGCTCTGAAGATCAGTTGCCGGGTCCGGCAAGTTTGTCTCAGGCGCACCCCCTGCTGGCACGGTGGGCTCGTCCTCGATGAAAATCACCGGGACCTTGGCTCTCTTTGCCGCCCTCTGGGCCAGAGTTCTGAAAAAAGTAACAGGTTCAGAGAGAGGCAAAAGAGATACAAGACAAAACAGTAGAGAATTGAAGAAATACAAGAACAACAAAATCTTACTCTTCTTCTTCCTCATCGGAGCTGAGCGCGGAGAAGTCGAAATCCGGCTCACGCCCGGCGCGAGGAGGCGGAGGAGTAGGCTCCCTTGGCCGCTTGGCGGCCGCAGCGGCGGTGGTCTGAGACGACCCCGCTCCGGCTGTCGCCGTGGCGAGAGGGGCGGCAGGAGCAGAAGCGGTGGTCCGAGAAGATCCCGCTCCAGTTGCTGCAGAAGCGCGAGGTGCTCCCGCGGCAGCCTTGCTTGCCGCGGTGGAGCGTGTCACGCGGCGCGGCGGCTGTTGACCCGTCTGCCGCTCCGTTACGTCCCCGGCCTTGCGGAGACGCTTCTTGGTGGAGCTGGAGGCTCTGCTGGTGGCGAGCTGCCCGAAGACGAGGAGGAAGAGGAGTCGATCTCCAGCGAGCTGCTCGTATCCTCGGCGGGATCGCTCGACTCGTCGCCCTGCTCGGTGGGCTCACTCGACCCGACACCCTGCTCGGCGGGCTCGCTCGACTCAGCGTCTTGATCGGCAGGCTCTCCCTCGCCGACAAACTCCCCTCGCTCGGCGAGGCTTGCCGCCTTTGCTGCATCTGCCTCCTCTGGGGTGAAACCGAACTCGCCCGCGGCTGCGGCTGCCGCCGCCTCTTCCAGCCTGGTGGCGATGTACGCCATCTCCTTATCGGTGGTGTCGCGGGTCAGGCCCTTCTTCTCGTCGGAGCGGATCAGCACTTCTTCTAAGTTGTCGAAGAATGCCTGCACGGCGTCGTCGGCAGGCTCTTGCCAAGTTGGGTCGATCCCATGAGAGTCGCACGGCGGCATCATTGCGCGGATGCGGCTGAGCGCGGAGTTGTTGCACAGCGGGACGACCCCCCTCGGCAAGCTGAACACTTCGGGATGATCGGGGTCATACTTGAACAGCTCCTGAAGCATCGCGTTGAGCTCCAGGACAGTGAAGTTGAAGTTGAGGCCCGGACGCAGCCTCATGATATCCGCCGCATTCTCGAACTCCTAGGTGGGCCTCTTCCTCTCCTGCAAGGGGGCGATGCGGCAGCGAAGGAAATCCACGCCAACTGCGCCTACAGTGAGCCCGGCAAGCCTGAGGCGTTGGATCCGGGCGGTGGCAATCTTTAGCCTACTGTCTTCCGGAGCCAAGTCGCTCCAGTCGTTGCCGCGTACTACTGGGGCTTGGCGCCGGGCGGTAAATGGCTGCGGGTTCTCCCCGACAATCCAGCACCAGTTGGCTCTCCATTCCTCCCATTTGCTGCGGAGCTCTCCCTCCAGATAAGCTTCCTTCTTGTGGGCTCTCGAGATCCTGGAGACTCGCCGGATAAAGGCTCTCCTCTCTCAACTCGGGGCGTAAAGAAGTGGCGGAAAAGTGCTACATTGGGATGGACTCCGACAAAGTTTTCGCAGAGGTGTGCGAAAACTGCCATGGTCAGGACGACATTGGGGTGAAATCAAGGAGGTGGAACCCGTAGGTATTCATGAGGTTGCAGAAGAATTCAGAGAAGGGCAGGCAGAGCCCGCAGTAGAAGAACAAGGCGAAGAACGCATATCCGTTCGGAACCATTTTACAAGCAACGGCCGAGAGTACCTTGGTGGGCGGATGCGCCCGTGTCTCCCCCGACCAGAAGAGGTAGTAGTTCTCCCTCAGCTTCTTCGCGGCAAGCTTTGGGGGGAAGATAGCCAGCTCCTTTCGCAGCGCCGCGAGCCGCAGCGCCTCGGCCAACTTCGCGGCCTTCCCCTTCTCGCCTTTTGGAGCCATGGCGGAAGTGGTGAGGGAGGTCGACGGCGTTGGTGGTGCTGGTGCCGACGGGGGGCGGAGCGCTGTTCTCTTTCAGCTTTGGGAAGAAGGGGAGCGGCGGAGATTTTCGAGGATTGAGGTAGCAACGGGCGGATGGACGAACTGCCCCTGTTTCCCCTGCTTATAAGGAGGGAGGGAGCGGACGTTCCGCATTTCCGATTAAAGAAGCTACCCATGATCTCTCCCACGACGCCGCAATCGACGAGTGCCGTTAGGGGAGGGCGCGGTGAATACGGAGAAAGATACGGCGTGAACCAGGCCGCGCGTGCCCGTGCCCTATTTTGGGCCTGGCCCAACAGCGCTCGGCACCGTGTATGGCCCAGGCCCGGGGGCTCCTGTCGGTGTACTAAAGTAGGGGTACCCTTAGTATCCCGAACTTGTGCACGGGCAGTCACAGCGTCCCGCGGCAGGACTTGCCGGGTGATCGCCAAGGTCCTCCGTGGCTCCTTTGGGGCCATTCAAGAACAAAGTATCCAAGCCAAGGAGACAAGGCCCGGCAAGAGGAGCTTGCCGGGAAGGCCGACCAAGGCATCTCAAGAAACTTGCCGCGACGCGCCACGCGTCCCCGCAAGGCCCGGTGAGCGACAAGCTCCCGGAAGCGACAAAATAGCGACCGCGGCAAGGCGCTTGCCGCGGCAAGCTTCCACTCAGTACCCGCGCTCCAGCACATCCACCCACGTGTCGCTCTGGGACCCTTCCAGGCGTACGTGGCGGGAGGCTGTGCAGCCAGGGGTACGCGGTGGCAAGCGGCGCTGACAAGGTTGCCATCGTGGCGAACGGTGGCGCCCCTGACGGCCCCTTTTTGCACTGTTTGGGCGACGTCGACGGGCATTTAATGCCCTTGTCCCCTACCGTCAGGGTTAGGTATGGAACACTATACAAGTAGGTGTACCAACTGCAATACTTTCCATTTTTACCCTCAACTGCGTTGCCACCTGTCGGTGACCCCTTGAGCATATAAAAGGAGGCCCATGCGCAATGTAGAGGGGGACGGACTCATTCACGCTCGGTCTCGCTAGCCGCTGGTGTGTACTGTAGCACTCCGCGCTCCCGAGCAAGAACTCAATAACAAACCACAAAGCAGGAGTAGGGTTTTACGCATCTGTGCGGCCCGAACCTGGGTAAACTCCTCGTGTGCCTCGCCTCGATCTGCTCTTCGTGCGATCTCCGCCCCCTGCCGTACCGAAAGGGGCTCCGGTCCCATAGGTGTTCGTGGGTGGATCAGTTTCCTCGACATAACGGACCTTCGTATAAATCTATCCTTTCCAAAAATCGAGGTGTCTTTTTACTTGCAAATTTATTGGGCCTCCTTGATTCCCGCACCGGTCATTTACGGTTGCCCCTTATAAATAGACACGAGGACTCCTATTTTCACTTTGTACCTTGCCCCGCCACTTTGTCTTCTTTCTCGTGAGCTCTTACGCAATTGAAGCTCCTCCACAGTCCTTCAACCCGTGCCGTCTTCTTGCTCAAGACCGCATCGCCGCCCCAACATCGTTGGGAATCAACGACGCTCATCCACATCCATCTACTGCCGTTAGGTGCGATCATTTTCCTTCCTCAGAACCGCATTAGGTCATATGAGTTCATACTGTTCATCAATGTTCATCCCTTTCCACGTTCTTATGTCTTGAACAGAACTTGCTTTTGATCCGAAACACCATATAGGTATTGTGGTAGTTGTTTCAACACTATCTTGTATTCTGGGCATCCTTGTATTTTGATGGAATCCATATGTAGGTTGCTAGTTTCTTTTGCCACCACCTTTTTAGGATAATTATTATTCTTTTTTGACCTGCCCGTAGATCCATAAATATAGCTGTCAGTTGCAAAACTTGTTTGTTCCGTACTTAGATGAATTTTCAACAATCGTGAACCTTAGATAACTCGTCCTTGCTTTCCTGGGTGACTTTGTTATTTCTCTTAAACTGCCACCATTCTGTAAAACTATCTTTGTTTAGGGCGACTTATCAATATACATACGTCCGAGATATGTCCCTTATATTTTCACGACCTTTTATAACACTCGGGCAACTCATCATGCCTAAGACCACCATTTGTAATTGGATGTGTTCCCTTGTTACCGAAGCAATCCTTAAGGGTTTTCAAATCAATGGTCTTCTAGCGACCCAGGAAGAGATGACACTTCATCATGATCACTTAAAATAGAGAAATGAAGACATCAACAAACGGGATCAACTTCTTCGAGAAGAGCAACCAAGACCGAGAAGATCCGTTAGATTTTCATAACCAGAACTTCCTCCCTTACTACCCCTCTTAAATCTTGGGACGAGATTTCTTGTAGTAGAGGAGACTTGTAACACCCCGAGAATCATGCTACAGTAACCCCACACTAATGATGCCTAGTCATCATCATCATGCCCTAAGAGAAATAATTAAGAATACTTCAACCTCAATTCGAAATTTAAAAAGCAAGTCAAATATTTATTCCTTCAAGCAGTAAAACAAACATGTTCACTTTGTCCCATAAATTCCCCTGACTATTTTCATGTTGGAAACAGCCTCATTTGAATTTCCAAAATCCCCCTGGGAATTCTTTTAGTGCTTCAGCAGCAATTATTTTGCCTTTTTTTTAAAGAGTTAAACACTTCCAAAAGCTTTGAGATTTTGGTACCAACTCCGAATATTGGAAAGTATGTAATGTGTCAAGTGGTACAATTTTTACAGAAGTATTTTGGTACTAGGATTAATTGAAAACAATATATAAAATATAAAACAGAAAATAGTAACGTGAAAGGGCCGGGCCTACCTGTTCACCTCGGCCTCTAGTGTACAGTAGAGGTCTAGCCCATCAAGACTCTTTTCTCCTACCTCTGTTCACCATGGTGCCGTGGGCGACCATAGAGTGTCCGCGCTGCGGATGAGCCACGCGGCACTCATCCGGTGCTTCCCCGGCGTCCTACAAGGACCCCCGCCCCGCTAACCCTAGCACCCCGGATCCCCTCCTCCTCCTCGCCAGTTCCTCCTCTCCTCACTCCCTCCAGATTCATCGCCGCCGAACACCGTCGCCGCCGAGCACCGCTCTCCACCGCGGCCACCTGCAGCCATTCCTCCCTCCGAGGTGTCCAGGAGGTCCGCGGAGGACTACTTCTTCCTCCTCGTCATCGGATCGACCCCGAGGAGCGCCACCGTCGTCGTTAGCGTCTTCTTCCCCAACCGCGGCCACCGCTACACCGCCGTTCGAGCCGCCCCGATTTCGCAGCTACTAGACCCCCAAGGACCACCGTGTGTGCTGCTCGATGAGCCCCTCTCCCCTCACTACTGCGCTTCTTTCCACGCCGTAGGTCACCGTCATTGCCGCGCCCGAGCCACCGAAGCCCGCGCTCACTGTCCTGTCGTCCTGCAGACGATGTGCCCGCTGCACCTCGCTGCCCTAGCCGCGCCCCTGTGCCTTGCCGCACACGCACGGGCGCGCCCGGGCCGCATCTCGCTCACCCGCCATAGCCACACCGCTCTCTGCTGTCGTGACTACATTGCTCACCTTCGACCGTCACCGCTGGCCGCACCTACCCGCGTCGCGCAGCATGGCCATGCTGGTCGCTTCCGGCGCGGCTCGCCCGCGACCACCTGCCGGCTCGAGCTCGCCCCGCCCGCCGCCGCCCACCTGTGTCACAGCTGTCCCGTTCTCCCTCCACTTCCCGTCCACACGCCACTGTCGAGCGCGCCGATTCCCAGTGCCGCTTTCCCCGCTCCACCACGGTCGCTTGGCCGCCGCCGCGCCGGTCCGCCCTGGCTGCGCCCGGCCGAGCCTCGCCGGCGCCCTGCCACGGTGGATGGTCGTTGCCCACGCGCCCGGGGCTCCGCCCGTTTGGCCTCAGGCACGAGCGCCCCGCCCGTTAACGCCCGCCCCATTAGGCCCCCCTAGCCCTATGACGCACGGGACCCACGGCTCAGGGAGTTAAAAAGAATTTAAAATATATAATAATATTATTATATTAATTAATTAATTAAAAGAATTAATTAACTTAACTAATCCTATTAATTAATCTAATTAACCCTATTAATAACCTTAATTATGTGTTTAGATAAACAGTCAATGACGGTAGGACCCACACGTTAGTTTGACTAAGTCAACTGACTGCTAACATCACCCTGACATCATGCTGACGTCATCCCATACTATTCTGGATAATGTTGATTTAAATTAATTAAATTAATTCTAGAAATGATTAAATCTTCATAAAGTAATATAAAATAAACCGTAACCCGGATGAAAAAGTTTTATTTATGAAAGTTGCTCAGAACAATGAGATGAATCCGAGTACGTGGGCCATTCGTCCGCCACCTGCCTCTAACTATCTGAGCATGGAACAATCACCCTCCGGTTCATCTGTCCGAAAATACGAAACACCAGGGATACTTTCCCGGATGTTATCCCCATTCGCCAGTATCGTGTAGCGCCGCGTTGGAGCACCCTAGCACTGCGTGTTGACATGGTGTGCTTCTTTCTTGCATCTGTATGCTTTGTATTTATTGTTTCTTCCCCCTCTTCTCTCCGTTAGACCTCCAGACTGATGCTACCTCGATGATCGACCGCATCGACGATGACCCCTCCTACTTGCCATAGCAACTAGGCAAGCCAACCCCCCTTTGATCATTCCGATATCGCCCATTCCCTTCTCTCTTATGCTTGGATTAGAACTGCTATTGTATCTGTATGATCCTATTCTGTTGCATAGCCTGTTGTGGCTACCTGCTTTCATACCTTACAAGTTTATCCTAAACTGCTTACTATAGTTTGGTTGAGACCCACCAGTGACCCCCACCTTGTCCCTGTTGCCCCTGATGTATTATTAGAAGACCCGATCAACGGGATCGAAGACCTGGCCCCGGCACCACACATCACTTCCCCTTAGTTACTCGACAATACTGAGTTACTATCGAGTGCCGAGGGTGATACCTCGACATCACTTCTGATGTTAACCTTGTAGGTTAGTTCATCGGTTATGGTCATCGAGGGTGATTCCTCCTTCTCCACTCCCGATAACGACACTGTCATGCAACTCCTCGAGCGGGAACCTCGAGGGTGATTCCTCCTTCGTTCGCCTTGACAATACATCAGGTGGAATTCCATCGAGGGTGATTCCTCAAGGTTCCCCCTTGGTGTTATACACATAGTTACTATTGTTACCGTGACTTTACAACTGTTGCTTGGAAAGGCGGGTCGACCCTGAGGGGTACCCGTTAATGATGTGGAGACGGGTTGACCTAAAGGGTACCCGAGAGTTGAATACGAGGCATGGCTGGACACTCTTAGCCCTTGCCGCAAGTCCTAGAGACGGGGCAATGGGGTCACTTGACCGTGAGTCTCTGCTCGTTACCGCGTTCCCAAGACACTAAACGGTTTGGATATTTGATCCGAGGCCTCTGGCTTGATAGCGCTAACCATCATGTGGGCATAGTATGGGCGTTCTGCGTCGTATGCATCAGCTGAAGCTTAATTGACATCATGCGACTGAGCGGCACGAGCCGGGTTGGACTGCTAAGCTCCTGCCTTTTTAAGGAGGTAGCTGGGTCTGCTCACCGGCCGCATACGCAATGTGCAGGAGTTCCTAGGGCGATGGCCCATGACCCCTAGGGGCATAGGTTTAGTCCGGTGGGCTGACCTCTCTATTAAGCCTAGGTCTGCTTGCGGCGTATTGTTTGGCCGAGGCAGGGCATGACCTCATGGTGTGTCCGGACGGAGTTAAGAGAGCGTGGTGGGTAAGTTGGTGCACTCATGCAGGGAAGAAAACATCTACCGATAGCCTGTCCTACGGTAACGGAAACTTGGTTTTGTATCCTGATTGATACAACTACAACTGGATGCCGAGACATGAATGGATATGTGGCTCCAGGATTGCTTCCTCGCAGGGAGTCGAGGAAGGATCTCTGGGTGTTAATCCTACAACATGCTTGATAACTATAATATGTTATTATGTACTCTCTTCTACTGCTGCAAGATTGGTGGTTTCCAGAAGATGCTAGTCTTCGATAGGACTAGCTTCTCCCCCTTTTATTTTGGCATTCCGCAGTTTAGTCCACACATACTACCCCTTTCTTTGATACGATGCATATGTAGTATAGATCCTTGCTTGCGAGTACTTTGGATGAGTAATCACGGTTGCTTTGCTACCCATTTTCCCCCTTCTTTCTCCTTTCTAGTTGTTGCAACCATATGGCGGAGTCCAGGAGCTAGATGCCTCTTTTGACATCTGCTACCCCGAGGGTGCCTACTACTACGTGACGACCGCCGACGACCAGGAGCAGTTAGGAGGATCCTAGGCAGGAGGCCTTGCCTTTTCGACCGTGTTGCTTTTGTGCTAGCCTTCTTAAGGAAAACTTGTTTAACTTATGTCTGCACTAAGATATTGTTGCTTCCGCTGTCTCTTGTGTATTTGAGCTTATGTATTCGAGCCCTCGAGGCCCTGGACTGTAATATAAAGCATGTATTATTTTATTTGTGTCTAGAGTTGTGTTGTGATATCTTCCCGTGAGTCCCTGATCTTGGTCGTACACATTTGCGTGCATTATTAGTGTACGCTCAAATCAGGGGCGTCACATAGGACAAGTCAAGTAACCAACCTACACATGCAATTCTAAGAATGTGGCAGGGGAAAGTAAATAATTACATATGAAGGTAAAGGGAGAGGTTTGAAGAGTGCAAACGCAATGGAGACACGGAGATTTTTGGCGTGGTTCCGATAGGTGGTGCTATCGTACATCCACGTTGACGGAGACTTCAACCCACGAAGGGTAACGACTATGCGAGTACACGGAGGGCTCCACCCACTATGGGTCCACGAAGAAGCAACCTTGTCTATCCCACCATGGCCAACGTCCACGAAGGACTTGCCTCACCCAGGTAGATCTTCATGAAGTAGGCGATCTCCTTGGTCTTACAAACTCCTTGGTTCAACTCCGCAATCTTGTCGGAGGCTCCGAAGTGACACCTAACCAATCTAGGAGACACCACTCTCCAAAAGGTAATAAATGGTGTGTTGATGATGAACTCCTTGCTCTTGTGCTTCAAGTGATAGTCTCCCCAACACTCAACTCTCTCTCACAGATTTGGATATGGTGGAAAGATGATTTGAGTGGAAAGCAACTTGGGGAAGGCAAGAGAACAAGATTCTTGTGGTAGGAGTGGTATATCTTGGTCTCAACACATGAGAAGGTGGTTCTTTCTCATAAAATGTGTAGTGGAAGTGTAGGCACGTTCTGATGGCTCTCTCTCTAATGGAGAAGGGAGTGGAGGGGTATATATAGCCTCCACAAAAAATCGAACTGTTACACACATTTGACCCAACTCAATCAGACCGAATAGATGAACTCGATCAGACCAAAGAAGTTCAAAATGTGAATGTTAGGAATCTCGGTGGGACCGACATGATCAACTCGGTGGGACCGATGTGCTAGGGCTAGGGCAAGACCTCATCTCGATGCAATACTACAGGATGCTGCTAATGTGACACTACGATCGGAGACCCTTCGACGAAACTGTGTGCTCTGACATAATCGCAAATGGGGGTGTAAAAAACCATCAAAAAAGGTGCAAAACGTTTGCGATGGAGGATGCAGCAAACATAGTTCAGATTTTAGTTGCGTGTGCGATGGAGGGCATATGGTTCAGTGTAATTAGCTGTTTGCGATGAGGAGGAACAAAAGAAACGGGCAGCCAGATGAAGGTGTGTGCGATATACAACATACGGTTCACTCAGATGAACTGTTTGTGATTAGGCAACACAAAAGAAACTGTCAGCCAGATAAAGGTGTGTGCGATATACGACATGCGGTTCACTCGGATGACCTGTTTGCATTGAGAGATGAGAATAGAAATGGTTCAACTTAAAAAGTTGTGTGTGATACATGGCAAACAGGTATGAAATTGGAAACGTGTGCGAAGACCTATAACAACACAGACGATCACTGCTAACAAACCATCTGTGTTGCAAGCAAACGATTGCTGGTATACAATTGTGAGTGATTGATGAAAACATCATCGACAGATTCCATTGTTTAGTCTGTGTGCAATGTGATTTTCTTTGTCCACACAACATCTATGCTCTGTCTACAGAGCATCAACATATATACCTAAAAAGACAACATTGCATAACCAAATTAAGCATACAATTACACAGGTGACTACACACATAACATTTCCACACACCAAAGTAAGCAATTACATGCATACTAAAGTAGGACAAACGAGGATCTAATCATCTACTTATTATTGCGATGATGATTGCCATTGCTCTGCTTCCGGCTAGATCCCTGGCCGTATTGGGGAAGGAGGCACTTCCTCATGTCAATGATCCGCCTGTACATGTCGTAGCTCGTGTACGCCTCCTTGACCGCGTACACGATTTGAGCTCCGTCGAGTTTCTCTATCCAGGCTGAGTGCCAGGAACGCTTGTCCTTGTTGCATGAATCCTTCATGTCTCTATAGTAGGGGTCGATGATGGCCTCGACGAGGTGAACCAGTGAGTCCTTCTCATGCTCCTTGCTGCCCTAGATCTTGTATTGGCCCTGGATGTTGACAAGATTCTGGCAGGCGATGCCTGAATTCTCGAGCGCCTTTACATCGGTGGTGATGTCCACCGTAGCGAACATGTAGTGGGGATTGTTGACAAACCTAGCAAAACGCTCGCAAGGCCTTGTGGCCAGGCAGTAGTGGTAGACGATGACGTGGTGGCGCACACACATCTAGGCGACGGCGACCTTGGGAAGGGACCCGGCACGAGCACGGCTGTATTCGAGGTCGAAACCGACCACCTTGTACTTCTCCTCGGCAAGCAACAACTTCATGATGTGGATGGAGTGCTCCACCCAGACCGGGTCGTTGGTGTAAACCACTGAGAGGTCCATGAACCTTCTTTGGGTGTCCACCACGGCACGCATGGTGAACTGCTGCTCATTGTCGGCAGCCACTCGAAGTGCCATTGGAGCCACGCATGATACCCTCTAAGATTTTCTCGTGGTGGGTGTGCTTCTTGCAATGGTGGGGCACGATCAAAAGGTTGGCCGATGTAATAAATGGGGACCGGCCGACCTATAATCATCATGTCTTGTCACGGCGTTCATAGCGGAGGATTCTAGTGCACGCTTGAGAACACTGCACCGCATGCGTGGGCTCGAAGAGGCGCCAAATGTATCATCGGTGAGCCTGTTCCTGCGCTACCTCACAGTTTGCCATGCAAGGTTCCTACCTGGCTAGTTTGACCACGCGTCGGCTAGAAGAGGGACAAATCGTGGGCGTTTATTGGCAAAAAGCTTTGTAAAAACGAAGTGTGTGGAATGACTTTGGTCACTAGTTTACACGTGGGTGATAAGGTCAAAGTGACACAGAAGGGTGATGATGGACACTCGAGTGGGACAATTAATTCTGCGCTCTACATGGCACATAGTGGAAGAAACCAACTGTGTGCAATAATGTCGAAGATCGCAGTTGAGTACAGATTGTGTGCTGTGAGATTGACAAGGTAAACATATTCGAGAATGGTTAATAAAATCTAAGACCATTGCATATTAAGGTCAAAATAGTGCTACCAATATACGAGTCTCATACGATGCCATTTCAACGATTGTACCACAAAAGCGCGAAATATTACAAGGTTCAAATTCTAGAGTTACATGGCTCAAATTCGAAGATTACAAGGTTCAAACTGATATTAGAAATGAAATTCAGCTCATCATCTTCAAACGCTCGCGCTGATCCGCTGAACATGGATATCACAGAGGTACAAACTAATATTACCACATCTTAGTCTGGTTTCGAAACCTCACAATTTTTGCAAAGAGGCCAGCCACTGAGAAGTCATGTATAGTGTTGACACGATGACTTCTGATTACTCTGTCATTTGAAGTTCCAAAATAAAATTCAACATTTTGAGCCTATTCCATTCTGCCACAGGCGCCGGCGCTGGTCAACAAACCATTCATTTTTGTGAAATAAATGTAGAGCAAACCTCATTTCCTTCAGCACCCTTGCTCTGAGAACAATGAACCTGGCGAATATAATCTCCGGTAAGGTCCCTCGGTAGGAGTTCAAAGTAATTTCTGAGAGATGCAGATCTAGGCATTCGATGTGACTGTTATATTCTATCACATTATCAACCATTGGGCCTAATCTTATCTGCAAAAGAGGAAAAAGTGTTAGTGCCTACATGTAATTTTGAACATTACTACATGCCTATTTGGTTTGCAGGATTTATAAAATGCACTGACATGATTAACATGGGCATTTGATTACATTCTAGAAAAATGTAGCCTTCTTCACAAGAGGTTGGAGTGGAAGAAAAGTTCCCTAAGAAAAATAGCACAGAGGAATCCAAAGGAGAAGTGCTTATTGATTGTAACCATATGGATCAAGCAACCAATATGGAGGGGGGGTGGAACATGTATGTACTGAAATCCTCTAAAAGAATCCTTCAGAAATCGTAGTACATTGTCATTGTAAACTTGGAAAAAGGTGTCACAAATTGAACTCCCTTATGGTTAACATTTAACAAGAAAGGAACATCACCTCGATATATAGCTTCTCCAGGCACGAAAAGCATCTCAGGAAACTAACAACTTGCTCCAGGTTGGGGCCGATAGATTCTAGTGCCCAGACTGTCACTGTGCATAGTTTCGGGGTCAAGCTTGTCGGAATAATTTTCTAAATGACAGACGAACAAACATCTTCAAAATTAAAAATAATAATAATTTGTAGAAGGAGAGGTAGAAGGCGGCTGTTGTACCTGAACGGGTGTGGATCCAATAAGAAGTTCGGAGTATTTGTCGGACGAGTAGCCCACCACTGTCAATTTCGGTGCAGAAATGACATTGATTCTTGTTGGACCTTCTTGATCAACTACAAGTAATCTCTCAAGTGTAGGTGTGTCATCAATGACCAACCATGGTACACATCTTGTGATGTCTTCCTGATGCACCAGCAACACACATAAACAGTCCGGAGAGTCATGGAGGTGATGTGGAAGGTAGTCAACCCATTGATTGCTTGAAGATGAAGGTACTCGAATGCAGTATAGCCACAGAGCAGGCGCGTCACCGTTTGAGAGGCAGAAGGCGACGAGCTCGAGGTACTTCAGTCATGGTAGAATAAGAGCGGGCACATCATTAAGGGGGGATGGCAGTTCCTGAACTTGGTGACGTGCAGCGTTGGCGCGAGGCGGAGTGCGGACGTTGGCAGCGACCGCATATGCCCATCATAAAAAGTGAGCTCCTTGAGCTGATCTAGGGCGGGGGATCGGAACCAGTCGTCAAGCTTGGCTCGGTACTTGTCGTTGGAACGGAACTTGCCTATTTTAAGGCCTATGGTTGGGCCAAGGTGACTATCGAGGATCTTGGAGAACGCATCCAAGCTTTTGCGATAGCCATGGCAGAGCTCGTGGGTGTCGAAGAGGTCGAGAGGGCTGGGGTTCCATAGGGGGCGCCACCGCCGGGAAAGGATGGTTGTCCGCACCCCATATTTAATTGGGAGGAGGGAGATGATGAATGTCAACATATCATCGGGGAGGCTGCTGCTGTTGTCTAGGCCTGCTAGAGTCGCTTGTGGTTCTAGCTCGCCCAGCCTCCGCTTGTTAGCAGCCCAGTTCTCCACCTCCGGAGTCTCCTTGTCAGCGACGCTTTCTGATTGAAATGGAAGTACATGGAATATTTAGTTAAAACAAGGCAATAGAAAAGTGTATTGGTAACTAGAAGTTATTAGGTAGGAATATAGTAAGAAAAAGGAATAAAAATTGCTTGCTTAAATACTACACATTCATTTGAGATTACTGGGTAAGTCGACATGCAGATAGTTGAAAGGAAAACTTACTTCGAACAAAGTCTGGACGGATGATTTTGTTGGGGAAGTTAGCATATATCTCATGACCGGGCCTTTTATGTGCAGTGCAATTTTAGTGCCAGCTTTCTGTACATAAAACTTAGCAATTTCTTTCCAAAAGCTAGTGTCAAAATAGGAGTCACCACGTTCATCAAGTCCTACAGTAGCAATGATTGTAAATCAATGATTTGTGTGCAGTATGACATCCGTGCAGCCTTGATCTATGTAAAGGAAAAGATTGTGCACAACATAATATGTTGCATAGCAAGGGATGCGCTGCAGAAAATGGTAGGATTGTTAAAGAAAATATGGTAACATGCCAATACGGGCCCAAATTGAAAGAACTGTACATCGGTTGAAATAGAAGGACAAAAATCTATAATTAAACAGATAGGGTAAACATGATGTCATGGAAATATGAGAGTAATCGAAAGAACAATACATCATTTATTTGCCTAATACAGAAAGAAGAGGGGGAAAATCCCCTTTGACGTATATGGTGCATGTGGCACCTTTTATCCAAATGTAGCAATATTTCGAATATGTTCAGGAAAGTCGGCCATGCCAACCGATTTAGGGTGAGATTGAACATACCGCGCGTGTCATCAAGCGATCTGGTACGGTGAGATGGAATGTCTGGCGGAGGTCGCAAAGTCCTGATGTGTCGGCGCACTGTACATTCTATGAATGAAAGAAAACCCTCAAATCAGATCGAATAAAAATGAATTGAGGGCGATTTTCATCGGGTGATTAAAGGAGGCAAATGAACTGGGATAAGAGATGAGATAATATCTCATTTAAATAGTTACCTCGCCGTCCATGAGAAAGAACCCTCAGTACGGCAGATTCCCCAACCGAGCTGAGTTGGGTCGACCACGAGCACCGTCGAGAAAGTCGATGGCGATAGGCGGCGGCAAGCGGAAGTGGCGAAATGCGGTGGGCTTTGCCGGCAGTCTGGCAGCGGCAACAGGCGTCGAGCTAAGTGTTTACCGCCGTGATAGGCGGTGCCATGGAATATACACAAAGGAGCTTGTGCAGGTGTGAATGGGGACCGGAGGGGGTGGTGGGTGGGGTGAGGGTCTTTGTGACGCGAGGATGGTGAGGGTTTTCTTTTTTCTTTTTTTGAATTGGGTGGTGAGGGTTTTCCGTCCCACAAAGAATTTTGGAGGCGACGGTATGCTAGAGCGAACCATGTGTGATTGCTGCAACAGGAAAAATGAAAGTCATTGCACACGGTTCCAATTTTGGGAACTGTGTGTGATTGACGCAACGGGCAAAATGAAAGTCATTGCACATGGTTCCAATTTCGGAAACCATGTGTGATTGATGTACTACCTCCGTCCTGGTTTATTGGGCCCCCTTTGTAATTTTTACCAAATTTTGACCAAATATTTAACTAAGAAATGGTTATGCATGTCACCAAAAAGTATATCATTGAACACTAAGCTCAAATACCCATCCAATGATATAATTTTTGCTGACTTTCACTAACATTTTGTCAGCTAAAACTTTGGTCAAAATTTAACACAAACTACAAAGGGGCAAATAAACCAAGATGGAGGTAGATTCCATCAACCAAACTGGTTGCATCCATATCCCATGGTTAGACATAAGTAAACATAGATTAAGCATACTCAGACATAGATAATAAGCGTACACGTACACAAGCATAGTTCAACCATAAGTACATAGTTCAACCGTCATTAAACATTGCTCAAGCGTATATAGTTAGATCCCACATATCATTTCACATGCCGACATGATCCTGAACCTTCTCCAGGTACTCGGCGTACGCGTTGTGCTCCACCCTGCGAGAATACTTCTGCTTGAAGGAGCCAACGACCCGTCCTCTTGCATGATCTAGAACACTTTGATACGCATGATGAAGCTTGTGTTAGCAAAATGGGCATCGATAGCCGCCGTTCCAGGTCCAAATACGCCTGTTATGCATCCCCGCATAAAGATCCCTCATGATTTGCTTCTTGTACCTCCTCTGGACATCTTCATCCTCGCTATCCACATCGTCAGACAACACCTATACAAATAGTAAAAAATGTGGCGTCAAATTAATGGCTACAAACTAATATCTAGTGAACATTTGGGAGTTGCCAAAAATTGGCATCAAATGAACGATTACATGCCGTCAAGTAGGATTAGAAATTTATTGCTATTTATTTATACATATCCAGAGATTATGGTTCGATTTTTAAGCACATTTGTCTATGTACAGACCAATCTTGAAGAAAATAATGGCACAAACATATGTAGGTCATTCAAGATCAATTGTCAAGTCCTGGCTAGGAATTATTAGCACGAACACTAACCCTAGTCGGATTACTAGCGGAAATCATTTGCACAGATGAAACAACTAATCACTTATCACTTGTACCATTCAAACAATCAATTCACTACATGGATCTAACTAAAGTTACTCAGATTTCATGGATTGGGAGAACATAACCATATGATTTCTATTCCAGAAATGGGGAGGCTGGAGTAACTAGAGAAACCCTATGATCTATTTGACACATAAATGGGTATAGATGACTAACCAGCTGTCCGTCGTCGTCGGAGTCGTCGCCGGAGTGGTCGTCCCGGAGTCGTCGCCGGGGTCATCACCAGACTAGATGTTGAACGCCGCCTCCGGCTGTGTAAGCTCGACGTCGTCGACGATGTCAGGGTGCAGCAATAACTTGCCGGCAGTGACGGCAACCTTTGTCTCCATCTGCACGCCGTGCTCCGGTGCTTTAGCAGCCCCGGCGTCACCACTCCCTCCGATGGGGCGCTTTGGCGGCATCCTCATACACTGACGGCTTTGAGGACTGAGAGCGGCGTCGAGGATGCAAGTGGGGAGATATGATTGTGTGTGTGTGGCGATGATGGGGGGTGCGGCCGCTCGGGCGCACCATTAATATGGAGTTGTGGGAGTTGTGGGAGAGAGGCGGGTGTCGGTCAAACCGATGGCTCGCCTCCTGGTGAGCCTGCGACCCGGACTGCTGACATGCCTACCAAAGTTTCACATAGCTACTCGCACCTCCCGATCACACTACACAGCGAGCACGCCGCCGTCAATTCACACACCTGCACGCATGCCTCCCTGTCTGCCTGCGCGGCGGACTGCTCGCATGCGTCCCGTCAACTCACTCCTGCTCGCACGGCACACTGGTCGCCCGGTGGCACGTATATTGTTTTTCTATTTGGATGATTAATGCTGCCGCTTTATTGCTTAACCCAAGCATGGCAAGTATCCATTGTTGGTCTAACGCTCACGGTTCGAATAAATAATCTGTTTGGGATATTGGTTCCCAATTCTTAATAATCTCCCGTTTGTAATTAGATAAATATTACATCAAGACTGGTCTCAAATTTGACAAAAAGTACAATGCCACTTTGTATTGGTGTCCATATGACAACACAATAAGTTTCATGAACTTCATATAAGTTTTGGATGCAGTAGAATTCAAAAATCAAGATTCTCAATGTTTGAAATTTGTTGCACGGGGAGTAAACATGAACCCAGTGAGACACATGTGTTTTTGCAATCCATTTAGGTGCACTGCACGTCTGCATGTAGCTCAAATTTGATTTTTGCACATTATACCTGTTGAAAATCAATCAGTTAATGTACTAAAACGTCCTAATGATCTCTGTGATTTTCTTGAAATTAAAATGTCCCTCCTTTGGTAACATACAGCTACAAAAAATACACTTCCGTGATGATACGTGTTTGTCACAGTAGGTCACGTTTTCTGTCATGCATGTACATCCATGACAAATTTATGACAGAATCAAGATAGTCATACATGTACTGTCGTAGAAGTGTTCCATAACATTACCAAAATTATCATCACGGAAGTGTCCACTTCCATGACGATAAATCGCATGTCACAGAAGTGCTTTCGTTAAGGGTGACCGACACATGGCATCCACCATAACAGAACACCGTTAAGCTATCGGGTCCGGTTTTGGATCCGATAACCTGTTAATAGCCCCGACCAATGGGGATTTTCCACGTATAAAATCATCATTGGCTGGAGGAAACATGTGTCGGCTCACCATTGGGTCAGATGTCATCCACTCATTGGACCCAAAGCGCCTATGATACGTCGACACGTGGCATGGCCCAACAGAGGCCCACTGCTGTGAAAAAGCCGGCCCGTTTGACTTGGTCAAAAGGTGGCAGGCCAGCCCACGGCAAGCCTGTGAACGGCCTGTTCGCATATAGCCCATTTACAGCCCGCTAACCCAGGGCCCGTTTATGGCCTATCCGGATTAGGCCCAGTATCGTCATTTGGGCCGTCCAATATAATTCTAGCCCGTTTTAACTTCCGGCCCATGTATGTCCCATGATGTCTTTCGGCCCATATGAGGCCCTTATTACTCTCGGCCCATTAACGACCCGTGGTAAAACTGGCCCGTAATGAACAGTTATCACTTTATACCCATTAACGGCACGTGGTGAAACTGGGCCGTAATGAACAGTGTATCAATTTATACCGATTAACGACCCATTATTACGTTGGGCCGTTTCCAGCCCATGGTATCTTTCGGCCTTCTCGAGGCCCATTTATTCTTGGGCTCATTTCCACATTCGTTTACTTATGGCCCGTAACTGTCATTTTCTGCTTGTGGGCCAAAGTCAGCTTGTGGTTACAGTCGGCCCGTTTGTGGCCCAATAATACGTTGGGCCGTTTTCATGTCAAAAAAACCCGTTGGGTTGTTTTCATAGAGTTATCAAATATGGCCAATTAACGGCCCGTTATTGTCCACGAATAGTACGGCCCATGATTGGCGAAATGATGATACGCCCTGTAGAAGGCCCATGGATCTTATGGCCCGTAAAAGGCCCATGAATCGTACTGCCCGTAGAAGGCCCATGGATCCTACGCCCCGTATAGAAGGCCAATGGATCCTATGGCCCGTAGAAGGCCCATGGATCATACACCCCACAGGAGGCCCATGGTTACAACAGTCCGTGTGTTGCCATGATTATTTTGGCCTAGTTTCCAAAGATAGGTTATTGTGGCCACTAGAAAAACACAGAAAAAGAACTGCAGTGACTACAAGCAAACAACTAAACAAGGCAATAAGGAAATAAATAAGCAAGCAATTAACGCTAGCCTATTATCGCTATTACACATATTACATCCACTGGGCATCAAAGTTCGCCACCAGTGCAAATATAGGGAACAAAGCAGCATATTACATACATTGGCCGTCAAAATTGGCCACCAGTGCAAATAAACACAGCAACAAACAAGAGCATAACTGAAAAACCTTCAGAAGAGCTCACTAAACGTGGTATCCATCATGCTGGCAATAAGCTTAGCAAGCTTATTATCTTTGTCATGTTTGGCGCTAAAATCCTCCAACGCTTGCGGTTGCACTAGAAAGTATGCATCTGAATGCTCCAGGGACTTTCGCAGTCCTTCCACTTCTTGTCGCAGCACAGCTGATCGATGTCTTTCAGCTTGTAGTTGAGACTCAGATAGTGAGTTTGAAAAGCTTGTGCAAGCGGTAGTGGCCAGTAACTCCAACACTAAACCAAGACAGGACTTTGGGGTTGTCTCACTGTCTTCGAGATAGTCTTCCTTAGATGTTTTATCAGCTTTGTTGGAGACCAACAAGGATGTGTCACTATCCTGAACCTTATCTGCATTACTTCCTTTACCATTGCTTACTAAGGCACTCTTCCCCAATATTCTGTCAGCATTCTAAAAGAAGAAACAAGCAGACACATAACATTTTAGCATGTACTACTATTTGAAACTCATTTCGGTGAACCAGTTCATTAGTAAGGTGGACAGGATTAAACTACCAAGTCTTCTATTGCCAAGTACTAGTACATAATAAAAGCATCAAACAAACATACATCTATGTCCTATGGTCACTGCATTGTCTTGCCAAATCAAAATAGAGACAGGGTTCAAATTATATCAGTTCAAGACAAAGCAGCAGTGAAAGAATACAAAGCGTGGGAAACTACACGGCACAACAAGATTTCAGATGGGTACCACGGGTCTACATGTACAACAACATTATTTGCTTTGTTGTGATGCTAGTAATGTGCATGATATGAGAAGTTAACTGTATACACAATTGAAATTGAAATCAACAGAGCTATTGATAAGAGCAAGCCTGTTAAAGAGACATGTGTGAACATACCTGCTGTGCCATTGGAGTTTCGATTGGATCCTTCAATTTAAAAATAAGTTTGTATGAGTAAATACAGTGATACAAGAGCAAAGAAGTATGCACGATAGCAATCATAGTTAAAAAAGGCGCGCCTAAGCAAGCGCTTAAGCGCGCCTAGGCTCTAGGCATTGGCGAAACGCATTGCGCATAACTACGCTTAATCTGTGCATAACTGCGCATAAGCATGCGCTTTGGTCAGTACAGCGCCTAGTGCTTTTTGGAGCTATTATAGCAATGGAATCTTAAATTAGAACAGTTGTTCTTCAGGTTTAGGCACTTGTTCTACAGGAACAGAGTACAATAATACGCAAGAATAGATTACTTAAAAATAGAAAATGAGCTCATAGACCTTACCACATTCTTGGTTCGGGGCCAGTACAGAACAACGCATTCCCAGTCATCGTCCAGTAAATGTGTCTCAGGAGAACGTAAGGGAATTTGATGAGTTTCTTTGCCGGTGAAGTACGTTTTCTTCAGGTAATTCCGATACTGCCACCAATCATTCTTAAAGATAGCAGAGGTATTAGCACATGTTACCTCATCCTGAGCTTCCAAATCGGTCCTTCTCTATAGAGAAAAATGGGAAAATTTGTTGTATTATAACCATCATGGAGGTAGGATGTATGGGACAAAGCAAAGTAATTGCCATGAATAACATTACTTACACATAACTCCTGGACTAACACCTGCAACTGGCATTTTCCTTCATCTTCAGTATAATATTTCCAAGATGGGAATATACGCACATACGATTTAACAATATCAAATGCGATATATGCTAAAGTACGACTAGCTGGTTGTGCTTCCTCCACAGGAATAGGCGTACTAACTGGTGGAGTTGGGGTTCGCCGTGGTAGTATTGGCCCTTTGGGCACTGGAGCTGCCATACTAATTGCTCTTGTTTGGGAGCTCTATGGTGGAGATGGTGCTGTGTCAACATGAATTGGGTTACTATCTGCTAGGGTTGGGTTAGATTGGGTGAAGCTGGTTCTCTGTCCATCGCAGTAGGGGTACAATCTGCGAGAGTTTGGGTTATGTGTGGTAGGGATGGTTCTCGTGCATGTACAATCGGGGTGCTATCTCCACCAAGAGGTAGCACTGTTTTATTTGAAGACCGTGTTTTTAGTCCGCTAGATGCTGGCATCACCCGCTCCAAATTAAATGGCTGATAAACAGGAAACATAGTTGAATGTACAAACATTGTATGAGAGACAGATGCAATAGATAGTGTGGAAAAAAGAGGACATGAAATAGTTGACATGTATATTGTTTAACTAAAATGGATAGCATGACATAATTTCACATATATGATGTCTATCTAAACTGGATAGCATAGCATAACATAATTGAAATATATGATGAATAACTAAAATGCCGTGCCAAGTTAGAGCATACACCTCGGTGGGGGAATAGGATTGGTCATCTGTCTCTGAATCCATCTCTGAGGAGCTATCGGGACCAAACAAGAGATCTGCTTCGACAGATAGCACAGTCTGCTCTAAAGGACTTATTTTAACTCCATATTTTTCAATCTCCCACCCTAATGGCTAATTCACAAGAAGAGTAGTTTAATGTACAAACATTTTCGACAAATGAAAATGTAATGAAGAATAGGATGGGCAAGATATCATTCAAATATATGATGCCTGGTTAAACAGGATAGCATTGCACATGTCACATATATTATGGCTGGCTAAAAGACATGAGACTGCATAATTCCCATATATGATATAGAAACTAAACATGTGGTGACAGAACATGTCTAAACTAAGCAGATGACATATATGATGTCAAAAGTAGGTACTGCAAGGCAACATATGCATGATATGACTAACATCATCATGCCAAGGTAGAGCAAACACCTTGAGGGGTAAATAGGAGTGGTCAACAACGCCTGAATCCGCCTCAGAGCAAATATCTTCCTCTGGATTACAATCTGGAGAGGGGTGGGGAGGGTTTGCCATTGAACCCACCATGGAGCGATGTCTGCATCACATTGTATTGCCGCGCAAAACTCTTCTCTTTTTCTCTACATGTTCAGCATGACTGTGTACAATATCTGACATGCATACGAAAAAAATATGGTGAGATTATGTAAGGAGAGCATGCAATAAATTTAGAGTGATGGTAACAACCAGTGGATGGATCCAAAAATAATGATAGCAGGCTGATGATTGCTTTAATTTAATAAAAAAAGACAGATGATGATTGCTTTACTATTTGTTTCCCACCCAAGATGAACAACATAGGCATACCCTAGGTGAACCAGATATTAGATAGAGATACTATTCATTGCTTCCTCGATATGTGCCCCACAACTAATCTAGAACTCAAGTTTGAACATTAATTTGGACCTGACTTGGAGTCTAAGAGGTGAATAGGACGATAAAGTAGCAGGTAATTTTAGGCAATGCATAACATAAGCAGAATCAAAAGAGTGCGACCTCTCTTTTGGACACGTGTACACATTAGGTTCATCTGCTGAGTGGATGATGGTGATGCCGCTGTGGTGGGTGCCGGCGGCAGGGAAGGAGATCTGAGGCGGCGAAAGACGGTCAGGAGTCGTGATGTCTGGTTTGGTGGATGTTTCTGTCGATGGAGCACCTCAGGTGAGGTGGACGACGTTGCGGGAGGAGCAGGACAAACCACACAAAGTTCCCTTCGACACCTACCTGTAACTGAAGTAATTCTGTAAGGGCTCATTTGGCTTGCATGATTCTAAAAACGCAGGGATAGGAAAAACACCAGAATAGGATAGGAATGCACATGGTAAACAGAGCATTTGTAAACACATGATTTCTGTCAACTTGGGTGTTTGGTTTACATGAATTGTAAGAGCAAAGGAATTCAAAGAAACATGGCCAAAATAAAGTGAAACCATATGAAAGCGTGTACAGTTAGAATGTTATTCTGCCACTAATGCACTTGGTCTTGTTTTCATGCATATGATTTTGAAAAGTAGGTCTAGGTGGATGTTTTGCTTCATTCCTTTCAACAAAATGCATGAATAATTGAATAGTAGAGTGCCATTGGAAAATTCCCTATTGCTATGTTTTTCCATCGAACCAAAATAGCCCTAATGGATCGACATGAATGTATAGTAATAAGTGATGCAACAAGTGTACAACCTCTTTGTCGTAGCCGTGTCGACCTCAACATCATTGGGTTGGTCGCTGAAGCAGTTGAGGCAGAGGTGGCTATCGGAGGTGTGGAGGAAGAACTGAGGAATCTGTAGATGGCGTCTAGGCACTGCTCTGTTGTGATGGATCGTTTGGATGTTGGAGCAGCCCTGGTGAGCCATAAGACGTCAAGGCTTGAGCGGCACAAGACATACATCGTCAATATCAAGTGGGATTCTAATAGCATCTCCAATAGATGATGTAAAATAGATGTAAAATTTACATCACCAGAAACCACCTGACTACAACAGATGAGGTAAAAGCGGTTGACTCTGAACTTAACTTTCGAAATTGAAATTTACTGTGGAATCTGAATGTTACTGTCGAAACTAAATGCAATGGTAGCAGAGAGGCACTTGACATGTAGTTTAGGGAGGGCCTGCAGTTCATCTTCAACCTGCACCCCCTGAGCCACCAGCCACCACGTCCAAACCATCGGCCCCGGCGCCGCTTCACCGCCCCGAAACAACTCCCCACCGCCGATCCGCCGCCGCCCCGGCCAGCCCTATAGGCCCCCCACCCCACCCTGAACCCTAAGATAGATAGTGAGGTACCTCTCTGGCGAGCCCCCATCCC
>LR738714.1:151640962-151665873 GCA_902687465.1 Secale cereale | reverse complement strand
ATCGGAGCAGAGCAGCAGCACGAGCGAGGGGGAGAGCAGCAGCAGCAGCACGAGCGAGGGGGAGAGCGCAAGCGAGCGAGCGAGAGCTGGAGCAGCAGCAGCTGGGCGAGAGAGAGATCGAGCGAGAGCCGGAGCAGCAGCAGCAACACGAGCGAGCGAGCGAGAGCCGGAGCAGCAGCAGCTGGGCGAGCGAGCAATCAAGCGAGAGCCGGAGCAGCAGCAGCAGCAGCAGCGCGAGCGAGCGAGCGAGAGCCGGAGCAGCAGCAACAGATCTGGCTGGTATGGCCGTTGCCGCCGAAGGGGCCTCGCACTGGGGGAGAGCCGCCGTGGATATGTCGCCCGCAGCGCCGGCTTCATGGGGGTGCGGGATGGAGCACCGTCAACGCCGGGAGGTCGAGCTAAGGAGAAGATGCGATGCGATGAGTGTACAACCTCTTTGGTGGCGCCTAGTAGGCCTCGTCTTCGTCCAAGGAATCGGTGAGGATGCTGCGGTTCTGGTGGAGCAGGTTAAGGCGGCGCTGTGGGGATGGAGCAGCCGCGATAGACGAGGCGATCGTCGGAGCAGCTCCTTGGAGGTGGAGGACGGGGTGGCTCAACCGGCGGGGTGACGAGATGGACGACGGATCCTCATCCGGGGAGGTGGACGAGGGACGTCGAGCTGTTGTGGTGGACGACGTCGTCGGGGAAGAGGCTTTGGTTGGGCAGCGGTGAGGTGGCGGACGGAGGAGGGTGGGGTTTAGCGGCTAGAGCGGAGAGGTTATGGCGGACTGGGATTTCGAATGGCAAAAAGGAGGCGATGGGAGGGGGTGAACCATGACTTAGGGACGCGCTTGTCCAAAATGTAGGGTGTGTTACAAAAGTACCCCCACCGATTTGAACTAGTGGCCCTTTCGGCTCAGGGTTAGAAGGGGGATTTTGTGTGTTGGGATTTGGCAGCTCGAGGGAGTTTTCGCGCGCGTTGTAATTTCGGGATAGCAAGGCGCGGGATGTGAATGCGCCAGTTTTGGGAGCACGATATCTAAATTTTCGAGATATAACAAGGCGCGGGTTGAATTTTAGGGACAAGCCTAACGTGTAATATTGTACTTGTACGTACCAAATCAATTCGCACTTCCCTCAAAAAAACAAAAAAAAACTATTCACACCACACAAAGAGAGAGTCTTGCCCCGTTTTACTATAAAAATGCTATTTAAAGCTACTCATACAACAATTTAGTGCAATTAAATGCTATTCGATAGTATGAATCCATGTTATGTCTAATTAATTTTTTTCGCTTGCTATATAATGCATGTAACCTACTCATACCAACATTTTAGTGCATTCCAAATGTCTATACTACCGCTACAATTCGAACTGAATTTGAATTCGTTTCTCTATTTCAATAAGAATCTATAATCATGATTGTTGCCAACTTCAACCATCATTCATGTATTACCTTAATAACGCACCATGTGATTACTATAGAGATAGATATGAACTATGTGTACTACATGAACTCGAATTCTATTTTTTGAATACACTTGATGTTGATTACAAATAATAGTACATTTGATGTACTAACTATATATTCATAATCTAAACTATGTTCCATACGTGTACATCGTGTTTATCACACATAGTATAGTGCCCCGCCCCCTACATTATGACAAGTATTTAGACCTGAGCTACAAAAGCCACACATTGGCCCAAATTATGATCAATGTTCTATATGTTATACGTAGTACTAGCAAGATGCCCATGTGTTCCATAGAACATCAACATGATCAAGGGGAGGCCTAATTTGCAAATATGGAGAGGGGTGTGGGTATCTTTTTTCAAAATTGCCATAGTTTCCTTCCTATCTGTCAGATATAAATCGGACAACCTATATTGCAGGATGGCACCATCATCAACAACTCCTTTTTTTATAAGAGTTGAGATAAAATATATTATATGTAGTATAACATGTTCATAACCACACCATGTGTATCACCGTTATATATATTCACACATGCGCCGGCTTAAAACACTATGATAAATTCTTCAAATACCCGAATTCGCTTTTTATAATGAAGTATGATCTCTATTCGTCTTTTACACCCACACAATCCTCTTATCTTTGTAGCTAGCTAGCGCTAACTTTCTCTCGTGCATGCAGACGCCCGCATCCCTCTAACCCTCCCTCAGCATTCTCTAGCACCATCACGCAAATTCGTCTTTTCACTTTAGGTCGTTCACCCACGGTGTGTGTTGTTGGAAATATGCCCTAAAGACAATAATAAAAGATTGTAGAGATACATGCACATGGAAACCCGAATGTTGTTCGGAGTCCCGGATGAGATCACGGACGTCACGAGGAGTTCTGGAATGGTCCGGAGGTAAAGAATGATATATAGGAAGTCCAGTTTTGGCCATCGGGTGAATTCCGGGGGTCACCGGGAGTGTCCCGGGACCACCGGAGGTGTCTCGGGACCACCGGGTGGGGCCACCCATCCCGGTGGGTCCCATAGGCCGCAAGGGGGAAGGGGCCAGCCCCTGGTGGGCTGGCGCACCACATGGGCCCCCCCTCCATGCGCCTAGGGTTGAAAACCAAGGGGGAGGGGCGCCCCCTATGCCTTGGGGGGCAAGTCTACCCCCTGGCGCCGCCCCCTTGGAGATCTGATCTCCCTAGGGCCGGCGCCCCCCTGGCCCCTATATATAGTGGGGGGGGAGAGGGCAGCCGCACCCAAGCCTCTGGCGCCTCTCCCCCCTCCCGTCACACTTCCTACTCCTCTCGCAGGGCGCCGGCGAAGCCCTGCAGGTTTTCCTGTTGCATCCACCACCACGCCGTCGTGCTGCTGGATCTCCGACAACCTCTCCTCCACCCTTGCTGGATCAAGAAGGAGGAGACGTCTCTGTATCGTGCGTGTGTTGAACGCGGAGGTGCCGTCCGTTCGGCGCTGGGATCATCGGTGACGAGGATCACGAAGAGTACGACTACTTCATCCACGTTCCTTCGAACGCTTCCGCACGCGATCTACAAAAGGGTATGTAGATGCACTCCATTATGCTTGTTGCTAGATGACTCCTTAGATTGATCTTGGTGAAGCGTAGGAAATTTTTTGAATTCTGCTACGTGCCCCAACAATGGTATCAGAGCTAGGTCTTTGCGTAGCATCTTGCACGAGTAGAACACAAACAAGTTGTGGGCGTTGAGTTTGCTCAATTTTCTTACCGTTACTAGTCTAATCTTGATTCGGCGGCATCGTGGGATGAAGCGTCTCGGACCGACCTTACACGTACACTTATGTGAGACTGGTTCCACCGACAGACATGCACTAGATGCATAAGGTGGCTGGCGGGTGTCTGTCTCTCCCACTTTAGTCGGATCGGATTCGATGAACAGGGTCCTTATGAAGGGTAAATAGAAATTGACAAACCACGTTGTGGTTTTGGCGTAGGTAAGAAACGTTCTTGCTAGAAAACCTATAGAAGCCACGTAAAAACTTGCAACAACAATTAGAGGTCGTCTAACTTGTTCTTGCAGCATGTGCTATGTGATGTGGTATGGCCAAGAAGATGTGATGAATGATATATGTGATGTATGAGATTGATCATGTTCTTGTAATAGGGAATCACGACTTGCATGTCGATGATAATGACAACCGGCAGGAGCCATAGGAGTTGTCTTAATTATTGTATGACCTGCGTGTCACTGAATAACGCCATGTAATTACTTTACTTTATTGCTAAACGTTAGCTATAGTAGTAGAAGTAATAGTTGGCGTGACGACTTCATGAAGACACGATGATGGAGATCATGATGATGGAGATCATGGTGTCGAGCCGGTGACAAAGATGATCATGGTGCCCCGAAGATGGAGATCGAAGGAGCAAGATGATATTGGCCATATCATGTCACTTTAATTGATTGCATGTGATGTTTATCATGTTTATGCATCTTGTTTACTTAGAACGACGGTAGTGAATAAGATGATCTCTCACTAAAAATTTCAAGAATTGTGTTCCCCCTAACTGTGCACCGTTGCTAAGGATCGTTGTTCCGAAGCACCACGTGATGATCGAGTGTGATAGGCTCTAACGTTCGCATACAACGGGTGTAAGCCAGATTTACACACGCAATACACTTAGGGTTCACATGACGAGCCTAGCATGTACAGACATGGCCTCGGAACACGAAAGACTGAAAGGTCGAACATGAGTCGTATAGAAGATACGATCAACATGAAGATGTTCACCGTTGATGACTAGTCTGTCTCACGTGATGATCGGACACGGGCTAGTCGATTCGGATCATGTATCACTTAGAAGACTGGAGAGATGTCAATCTGAGTGGGAGTTTATTAAAATTTGATTAAGATGAACTTAATTATCATGAACTTAGTCTAAATTCTTTACAATATGTCTTGTAGATCAAATGGCCCACGCTCATGTCACCCTCAACTTCAACGCATTCCTAGAGAAATCCAAGCTGAAAGACGATGGTAGCAACTATACGGACTGGGTCCGTAACCTGAGGATCATCCTCATAGCTGCTAAGAAAACTTATGTCCTAGAAGCACCACTAGGTGACGCTCCCGCCCCGGCAAACCAAGATGTTATGAATGCTTGGCAGTCGCGTTGTGATGATTACTCCCTGGTTCAGTGCGGCATGCTCTACAGCTTAGAATCAGGGCTCCAAAAGCGTTTTGAGCACCACGGGGCATATGAGATGTTCCAAGAGCTGAAAATGGTTTTCCAGGCTCATGCCCGAGTTGAGAGATATGATGTCTCCAACGCATTCTACAGCTGTAAGATGGAGGAAAACAGTTCTGTCAGTGAGCACTCAAGATTTCTGGGTTGCACAACCGCTTGTCTCAGTTGGGAATGAATCTCCCAGACGAAGCAGTCGTTGACAGAATCCTCCAGTCGCTCCCACCTAGCTACAAGAGCTTCGTGTTGAACTTCAATATGCAAGGGATGGAGAAGTCCATTCCCGAGGTGTATTCAATGCTGAAATCAGCGGAGGTGGAGATCAAGAAAGAGCATCAAGTGTTGATGGTCAATAAAACCACTAAGTTCAAGAAGGGCAAGGGTAAGAAGAACTTCAAGAAGGACGGCAAGGGAGTTGCCGCGCCCGGTAAGCCAGTTGCCGGGAAGAAGCCAAAGTATGGACCCAAGTTTGAGACTGCGTGCTTTTATTGCAAGGGAACGGTGTAATGCCCAGGATGGGACTATATCTCCTACGTGTCGAGGAACGACTTAGAGGCATAACCCCATGCTGGAATGATCGCAAGTTTGGTATCTTTGCACAACTCATGTAAAAGATGGGGATGGAAAACATAAAATAGTTGGCTTACACTCGCCACGTCACACAAATACATTACATGTTTCAATCATCATACAAAAGAACATCACAGCCCTTCTAAGGGTAAAATCCAAATGACAAGATACCAAACATAATTTAAATCCACAGGTAGGATCGAATCCTAGTAGAAGTTCCACTACTGATCATCAGGATAACGAACATAGTAACGGCTACGCTCCTCGTCGTACTCCCAGTCTAGCTCGGTGCCATCACCTAGATAGCTCACCATCTGACCTGCGTCTGGTGTTTTGAAGTAACTATGAGCCACAGAGGACTCAGCAATCCCGTTCCCAGGTAACATGACTATCTAAGCCTTGGGTGTGGAACAAGGCTGAAGAAAGAATAATAAAGTGGTTGCAGCAGCACTAGCCTAGCTTACGTTAAAGAGAGCGAGAAGAGAAGGCGCCTCGGTCGAGAGATGATCACTAAGTGATCCTGAACTAATCAAGTCAAACATAACCCCACCGTGTTCATCTCCTGAAAACCCCTTTTGGAAAATGAAAGTCACGGTCCACACGCTGGTAGTGTATTGGCTCAATGTGTCAAGTTTTCTACAAGCGAATATTAACAAGCTCCCATCTGCCACATAACCGCGGGCACAACTTTCGAAAGTTCAAAACCCTGCAGGGGTGTTCCAACTTGGCCCATGACAAGCCCACGATCCGCGGAGTCGCAACTCCAAAGGTGGGAAGGCCCGAGTATCCTCGGAATCCCGTGCTCAAGATACTCCAAACTAAGGTAAGGCTAATCCAGCAAATCCTCCCGGCGTGCCGACACCCTGACAGTAGCCGCGCGTATCTAGTCTCAGGCCATGACCGGATGAGACATCCTACAGGTGTATACCAAACCTCGAGTTCCCTCGTGGTGGCCCCGCAGTCCGCTCAGTTCGGACCAACACTCATGAGGAGCGCTGGCCCGGGGGTTGTTGATTAAGAACTCGGGTTTGCAAGACCTTATGCAAGTTTTATTAGTTATTAGGAGAATAGTACCAATGTTGGGACTTGCTGGAAAAGACTTAGCACTTAGCGGTTTATCGAGGGGGCCCCATAACCCCAACCGTGTGAGGAACGCATAATCAAGGAACATAACACCGGTTTAAACGGTTCCTAACGGCATGAGTGGAACAAATCACCAAGCAAAAGGCTTAGCCTTCCACCCATTGCCAATATATAGATGATTTCTTTTAAGCATTTATATAGTGTGAGATAACCCAACAAACTTCAACATGAAGCAAGCATCTTCAACTTCACCTACAACTAGCAACGCTATAAGAGGGGCTGGGCGAGGCCTACGTATAGACAATCAATGGTTTGCATGGGTAGGGTGGTTAGACATGATCATGGTTACAAGTAGGAGTCTGACATGAAAGACATGGGCATCGAGGCAAAACTATAGATCGAGACTTCTAGCAATAGGCAAAAATAGTAATGGTATCCGGGTTCGGTCATCTTGCCTGAAGAGTTGTCGTTCTGATCGTAAGAGGGGTCCTCGTTCTCAAGCTCGGTAGTAACCTCGTGCTCGTACTCGTTCTCAGCTTCCGGCTCTACTCAACACAACCACACAAGGCACGAATCAACAAGATGCAATGCGCACACAAAAATGATGGATGCATGACTTATGCACTAAGGGAGCACAATGAGCATGACAATATGCGATCAAACAAAATGCTTCAAAACAAGATAACAATAGGATATTATGGATCTACACGAAAAATCAATCAAGTTTCATATAGGACTTGCTGCAAACGGAGCTACGGGCTAAAAGTTATGCCCGAAACAAGAAATATGCGAAAGCTGAAAATTACAGCCACATAGCAACTTCGGAGCACTAGATAAATAAGCTACAGCACTCAAACATCATGGAAAAGAGCATGAACTTAAACTAGACATATCCTACAGCAAATAAGTCCAAAGGTGCACCCCCAAAGGAGCCACGGATCAATAGCAACAAGCTATGACATATTGAACTTGACAACAAAATCCTGACAGCAGTAATTTATTGCAACTTTGGAGCCAAAGTTAAATATGCTAAAACAACTCAAATAAGCATGTGAGAGCATGAATGGATAGCCAACAATATGTACAGCAAGGAATCATCAAGAGTCACCCCAAAACTATCATGGTTTGTCCTAGAACAGCAAGCAAACATGGCATCTGGAAATTACAGATTCCAGACTTGGTGAAATTTCACGAACTGTTAAAACAACTATTTCATCATGGCATCTTTGAGAGCAAGTTTAAGTCACCTCAAAACTAAACATGGCAAGTGGTAAGCACCACATCAAAGTACACATGATGGTGATTCCGAAACATATAAGCATGCATCATGGAGATAAATACAACGATAGCAATGAGCTCAACAAGATGGCATCTCATAACAAGTTAAACAACTAAACAGCCACATAGCACTTCCAACGATGATAAACATGTCAATAATAAATCTATCCTGCATCCTAATACAAACAACATGTAGAGCATGGCAAGACGAACACGTGGACATGTCATTTGCATCATTCGGACAAACGAGCTAAAAGATATCACTATGCAAAGATGGCATAAAAACATCACTAACAGCAGTTTACAACGGGATGCACTCTTGCAACAGAAAAATAAGCATCTAGATGATCTCAAACATGCATGGCACAATGGAATGAATCGTAGTGCAAGTCACCACGAACGTCTGGACATGTCATTTGCGCGAAATGGACCATCACACAAAAAGTTATCACAGTTTGAATATTGCAACAACACACATCAAACCAGGGACTTAAGGATTGAAAACAACCTCACAGATCTGGAATTAACAACGGGCCGGATCTGGCGGCGCGGCTGGAGAGGAATCCGGCGAGCGGGCCGGGATCTGCGGTGGCCCACGCGGAGGAGCGGCGCGGCCTGGAGGCGTCGGCCTGGCGAAGTGGCCGAGCCCACCGAGCGGCTTGGGCCTCAGCGATGCGGCGGCCCGAGCTGGCGGAGTGGCGAGGCGATGCGGCCCACGCGGCGCTGGCGGCGCGGGAGCCTGGCAAGGGAGGGGCGACCGGCTGCGTCGGCCCAGGGGCGCTGTCGGCGGAGGCCTCGGCCCACCTAGCGAGCGAAGGATGCGGCGGAGCGGGCCCTTGCGGTGGCCCGGCTGAGAGGCGCCCTGGACGGGCTCGATCTGGCGACGCGGCGCTGCGGGCCTTCGGCAGCTGGAGGCGATCGGCCCCGGAGGCGGCTGGTCGAGGCGGGAGGCGGCCCTGGGAGGCCTTGCTGGAGAGGCCTCGAAGGAGGGAGCCTCGCTGGCGATGGATCGAGGGGTCGGCGGCTCGGGCGTTGACCCTGGCGCCCGATCCAGCGAAGAAGCTGCGGCGTTGTCGATCCTGGGCGGCGGCTGGAGGCCCTGGCTCGAGGCTGGCGGTGGGGTTCGAGGAGGGGATTGCCAAGTGGCGGTGGTGGAGCTGGCCAGGCACGGGATTTGAGGGGGAGGAAGGCTAGAGGTAGGTGGAGGGGGTTATGCTGCCAAAATTGGCATGGTGGATGTTTATATAGGGTAGGTGCTAGGGTTTGAGGGTTTTGGGGGGTTTTAGAGCCCTCCGATCGTGATCCGACGGATCCGATCACGAGGGGAGTTAGGATGGGCCAAGAGGAGGGAAGTGGGCTGTTGGAGGGTGTCTTGGGCCTCAAAGTGGAGGCACTTTTAGCCCACGAGAATAACTGTTGGGGTAGCAAACGAGCTCCAAATGCACGAGATTTGACAGGCGGGTTACACACGCTAAAACAACAACACACGACAAGTCTCGCGCCAAACCGGTAACGTTACACGCCAAACACCAAAGTAGGCCTACGAGAACGCCACGGACACGTGAGGGAGCTCCGGAACGCGAAACGGACAACGGGAAGGAACGCGTGGAACCGGATGCAACCGACAACACAAATGCAATGTGATGCACATGACTACATGATATGAATGAATGCCACACACGCACACAACAAAACAACAAAAACCCAAAAGACGATGAACCCGAAATGGAATTGATGAAGCCGGAGATATATTATATGCCCAAAAGGGAAAGTATTACATCCGGGGCATTACAAACTCTCCTCCACTACAAAAAGATCTCGTCCCGAGATCTAGGACTGGAAAAAGGAAGGTTACTCGGAACGAAGATGATCTTCTCGTTCCCACGTAGCTTCTCGGTCAGTATGGTGTGACCACTTGACTTTCAAGAATTTGATGGACTTGTTGCGGGTCTTGCGCTCGGTTTCTTCGAGAATAGCAACAGGATGCTCTCGGTAGGACAAATCTTGTTGAAGATCAATCTCTTCAAACGGAATCATGCGTTCAGGTGCCTTGAAGCATTTGCGAAGTTGAGACACATGGAACACATCATGAACATTGGCGAAGTTGGAAGGGAGCTCAAGTTGATAGGCTAGGTCGCCTCTTTTGCCAAGGATCTTGAAAGGCCCGACGTATCTAGGAGCAAGCTTTCCTTTGATACCGAATCTTTGGGTGCCTTTCATCGGAGAAACACGGAGATAAACATGACCACCAATGTTGAAAGCCAAATCACGATGCTTGCCGTCATAGTAGCTTTTCTGACGCGACTGAGCGGCCTTGAGATTCTCACGTATGACTTTGCACATTTCTTCGGCTTCTGAGATCAAGTCATTGCCAAGAAGTTGACGTTCACCTGTTTCAGACCAGGTGAGAGGGGTACGGCACTTTCTGCCATAGAGGATTTCAAACGGAGCTTTGCCTGCACTTGCTTGATAGCTGTTGTTGTAAGAGAACTCGGCAAATGGAAGGCAATCTTCCCATTTCATGCCGAAAGATATGACACAGGCTCTGAGCATGTCTTCCAGAATCTGATTCACTCTCTCGACTTGACCACTAGTCTGAGGGTGAAAAGCAGTGCTGAACCTGATCTTAGTGCCCATGGCGGACTGAAAGGAGTCCCAGAACTTTGAAGTGAACAAACTTCCACGGTCTGAGGAGATAACTTGAGGAATGCCATGTAAGGACACAATTCTGGAAGTGTACAACTCTGCCAATTGAGCTGCATTGATTGATTCTTTGACTGGAAGGAAGTGAGCGACTTTGGTAAGCTTGTCAATCACCACGAAGATAGAATCATTCCCTCTCTTGGACTCAGGAAAGCCAGTGACGAAATCCATTTCAATGTGGTCGAATTTCCACTCTGGAATAGGAAGAGGTTGGAGAAGATCGGCTGGACGTTGATGCTCTGCCTTCACTCTTCTGCAGACATTACATTCATTCACAAATTGGGCAATCTCCCTTTTCATGCGTGTCCACCAGTAGGACTGCTTGAGGTCTTGGTACATTTTGGAGCTACCAGGATGAATGGAAAGGAGAGAATCATGTGCTTCTTCCATTATGAGCTTCCTGAGATCACCTTTGGGAACGACGAGTCTGTCCTCGAAGAACAAGGTATCTCTCTCATCAACACGATAGCACTTGTATTTAGGAGTGCCCTTTGCAATACCATGTTTCACCTTCTGCACCATGGCATCACTGAGTTGGGCCTCACGGACCTGATCTTCCAAGGTAGGAGCAACTTGAAGATTTGCAAGAAAACCCTGGGGAACAACTTGGAGGTTGAGTTTCCTGAAAGCTTCACAAAGCTCAGGCTGGAACGGCTTGATAAGAAGGCTGTTGCAATATGCCTTTCTGCTCAAAGCATCTGCAATCACATTTGCCTTGCCAGGAGTGTATTCGATGCTGGGATCATACTCTTGGATCATTTCAACCCAACGAGTCTGGCGGAGGTTCAGATTCGGCTGTGTGAAGATGTACTTCAAGCTCTTGTGATCGGTGAAGATGTCGACTTTTCTGCCCAACAACAGATGTATCCACGTAATCAGAGCATGTACCACAGCTGCTAGTTCGAGATCATGTGTGGGGTAGTTCTTCTCACTTGGCTTCAGCTGACGAGAAGTGTATGCCACAATTCTCTTGTCTTGCATAAGCACACCACCAAGTCCTTGAAGAGAAGCATCACAGAATACTTCGTAGGGCTTGGATTCATCTGGAGGAGTAAGAACTGGAGCAGAGACGAGCTTTTCTTTGACAGTTTTGAATGCCACTTCACACTCTAGAGACCAAAAGTATTTGACATTCTTCTGAAGCAAGTTGGAAAGAGGCTTGGCAATCTTGGAGAAGTTCTCAACGAACCTTCTGCAATAGCTGGCAAGACCAAGAAAACTACGGAGTTGCTTGACGTTCTGAGGAGCTTCCCAGTTGACAATTGCTTCAACTTTCTCGGGGTTTACCGCAATACCGTCAGCGGAGATGATATGGCCCAGGTACAAAACCTTATCGAGCCAAAATTCGCACTTGGAGAACTTTGCATAGAACTTGTGCTCACGGAGTCGGTCGAGAACAAGACGAAGGTGCTTTTCGTGATCTTCTTCATTCTTGGAAAATACCAAAATGTCGTCCAGATACACAAGCACAAACTCGCCGGTGTAGGGGTTGAAAATGTAGTGCATCATTCTCGAGAAGGTAGGTGGAGCATTGGCGAGACCAAAGGACATGACTGTATACTCATAGGAACCGTAGCTCATTCTGAAAGCAGTCTTGGGGATGTCTTCCTCGCGAATGCGAATTTGGTGATAGCCCATTCGGAGATCGAGCTTAGAGAACACTTTAGCTCCTTTGAGCTGCTCGAACAGTTCATTGATGTTGGGGAGCGGATACTTGTTCTTTATTGTCTTCTTGTTCAGTGGCCGGTAATCGACGCAGAGGCGCTCCGTGCCATCCTTCTTCTTGACAAATAGGACACCACAGCCCCAAGGAGACGTACTAGGCCTGATGAGACCCATACGCTCCTGTTCATCAAGTTGTTTCTTCAATTCCTTCAATTCTTCAGGAGATAGCTTGTACGGACGCCGGCATGCTGGCTCAGTACCCGGCTCGAGTTCAATGACGAATTCCACCTTACGGTGTGGAGGCATGCCTGGAAGTTCTTCAGGAAAGAGGTCTTGGTATTTGTTTACCACCGGAATTTGAGAGATGGCATTAATCTCGCCCTTATCATTGAGAGAGAAAAGCCTGATAGTGTTATCCCTGGAGGCGAAGATAATCACATCTTCATCAGGATGAGTAATCTTGACTTCCTTCTGTGCACAATCAATTTGAGCATCATGCTGAGAAAGCCAGTCCATTCCGAGGATAAGGTCAATGTCAGAATTGCCGAGAACCACCGGAGAAGCTAGAAATCGATAATCACCCATGCGAATAGAAACATCTGGAGCATATAATCTTGAAGTCATGCATTTGCCCGGAGAAATAATTTGCAACTCCTTTGGTAAGGCCATGGTGCCCACATTGTACTTGGATGCAAATGGGAATGACATGAAGGAATGTGAAGCACCCGAATCAAATAACACTTTAGCAGGAAAAGAGTTCACTCGAAGGTTACCCAAAATCACATCAGAAGAATTCTCCACTTGTGCTGCATTCATCAGATTGACCCTTGCTGCCTTTGGATCATGCTTGACCATAGCGGTACCGACAGGAGGAGGAGGTGGAAGGCGCTTCGGGTTGGGGAACTTGTGAGCATAATGACCCTTCTGGCCACACTTGTTGCACACCACTTCTGAGAGAGGACGGAAATGGGAACCACTTGACTTGGAACCTCGAGACTGAAACTGGTTCTTCGACTGGTTGCTCGGGTTGGGTGGGTGGGAGAAACCACATCCACTATAGTTCTTGTTGCTGTTGGAGTTGTTGTAAGGAGCTCGAATCACTGGAGGAGGAGGAAGCCAAAATTTCTGTTGTTTCACAGCCACTTGAGAAGATGAGGAGGAGTGAACGGCATCTCGAATCCTCTTTTTAGAAGCCTCCATCTTGAGCTGGGCTGCCTCTTGCTTCAAAGCCATGTTATAGAATTTGTCGAATTCATCGGGCTTGAACAAGGTGAGAGCAAGTTGAAGTTCATCTTTGAGACCTCCGCGGAACTGATAGATCTTGCTCTTGGCATCTGGTATGTCTTTCTTAGCATAGCGGGCGAGGTTTTGGAACTTTACATTATACTGGTAGACAGTCATAGAGCCTTGCTTCAGGTTGCGGAATTGCTCATGCATACCCTCGATGACACTTGTAGGAATGTGGTGAGAGCGAAAATCCTTGCAGAAATCCTCCCAAGAGATCACACGACCTGGCCTGGAGTCTTTGTACTGCTGCCACCAGTCAGCTGCTTGGTCTTTGAGTTGGAAGGCTGCAAACTTCACATAATCCTCTTCCCTTACGTTACTGCACTCAAAATGTTTCTTGATATCGGTTAACCAATCTTCAGCATCAAGAGGGTCGACACAGTAACTGAAAGCTTTTGGATTACTGGCCAAGAACTGGTTGAGAGTAGCATGGTGCTGCTGGTTGAAGAAGTTGCCTTGAGTCCCTGGAACACCCTGATTAGCTTGATTAGCTTGCATCTGGTGCATCATCTGCATCAACATCTGGGTGTTCTGATTTGTAGTCTGCATAATCGCTCTCCATGCCTCAGACGGAGGAGGAGGGGAAGGAGGACGCTCTGGGACCTCTTCACCCTCTGGGTTAGCATTGGGAACTTTTTTCGGAGCCATCCTGAAAGAGATGACCACGAATCAGCAATAGATTGAATGAAGGTATAAGCTGAATCAACGGATTGAAATGCAACATAGTCTTCACAATAATCATTCGAACAAGAGGAATGAATGAAATTCTCAGCTTAATGATAACGTCAATCTTCACGAGAAGCCACATAGGGGACAAAAGGTAAAAGAAAAAAAAACACAAGGTACAGATGGAAACAAACACAAGATAGGAGCTTCGTTCTAACATCTTTGTGCTGAAAGCTTATGAACGCGTTACGAAAGGGTTTTGCAATCCCCGGATCAGCATAGCCAAGGACCCTTTAAGATGCAACTCCCGATCGGAACATCGGTCATAAAACCACTTCACTCAATGTAGAACCCCGAACTCGCTAACCTGCATTCGTTGGAAGAATGCCTACGATCTACTGGATAAACCCACCTATTAATTTCCGAAAGTTTCCAGTTATGCAATAAGGTGTTGGGGATACAGGGGAAGCACCGCGATATCAACTCTAAACCTACATCTAGCAGTATCCATCCTTCAACACATAACCAGTCTTTCTCGGAAACTGTCTACCTCGGACCTTCGAAAAGCATCCACTATACCAAGCTATGGCAATACTCCCGAACTACCTCCCCAGTACTGGGTGATGTCGGGGTTATCTTGCCACTAACCGTATAGGAGAGATTTTCGATGTCGGCCGTCTTAAGTATTTAGAACTGCCGCGATATGCTTGTGACGACAATACCCCGAAGCTCAACTCCCCGGGACACTGCCACAACCCCTAATGTCAGGAGGCATCGAGAACAATATTCTCGTCACAAGAACATCGAAACAATCCCACAATACTCGCGAGATTCCTAAAAAAAATTGGTGCAATTTTCGAAAGTAGAAGAGGCAAGAGTAGTCGTCAGGAGTCCTCACCAGAGAGAAAGGGGATGAGAAGCAAAGAAATCCTACTCTCCGATATAATATAGGACTCAAAAATATTTTCAGTGTGTGCCTAGACTCGACCGTCAACAATTCGATCAATCAGTGGGGGCTTCTAGGTCGGAGAAGGCTCTGATACCAACTTGTAATGCCCAGGATGGGACTATATCTCCTACGTGTCGAGGCACGACTTAGAGACATAACCCCATGCTGGAATGATCGCAAGTTTGGTATCTTTGCACAACTCATGTAAAAGATGGGGATGGAAAACATAAAATAGTTGGCTTACACTCGCCACGTCACACAAATACATTACATGTTTCAATCATCATACAAAAGAACATCACAGCCCTTCTAAGGGTAAAATCCAAATGACAAGATACCAAACATAATTTAAATCCACAGGTCGGATCGAATCCTAGTAGAAGTTCCACTACTGATCATCAGGATAACGAACATAGTAACGGCTACGCTCCTCATCGTACTCCCAGTCTAGCTCGGTGCCATCACCTGGATAGCTCACCATGTGACCTGCATCTGGTGTTTTGAAGTAACTGTGAGCCACAGAGGACTCAGCAATCCCGTTCCCGGGTAACATGACTATCTAAGCCTTGGGTGTGGAACAAGGCTGAAGAAAGAATAAGAAAGTGGTTGCAGCAGCACTAGCCTAGCTTATGTTAAAGAGAGCGAGAAGAGAAGGCGCCTCGGTCGAGAGATGATCACTAAGTGATCCTGAACTAATCAAGTCAAACATAACCCCACCGTGTTCATCTCCCGAAAACCCCTTTCGGAAATGACAGTCACGGTACACACGCTGGTAGTGTATTGGTTCAATGCGTCAAGTTTTCTACAACCGAATATTAACAAGCTCCCATCTGCCACATAACCGCGGGCACGGCTTTCGAAAGTTCAAAACCCTGCAGGGGTGTTCCAACTTGGCCCATGACAAGCCCACGATCCGCGGAGTCGCAACTCCAAAGGTGGGAAGGCCCGAGTATCCTCGGAATCCCGTGCTCAAGATACTCCGAACTAAGGTAAGGCTAATCCAGCAAATCCTCCCGGCATGCCGACACCCTGACAGTAGCCGCACGTATCTAGTCTCAGGCCACGACCGGATGAGACATTTTACAGGTGTATACCAAACCTCGAGTTCCCTCGTGGTGGCCCCGCAGTCCGCTCAGTTCGGACCAACACTCATGAGGAGCACTGGCCCGGGGGTTGCTGATTAAGAACTCGGGTTTGCAAGACTCTATGCAAGTTTTATTAGTTATTAGGCAAATAGTACCAATGTTGGGACTTGCTGGAAAAGACTTAGCACTTAGCGGTTTATCGAGGGGGCCCCATAACCCCAACCGTGTGAGGAACGCATAATCAAGGAACATAACACCGGTTTAAACGGTTCCTAGCGGCATGAGTGGAACAAATCACCAAGCAAAAGGCTTAGCCTTCCACCCATTGCCAATATATAGATGGTTTCTTTTAAGCATTTACTTAGTGTGATATAACCCAACAAACTTCAACATGTAGCAAGCATCTTCAACTTCACCTGCAACTAGCAACACTATAAGAGGGGCTGAGCGAAGCCTGCGTATAGCCAATCAATGGTTTGCATGGGTAGGGTGGTTAGACATGATCATGGTTACAAGTAGGAGGCTGACATAAAAGACATGGGCATCGAGGCAAAACTATAGATCGAGACTTCTAGCAATAGGCAAAAATAGTAATGGTATCCGGGTTCGGTCATCTTGCCTGAAGAGTTGTCATTCGGATCGTAAGAGGGGTCCTCGTTCTCAAGCTCGGTAGTAACCTCGTGCTCGTACTCGTTCTCAGCTTCCGGCTCTACTCAACATAACCACACAAGGCACGAATCAACAAGATGCAATGCGCACACAAAAATGATGGATGCATGACTTATGCACTAAGGGAGCACAATGAGCATGACAATATGCGATCAAACAAAATGCTTCAAAACAAGATAACAATAGGATATTATGAATCTACATGAAAAATCAATCAAGTTTCATGTAGGACTTGCTGCAAACGGAGCTACGGGCTAAAAGTTATGCCCGAAACAAGAAATATGCGAAAGCTGAAAATTACAGCCACATAGCAACTTCGGAGCACTAGATAAATAAGCTACAGCACTCAAACATCATGGAAAAGAGCATGAACATAAACTAGACATATCCTACAGAAAATAAGTCCAAAGGTTCACCCCCAAAGGAGCCACGGATCAATAGCAACAAGCTATGACATATTGAACTTGACAACAAAATCCTGACAGCAGTAATTTATTGCAACTTTGGAGCCAAAGTTAAATATGCTACAGCCACTCAAATAAGCATGTGAGAGCATGAATGGATAGCCAACAATATGTACAGCAAGGAATCATCAGGAGTCACCCCAAAACTATCATGGTTTGTCCTAGAACAGCAAGCAAACATGGCATCTGGAAATTACAGATTCCAGACTTAGTGAAATTTCACTAAGTGTTAAAACAGCAGTTTCATCATGGCATCTTTGAGAGCAAGTTTAAGTCACCTCAAAACTAAACATGGCAAGTGGTAAGCACCACATCAAAGTACACATGATGGTGATTCCGAAACATATAAGCATGCATCATGGAGATAAATACAACGATAGCAATGAGCTCAACAAGATGGCATCTCATAACAAGTTAAACAACTAAATAGCCACATAGCACTTCGCAACGATGATAAACATGTCAAGAATAAATCTATCCTGCATCCTAATACAAACAACATGTAGAGCATGGCAAGACGAACATGTGGACATGTCATTTGCATCATTCGGACAAACGAGCTAAAAGATATCACTATGCAAAGATGGCATAAAAACATCACTAACAGCAGTTTACAACGGGATGCACTCTTGCAACAGAAAAATAAGCATCTAGATGATCTCAAACATGCATGGCACAATGGAATGAATCATAGTGCAAGTCACCAATAATGCCTGGACATGTCATTTGCGCAAAACGGACCATCACACAAAAAGTTATCACAGTTTGAATATTGCAACAGCACACATCAAACCAGGGACTTAGGGATTGAAAACAACCTCACAGATCTGGAATTAACAACGGGCCGGATCTGGCGGCGCGGCTGGAGAGGAATCCGGCGAGCGCGTCGGGATCTGCGGTGGCCCATGCGGAGGAGCGGCGCGGCCTGGAGGCGTCGGCCTGGCTAAGTGGCCGAGCCCACCGAGCGGCTTGGGCCTCCGCGATGCGGCGGCCCGAGCTGGCGGAGTGGCGAGGCGATGCGGCCCATGCGGCGCTGGCGGCGCGGGAGCCTGGCAAGGGCGGGGCGACCGGCTGCGTCGGCCCAGGGGCGCTGTCGGCGGAGGCCTCGGCCCACCTAGCGAGCGAAGGATGCGGCGGAGCGGGCCCTTGCGATGGCCCGGCTGAGAGGCGGCCTGGACGGGCTCGATCTGGCGACGCGGCGTTGCGGGCCTTCGGCAGCTGGAGGCGATCGGCCCCGGAGGCGGCTGGTCGAGGTGGGAGGCGGCCCTGGAAGGCCTCGCTGGAGAGGCCTCGAAGGAGGGAGCCTCGCTGGCGATGGATCGGGGGGTCGGCGGCTCGGGCGTTGACCCTGGCGCCCGATCCAGCGAAGAAGCTGCGGCGTTGTCGATCCTGGGCGGCGGCTGGAGGCCCTGGCTCGAGGCTGGCGGCAGGGTTCGAGGAGGGGATTGCCAAGTGGCGGCGGTGGAGCTGGCCAGGCACGGGATTTGAGGGGGATGAAGGCTAGAGGTAGGTGGAGGGGGTTAGGCTGCCAGAATTGGCATGGGGGGATGTTTATATAGGGTAGGTGCTAGGGTTTGAGGGTTTTGGGGGGTTTTAGAGCCCTCCGATCGCGATCCGACTGATCCGATCGCGAGGGGAGTTAGGATGGGTCAAGAGGAGGGAAGTGGGCTGTTGGAGGGTGTCTTGGGCCTCAAAGTGGAGGCACTTTTAGCCCACGAGAATAACTGTTGGGGTAGCAAACGAGCTCCAAACGCAACGAGATTTGACAGGCGGGTTACACACGCCAAAACAACAACACACGACAAGTCCCGCGCCAAACCGGTAACGTTACACGCCAAACACCAAAGTAGGCCTACGGGAACGCCACGGACACGTGAGGGAGCTCTGGAACGCGAAACGGACAATGGGAAAGAACGCGTGGAACCGGATGCAACCGACAACACAAAAGCAATGCGATGCACATGACTACATGATATGAATGAATGCCACACACGCACACAACAATACAACGAAAACCCAAAAGAGGAAGAACCCGAAATGGAATTGATGAAGCCGGAGATATATTATATGCCCAAAAGGGAAAGTATTACATCCGGGGCATTACAAACGGGTCACTGGAAGCGGAACTGCCCCAAATACTTAGCGGACAAGAAGGCCGGCAACGTCAAAGGTATATGTGATATACATGTTATTGATGTGTACCTTACCAGCGCTCGTAGTAGCTCCTGGGTATTTGATATCGGTGCAGTTGCTCATATTTGTAACTCAAAGAAGGAGCTGCGGAATAAGCGGAGACTAGCGAAGGACGAGGTGACGATGCGCGTCGGGAATGGTTCCAAGGTCGATGTGATCGCCGTCGGCATGCTGCCTCTACATCTACCCTCGAGATTAGTTTTAAACCTAAATAATTGTTATTTAGTACCAGCTTTGAGCATGAACATTGTATCTGGATCTCGTTTGATGCGAGATGGCTACTCATTTAAATCCGAGAATAATGGTTGTTCTATTTATCTGAGAGATATGTTTTATGGTCATGACCCGCTGGTCAATGGTTTATTTTTGATGAATCTCGATCGTGATGATACACATATTCATAGCGTGAATGCCAAAAGATGTAAAGTTGACAATGATAGTCCCACATACTTGTGGCATTGCCGCCTTGGTCATATTGGTGTCAAACGTATGAAGAAGCTTCATGCAGATGGACTTCTGGAGTCTCTTGATTATGAATCATTTGACACGTGCGAACCATGCCTCTTGGGCAAGATGACCAAGACTCCGTTCTCTGGAACAATGGAGCGAGCAACCAACTTGTTGGAAATCATACATACTGATGTGTGCGGTCCAATGAGTGTTGAGGCTCGCGGAGGCTATCGTTATGTCCTCACCCTCACAGATGACTTGAGTAGATATGGGTATATCTACTTGATGAAGCACAAGTCTGAGACCTTTGAAAAGTTTAAGGAATTTCAGAATGAGGTTGAGAATCAACGTGACAGAAAAATAAAGTTCTTGCGATCGGATCGTGGGGGTGAATATTTAAGTCATGAATTTGGCACGCACCTTAGGAACTGTGGAATTGTTTCACAATTGACACCGCCCGGAACACCTCAGCGTAACGGTGTGTCCGAACGTCGAAATCGTACCCTGTTGGACATGGTGCGATCTATGATGTCTCTCACCGACTTACCGCTATCTTTTTGGGGTTATGCTTTAGAGACTGCCGCATTCACTTTAAATAGGGCTCCGCCGAAATCCGTTGAGACGACACCGTATGAACTTTGGTTTGGCAAGAAACCTAAGTTGTCGTTTCTGAAAGTTTGGGGTTGCGATGCTTATGTCAAGAAACTTCAACCTGAGAAGCTCGAACCCAAATCGAAAAAATGTGTCTTCATAGGATACCCAAAGGAAACAATTGGGTACACCTTCTACCACAGATCCGAAGGCAAAGTCTTTGTTGCCAAGAATGGATCCTTTCTACAGAAAGAGTTTCTCTCGAAAGAAGTGAGTGGGAGGAAGGTAGAACTTGATGAGGTGACATTCACCCCTCCCGAACCGGAAAGTAGCGCAGCGCAGGAAATTTTTCCTGAGATGCCTGCACCGACAAGGGAGGAAGTTGATGATGATGATCATGAAGATACAGATTAAGTTACTACTGAACTTCGAAGGTCCACGAGGACACGTTCCGCACCAGAGTGGTACGGCAACCCTGTCATGGAAATCATGTTGTTAGACAACAGTGAACCTTCGGACTATGAAGAAGCGATGGCGGGCCCAGATTCCAATAAATGGCTTGGAGCCATGAAATCCGAGATAGAATCCATGTATGAACACAAAGTATGGACTTTGGTGGACTTGCCCGATGATAGGCACGCCATAGAAAATAAATGGATATTTAAGAAGAAGACAGACGCGGATCATAATGTGACCATCTATAAGGCTCGGCTTGTCGCTAAGGGTTATCGACAAGTTCAAGGGATTGACTACGACGAGACTTTCTCTCCCGTAGCGATGCTAAAGTCCGTCCGAATCATGTTAGCAATTGCCGCATTCTATGATTATGAGATATGGCAAATGGACGTCAAAACGGCATTCCTTAATGGCTTCCTCAAGGAAGAGCTGTATATGATGCAGCCGGACGGTTTTGTCGATCCAGAAAATGCTAACAAAGTATGCAAGCTCCAGCGCTCGATTTACGGGCTGGTGCAAGCATCTCGGAGTTGGAATATTTGCTTTAATGATGTGATCAAAGCGTTTGGCTTTATACAGGCTTGGGGAGAAGCCTGTATCTACAAGAAAGTGAGTGGGAGCTCTGTAGCATTTCTCATATTATATGTGGATGACATATTGCTGATGGGAAATGATATAGAATTCTTGGAGAGCATAAAGGCCTACTTGAATAAGAGTTTTTCAATGAAGGACCTTGGAGAAGCTGCTTACATATTAGGCATCAAAATCTATAGAGATAGATCAAGACGCCTCATTGGTCTTTCACAAAGCACATACCTTGATAAGATATTGAAGAAGTTCAATATGGATCAGTCCAAGAAAGGGTTCTTACCTGTTTTGCAAGGTATGAGATTGAGCAAGGCTCAGTCCCCGACCACGGCAGAAGATAGAGAAAAGATGAGTGTCATTCCCTATGCCTCAGCCATAGGTTCTATCATGTATGCCATGCTGTGTACCAGACCTGATGTGAACCTTGCCATAAGTTTGGTAGGGAGGTACCAAAGTGATCCTGGTATGGAACACTGGATAGCGGTTAAGAACATCCTGAAGTACCTGAAGAGGACTAAGGATATGTTTCTCGTTTATGGAGGTGACGAAGAGCTCGTCGTAAAGGGTTACGTCGATGCTAGCTTCGACACAGATCTGGATGACTCAAAGTCACAAACCGGATATGTGTATGTTTTGAATGGTGAAGCAGTCAGCTGGTGCAGTTGCAAGCAGAGCGTCGTGGCGCATTCTACATGTGAAGCGGAGTACATAGCTGCTTGCGAAGCAGCACAAGAAGGAGTATGGACGAAAGAGTTCATCACCGACCTAGGAGTCATTCCAAGCGCGTCAAGCCCGATGACTCTCTTCTGTGACAACACTGGAGCTATTGCCATTACCAAGGAGCCCAGGTTTCACAAGAAGACCAAACACATCAAGCGTCGTTTCAACTCCATCCGGAATTATGTTCAAGATGGAGATATAGATATTTGTAAAGTGCATACTGATCTGAATGTTGCAGACCCGTTGACTAAACCTCTTCCATGGGAAAAACATGATCAACACCAGAACTCTATGGGTGTTCGATTCATCACAATGTAACTAGATTATTGACTCTAGTGGAAGTGGGAGACTGTTGGAAATATGCCCTAGAGGCAATAATAAAAGTATTATTATTATATTTCCTTGTTCATGATAATTGTATGTTATTCATGCTTGAATTGTATTGTACGGAAACAACGATACATGTGTGAATACATAGACCACAACGTGTCCCTGGTAAGCCTCTAGTTACTAGCTCGTTGATCAACAGATGGTCACAGTTTCCTGACCATGGACATAGGATGTCATTGATAACGGGATCACATCATTAGGAGAATGATGTGATGGACAAGACCCAATCCTGAGCCTAGCACGAGATCGTATAGTTCGTAATGCTTAAGCTTTTCCGGTGTCAAGTATTTATTCCTTAGACCATGAGGTTGTGCAACTCCCGGATACCGTAGGAATACTTGGGTGTGCCAAACGTCACAACGTAACTGGGTGGCTATAAAGGTACACAACGGGTATCTCCGAAAGTGTCTGTTGAGTTGGTACGAACCGAGACTGGGATATTGTCACTCCGTATGACGGAGAGGTACCTCTGGGCCCTCTCGGTAAGACATCATCATAATGAGATCAAAGTGACTAAGGAGTTAGTCACGGGATAATTGATTACGGAACGAGTAAAGAGACTTGCCATGACGAGATTGAACAAGGTATTGGGCATACCGACGATCGAATCTCGGGCAAGTACCGTACCGATAGACAAAGGGAATAACATACGGGATTGAGTGAATCCTTGACACAGTGGTTCATCGGATGAGATCATCGAGGAACACGTGGGAACCAACATGGGTATCCAGATCCCGCTGTTGGTTATTGACCGGAGAGTCGTCTCGGTCATGTCTGCGTGTCTCCCGAACCTGTAGGGTCTACACACTTAAGGTTCGGTGACGCTAGGGTTGTAGAGATACATGCACATGGAAACCCGAATGTTATTCGGAGTTCCGGATGATATCCCGGACGTCACGAGGAGTTCTGGAATGGTCCAGAGGTAAAGAATGATATATAGGAAGTCCAGTTTCGGCCATTGGGTGAATTCCGGGGGTCACCGGGAGTGTCCCGGGACCACCGGAGGGGTCCCGGGGGTCCACCGGGTGGGGACACCCATCTCGGTGGGTCCCATAGGCCGCAAGGGGGAAGGGGCCAGCCCTTGGTGGGCTGGCGCACCACATGGGCCCCCCCTCCATGCACCTAGGGTTGAAACCCTAGGGGGAGGGGGCGCCCCCTATGCCTTGGGGGGCAAGTCTACCCCCCTGGCCGCCGCCCCCTTGGAGATCTGATCTCCCTAGGGCCGGCGCCCCCCTGGCCCCTATATATAGTGGGGGGAGAGGGCAGCCGCACCCAAGCCTCTGGCGCCTCTCCCCCCCTCCCGTCACACTTCCTACTCCTCTCGCAGGGCGTCGGCGAAGCCCTGCAGGTTTTTCCTGTTGCATCCACCACCACGCCGTCGTGCCGCTGGATCTCCGACAACCTCTCCTCCGCCCTTGCTGGATCAAGAAGGAGGAGACGTCACCGTACCGTATGTGTGTTGAACGCGGAGGTGCCGTCCGTTCGGCGCTGGGATCATCGGTGACGAGGATCACGAAGAGTACGACTACTTCATCCACGTTCCTTCGAACGGTTCCGCACGCGATCTACAAAAGGGTATGTAGATGCACTCCATTATGCTCATTGCTAGATGACTCCTTAGATTTATCTTTGTGAAGCGTAGGAAATTTTTTGAATTCTACTACGTGCCCCAACATGTGTAGGCCCCCCAGCTCCTTCTTTACGGCACACATCGATCGATATGCCTCTCTAGCTAGGTGTGCCTAGCACAAAACACAAGCTTCCCCTCTTCTCTTATCACCGTCCATGCCTCACTCCCACCACTCTTTTCATCGATCTCGTACTCGCACACTCCTCCCCCTCGATATAGTATGACTCTCGCACTACGTCCTAGATGCATCCCTCTCTCTCTATCCTTCTCCCCGTGCCTCATTTGCTTCTAACACACAAATGCATGTATACCGATTGATCTCCCAACATATACCTAGGTCAACTTTAGCTATTCTCCCCCATCGATCGACGTACCTCACAAGTTATGTCTCTCCTTTCTCTGACAAAGGATGATTGATCTTCCTATGTAGTTATGTCTGCTTACCATAGCCATATCGCCCCCCTCATCATTCGTGCATGCCTCCTGACCCGTCTCTCACATGCACGTGCACAAACAGGCAGCCATCTCCTCTCTTATTGATATTGCAGGCGTGCCCTTCGGTTGTCTAGCAATCCTATCCCACCATTTGTTAGAAGCAACTCAACTACCACCCCCTCGAACACTCTAGCTGTGTCTCTCTCCCAACCTTATTCCTCTCCTACACATATGCATGGATGCCGATCGATCTCTTTTAATACATGAGGTAGATCGATTTCCCTTAATATATGAGGTAGGCCTCTCTCCTCCTCCACACATATATACCAGCCATTGTACCTCTATAGTTAATTAGGCCTCCCTCCCC
>LR738714.1:151626810-151640790 GCA_902687465.1 Secale cereale | reverse complement strand
CCCCCCCCCCCCCCCACCACACACCGATAGTCGAGCGCCGTAGGTAGGTATACATGCCACAGAGACAAACTGCACATGTCCCCTCTCACGTTCTAGTAGGCCAGCCACTCTATATCCTTGACGTGGGCACACAAATTCGATGGCACTATCGCAAGCGCGCACACACACACATCATCCCTCTCTTCGATTCTATGGACACCTCAAGCCGATGATACCTCCACTCTCTTCTCGTGGATTGCCCCCTCTATATATATGATACATCCAGGACTCTATTTCACACACATTGCATATGTTACATTTTTTGATTGACACCCCCCCTAAAAAAACTCTCACGAACCCACACACTATATCTCTCTACATTTGTATCTCTCTCACACAACCCCACGTAGGTGGTGTACGTATACAAGAAGAGAATAGGTACACTGTGCATGTACTCACGCTTTGTGCCCAGCCACACCCGCGCGGGTACACGGTGGAGCTCATTTCTGTACGAAATGGCAGCCCACATGCTAATTTGAACGCGTGTAGCGGTTGTTTACCTATGGAGGTCGTGTACCACGCGTGCACGAAATAAAGTTCGACTTGATGCGTTGGATCGTTATTTTAAATGAAGTTATATCGCTCAATGGCACATACACAGAATATAAAACGATTTTTATGGAGAAAAAGGTAGTCTGCTCCACTATATACAATGGAGCCTGCCTGCCTGCCTGGTTTGTCTCTCCTCAGAGTATCTCACACAAGGCGGCGGTGGCCTCTCTCTCTCTCACCGTTGGTCACTGATCCGGCTGCATCCCGTCCATCGGCGGAACGGGATGACGTGCATCGTTTCTCCGTTCGACAGCGCCGAGGCATCACGTCCCGATCTGCGGTACACGTCGTTCTCTCTGACCAAGCTCCGACGTGGTAGGGCCTACGCCACCTGCTCGGTGCCGCAGTATGGGAAGATTCCACCCGCCGCCACTCACCTAGTTATATCCCGACGACCTCCAGGTATCCCCTCCGGCCTTGCTCCACTACCCGTCTTCCCACGTCGCTGCATGTGGATCTTCCATAGTTCTTTGCCCAAAACGTAGCTCGTCCGGCGTACTTTCCATATTGCAATCATATCCTCACATTGTTTTAGACAAACACAACCGTGTTGTTATTTTCCCTTAGGACAAGGAATATGCTTATTTTTTGTCATCGCATGTGTCATCAACTGTTATTGGCCAGTAATTGTTTCCTTTCTACCTCTTTTTTACAAACAGGGCTATCCATTTTACCTCGTTGCTATTACGACCTTTTGGTGAATTGCACAAATCATTTTTTTCTTAAGAGTGTTTTGTGCTGTTCTACCAAAATGTCACACGGGCAATGTCTGTACATTTCAGTGCGACTGCACGGGTAACGTCTCTACATTTCGAAATGTTGCATGCTCCAGACAGCTACTTTTTTCCCAACATGCCTTGTTGATTTATACAGAGTTGGGGGGACGCTGCTACCAATGAAAGCATGGATCAATTTTAATTTAACACCTTCTCACAACTTTGTCTTCAGTTGTGATGTAAATATTAGTTCTGATTAGCAAGGAAGTTATTATTTTATTGCTTCCGAAAGAGCATCGATGGCAAGACACACGAAACAAAAGATGAAAGCTCACACCATTGTACAATTTCATGTTGCTGGAAAATTATTTGTATAGTACGTCAATTATGTAAACAAATGCTGGAAGCTTGATAGCATTGCTAGAAGCCTCTTTGGCATCCGGGTCCATGTGCCATGCACAAAATTATACTCATTCGTTCCTAAATATTTGTCTTTTTACAAATTTCAAATGGGCATATTTTAGAGTGTTGATTCACTCATTTTGCTTCGTATGTGTACTCCCTCCGTTCCTAAATATTTGTCTTTCTAGAGATTTCAACATGTGACTACATATGGAGCAAACTGAGTGAATCTACACTCTAAAATATGTCTATATACATCCGTATGTAGTCGTCCATTTGAATCTCTAAAAAGACAAATATTTGAGTAGTAACTCGTTGAAATCTCTAGAAAGACAAATACTCCGGAGTATATTTAAGATCCGAGGGGGTAGTGTACAGCCGCATGGGAGACTCAGACCGGTCGTTGTGCCGCATTAATAGTGAGTAGTGAGCAGTCAAATCATAAGCCCCACCTTTCCCACTGTAAGTTGCTCGGAAGAAGCAACCATCAATACGCTCTTCTTTGAAACCGCTCATACTACTCCATCCGTCACTGTTTCTAGAGCGCGCTTCAGAAAAAGAGAAAATCTCTGGGACCAAGGCGACTAGCGATCGGCCTGAAAAATAGCATTGGTAGTTATAGCACGGCGTCTATTACTAGGTGAAATAATGCGTACACACATGCATGCAGTGCATCCACCCCGGGTACACACATGCATGAACTTACTCCACTCCGTAGTACTACATCGAGAGAAAATTGCGGTTACCAAGCCCTAATTAATTGAGAATTAAACCAAACGCATCTAAAGTCTCTCTGGTGGTGGAAGTACATTGAGAGAAATGCATCATAATGAAGCGCACCCTGTAAACCGTGATGGAGGGAGGAGTAGTATGAAGGTACAAAACCAAGTACGCGTACGACCAGTCGGTCAGCACACCTCCTCTTGGCATATCACTGACATGTGGGACCGGAGTGTGAGGAAACCGATCTCAATTGACGGCAAAGTGGCCAACCCGCCGTTCCTTGAGAGAGATGAGGAGCGAGAACACACAGACGGGCTCGCACGGAGGCCAAGATATATTCGAGCATGGTTAATCGATATCATCATTACATGTTGGGCTACCGTTTTCCGCCCTTCTCCAGAATAAATGTGTACTTTATCAGAGATTAAGAAAAATAAGAGTACAGAGGCTCCACCATGCGGTTTTAGTAGTAGTACTACTTGTACTACTAAACCTTGCGCTTGGCTCTTCGCCTCTTCGTGAAGTCGAACAATGATGGTACTCCTCATTTTCGGTACTATAGTGTATGCCTCTGGAAATCTGACACCAAATGAACTGATGCATGTCCACCGCCTGGGCGAGGGTACGTTGCATTAGTTAAAAGGCATAAGCGAGCTTCACCTTGTTCTGCAAGCTTCTCCTCGTTCTGCGAGTTGACGGGAGACACCGACAAGTAGTGCTAGTCCATACTCCCTCCTTTCCGGTTAATATGGCATAATCTTTTTTGCGGGTAAATGAGAGAGCTTTATTCATATATAAGCATTCTTAGGACGATCAGCCAAGACTAAAAAGTAGGAAGCGAGGTGTTTCATCAAGCCAGGTCTCGGCCACATTCAAAGTGCAGCAAGCACGGTTTGCACGAAGATGCGCCACAAGGTTTGGTGACCTATTTACATGCTGAATATCAAAAAAAGAGGAAATATTACCGAGCACTCCTATTTGTAACAGGATATCAGCCAGAATTAAGCGAGTGTTCCATGCAATCAACTTCCATTATCACATGCGAGAACCCTCGAAGAGAACCAAATGTGTTGAAGATTGCTTTATCACATTTTGAAAATATAATAGGAGGGCAGACGCTCCTCCATCCGGTTCCTAGTACTAGTACAGTACCTCTATAGACTATAGTAGTAGTACTAGTACCAGCAAACTTTGCGCTTGGCTGTTCACCTCTTCGGGAAGTGCAACAATAATAGTACTAGTATAGTGTATGCTTCTGGTAATCTGACACCGAATTAACTGTTGCACGTCCACCACCTGAGCGAAGCACAACTTGCATTAGTCAAAAGTTTCTCCTTGTCCTGCGAGCCACCGCGCGCAAGCTTCTCCCGTCCTGCAAGCTTCTCCTCGTTCGGCAAGTTGACGGGACACAGCAAAGTAATGCTAGTCCATACTGATCCTCTTTGGTTAATATGGCTTAATTTCAAACGAGATAAATACACTGTATGTCACTGTATATTTGTAAAAATACGGTCAGTGGACTTCATAATATGCTCACTGCGCTCAATATATACATTTTCCGGTGTTTATACGGTCACTAGCTGACCCTAGCTGAGTATGTGTGTGCATGCACTTGTAGGTTGAGCACTTGAGCGTGACCGTGTGTGTTCCGTCGTCTGCTCGGACATGCATGCATTAGGGCGTCGCGCGCATTTTTGCGTCCATGTGTATGTGTGACTGTTAAATACACGTAGGGGGAGTACGTGTAGGGGTCACTAAAGGAGAAGTCAAATCACACAGTAAGTTAGTCAGAAGAAGCAACCATCATTTCACTCTTCAATGACACGTACGCAATATAAAATGGTCGATATGGAGAGAAAAAGAAAACCACTATATATACACTAGCAGGAGCCTAAGCTACAAGTCTGCTTGCTTGGGTTGCTCTCTTCACAAGCATAGAACGACGGTGGCCACACCGCTGGTCACATATCCGGCCTGATCCCGCAGCTGGGGGAAGGGAACAATGTTCTGCATGACGCGGTCGACATCAGCGAGGGAGAAAATCCATAGTCGGTGCGTCCCAATCGGGGGTCACTGCGGTATGGGCCGATGCCGCGTCCCAACCGCCCTTCTAGCTACAACCCGACGTCCCAGGTAGTCCATCTTCCTTTCGGAGCCGGCTTGCTCCACTGCCGCAGCTCCCCACGTAGCTCCATCTCCATGTCGATCTTTCTCTACTTCTACCAGCTTCTACTTGTGATGAGTTTATGTCTCATGAACTAGTGCAAGTACTATTATTCTAATCACACTTCTTTAATATCTTTGCCATCAGGGATGCTCAGCTCGATTTTAGTGGAACTGCACAAAAGCATCATATGATCTGAGGGTGCCAGCCGTCTTTCCTTCGACAGGTTCTACCTGGCCAAGAAATTAAATCATGTTTAGGGTTTAGGGTTTAAGTCGTAGTGACCCCATCAGTAGTTTTTCTTTCATACACGCTCTCACAACTTTTGTCTTTAGTTGTGAAGTAAATATTGGCTATGATCTATGAATCATTGAGATGCATCAGCATGCTTGTTAGTTTTCCTTTGTATTTGATGGAATGCTGTAAAAGGGCTACCTTGACTAGGAATGAAAATAGAGTGGAAAGTTTCCGTTTTTCAGAGAAAAAATGGAAACGGAGAGAAACCAGCGTTTCATTTCATTGGATCGCGCGATCGAGGAAAACCAACATTTAAATCACGTATGTCGCATTCGTATCTCACCCTCCTCCACGGCTCGACCCCACATGGTCGCTCGGCATCCCACTCACCGCAAACCGAGTATACGATAACTTTCCTGCCTGCTTGTCGATGGATCGCGCCATGGAGTACTAGTACCACTGGAAGAGATTGATGAGTTGGGGGAGGACAACTGGCTGTAGCACGGACTCCCAGGAACTTTATACATGCATGTTGTGGCCGGCTATTGCGACCTTTGACCTTGGAGCAGTCGCGTGCACTAGGAAGCGGCGCGGGCGACGCTCTCTCGGCCGTCGCGCCGCTTCAATGCCGACGCCAGTGAGAGGTCACGTCTGCTCTGGCGGGGCATGAATGCGGCACTGTCCGTTTTGGGCGGGAAGCACGCGCGGGTGATGAAGAGGGTTCGAGTTGGTCAGGAGCGGCCGTGGCAGTGGTCCGGACGCCCGCAAACAAGAGATGATGTACGTTAATATTGCCGCGTATATAATTAACAATGTAAATAATGTGCCAGTTGGACAAATATGATTGGACATGAAGATGGAAATGGAATTTTACGTAAACACAGATATGAATGTCTTTGTCTATGTGTGTGTGGGCGACAACTCTCGCGACCTGGAACCGAGGCGTGTTTTTGATCGAGTTTTCTTTCTTGGTACGTTAAAAAATTGTCCGCCTGTTTTCGTTTCTTTTTTCCGGGAACGCTCGTATTCTATTTAAAACCACTGCTATGAAGAGATTGTTTTACTCCATTATAGCCTCTTGTTTGATAGAGTTTCTCGTGTCTTGCTCTCTCACCCTCTCCATATCAAAACAAGATGACAGTGTCCACACTATCTCTCTCCTCACCGATGGTCACAGATCCGACCGAATCCCGTCCACTGCTGGAGGTGAGGAGGTGCAGCGTTGACGTTATCGCCGTCGGCGATGGAGGAAGCCGATGTGCACCGTCCTCTCGGAGCCAGCGCTACCGCGGACAAGGTCCTCTGCGCCCTTGTTCGCTGCCGTCGTGTGGGCAGATCCCTCCCGCTCGCCTAAGCGACATCTCGCCCACCTGAGGTATAACTTCTTGTACTGATCCAGCTCCCCGGGTCGCTGCATGCAGGTTTTCTTCTATGCGACTACTCCCCGGCTCCCCATGTATAGTAGCTAGGGTTCGTCGGCTGGTCCAACATCACCTACTATTATAGAGGAAATGTCAGTCTAAAAGTTGTCCTGATTTATGCCTCGATGGAGGTATACATGTTGTTTCGACAAAAAGTACATGGTGGTTGTGCGCATTGTCCATATGCTCCTATTGCTGCTGCTAATCTAATAATATCACTGGTTAAATGAAGGAATGCTTTTTTTCTCGGGTATCCTGGTTTAGTTCCCATGAAGATAATCATGATGCTTCTGTTTGTTGGTGTACTTTTCATAATTCTTATTGACAATTGAGATGTTGTTGTTAATCTTGTAAAACAAAGTAACAACACTATATCCCTTCTTTATATTTTTGGAAACAACGATGCGTATCTCCATACCCGGGCATGTCTTCCTCAATTTTAGTGGAACTGCACAAAATTGGATGGCCATTATTGTTCTGCCTCACTGTCCTCTGCCACGTGGTTCTTCCTTCCTCGAGCTTGACTACTATGAAAAAACAGACCACAGTGAGGATTTTTCAAACTTCATAGGTGCCTCACCCAAACTTGATGCCAAATGGATGATGCATCACCACGATGACCTATCGATGCTCATGGTTGCGCCTCATGGTTGCGTCGGCTGGTGAAGCTTTCAATGAAAAACAAGCTGTCTTCCATCAGTGCTCTTTGCTTGTTACCCACAAAGATGACATCCTTCGTCAGTTCACCTTGGTTGCGTTGGAGACGCAGTCGTCTTTCACGTTGGTCCAATTTTAACACACAATTCGCTATGAACCAAATGTTTCCTCGAAGAAGGATCGCTACTAAGAGCATAAGTTTTGTATTGATTTCTAAGCCTTCTCACAACTTTGTCTCCAGCTCCCCGGTAATTTTATTTGTCCAGCTATTAACTTTGATTAAAAAAATGGTGTGGACTAAAAACCCGGATGGACGTAGTAGCCCTCCATTTTTATTTACTCCGCATATTAGATTTGACTGAAGTCAAACTTTGTAAAGTTTGACCAGGTTTAGGCCGAACACAACAAACCATAATTATTAGAGAGGGCAAACTGTACATACTCTCAAACCTTTCCGATAATTGAAATTAAAATTCTTTATTTGTACACACTCACACGTTTCCGATAATTTGGCGCATGTGTGGTTGTTCACTTAAGGGAGGGTAGTGTACCGCACGTGAAGGACAGGAAGTGCGATCAGGACGCGTGGATCGTTAGTTCATCGGAAGTACTCCCTCCGTTCCTAAATATTTGTCCTTCAAGTGGTTTGCAATGGACATCCACATACGGATGTATATAGACATTTTTTATAGTGTAGATTCACTCATTTTTCTCTGTATGTAGTCATTTGTTGAAATCTCTAGAAAGACAAATATTTAGGAATAGAGGGAGTAGTAGTTTTCTTCACTAGTACGTTAAATAAAGAGTTTTGTTTTGTACTTACACAATTTAAAATGATTGTTATGGAGAGAATAAGAAAACCACTCCACTATATATTAGTCGTATACACGAGTACTATAAGGACGCAGCTTCATTGACTTTAGTGCACCCACCTTTGGTGTAACGCCCCGGACACACCCGCCGGTGGTCGTTACTCCTGGCGGGATCTAGACTGGCCTCACATATCAATACTAGTCTTTTCTGTGCACTTTTTCCTCACTCGTGCGCACCCGGGAGCAACTTCCCGGTCGGTCACCCATCCTGAAACTACTCCAAGCTGAGCACGCTTAACTTTGGAGTTCTATCTGAATGGGCTCCCGGAAAAGAAGGAATTCCTTATTGATATGAGTAGTCTATCATCCCTAATAAGCCAGGCCATCACATACACCCTCACTCAGAGGAACCGACGTCCTCGTCGGGCCACAGGAACGTTCCCTCTTGGCACAACCGTCTGTGCTTCCAGGACAGCACATGTGCCATGCCGTGTGCCACGACGGGTCACAAACGTCATGCACAACATGACTGCAAACTATCTGCAAACATCCGTGTAACCGCGAGGGTCGGCTCTGATACCAACTTGTAACGCCTCGGACACACCCGCCGGTGGTCGTTACTCCTGGCGGGATCTAGACTGGCCTCACATATCAATACTAGTCTTTTCTGCGCACTTTGTCCTCACTCGTGCGCACCCGGGAGCAACTTCCCGGTCGGTCACCCATCCTGAAACTACTCCAAGCTGAGCACGCTTAACTTTGGAGTTCTATCCGAATGGGCTCCCGGAAAAGAAGGAATTCCTTATTGATATGAGTAGTCTATCATCCCTAATAAGCCAGGCCATCACATTTGGGTTTATGATAGGTGGGCCCAAAATGTGGCTGGCCCACCTGTCATACAGCCAAAAGCAGGTGCAGTCAAGGCACCGGAGCTCAGTCCGTACTACAGTATATATATAAGCTGGAGCCTCAGCACTTGTTCGCTAGGGTTTGCACTCTCCACACTCTCGTCGCACTACATATATATATACACGTTGGAGGCTCAGCGTTCCTTTGCTAGGGTTTGCTATATTCACTATCTCACACCCTCTTCACCAGATCTAAACAAGACTATGTTGTGGCCTCTGTCTCTCTCACCCCCTCACAGCTAGCGAAGGAGGCGTCCCGACCCCGTCGCACCGGGAAGGGCAGGAGGTGCAGCGTTCATTCTATCGCCTTCGGCGAGGGAGGTAATCCACTGCCGGCTGCGCTTTTCTCTTTCACCCAGCGCATGTGCGGGAGGGCCACCGACCCCTTCTTCCTCACTGCCGTACGTAGTGTGGGCAGATCCGACCTCCCGCCGCACGCCTTGCCACATCCCGACGACCCTAAGGTATAAGTTTCTTTGAAACCGTCATTGGTCTAGCTGCATCCTGATCTTTTTCGATTCTGTAGTTGAATCTAGGTCTTGGATCAAAGAGGAAAGAAGGGTGCAGTGGGGTGGAGTATGAATCTAGGACGTGGTTCAATGAGGAAAGGAGGGAGGGAAAGTAGTATAGACTAGCTATCCAGCTGCTTTGTTGGTCAAAAAGGGAAAAAGGGGGTAACCCAGTACACACATCTGTAAGGAACCGAACTCTTTGTTGAAAAGGGAAAGAAACTGGGGGGGTCGGGTAGTTTGTGCAGGACTAGATTTGCTACCCTCACACCGGAAAAAGTTTCAAAGAGAACAAATATGGGACCAACGCAGATATGCTGCTTGGCTACATACTCTGCATCACCCATTTATACGTGTGGACGCACATGGTGCTGGCATGTCCCATGTCCCATCCACATGATCGTGTAGTGTGTTTTGAGATGTTGTCCTACTTGTATTGGTACTGTTTTAAATGAACTCTACATCACCCCCTTTATAAGTAGATGGAAGCACATGTTGTTGCACCCACTCTCCCGTGGAACTGTTTATGCTTTTTGTTAATCTAATGCCGCTGGTAAAATTAAGCAATGCCACTCTCAGAATTAGCTACTGAATCTTATTTCAAAACTGCAACACTTGTTAGGGATTGGCGGGATTACCATTTTTGTGGCCGCATGTTTCATCCTCCTTTATTGGCCAGCAATTGATACCTGTTTTGCCTTTGTTAAAACAGGGATATCTATTCAACTTGTTTCTATTGCAACATTTTGCTTCGCTTAATTTTGGTGGAACTGCACAAAATGAGACCGGATTTCCATATATGTGGTAAGATCTGTTTAAGGTCTTCCTCATGAGTTATTTCAAATCTTGGTCTTGAAAGGTCAGTACCGACTTTCCTCAGAATTAACTAGTGAATCTTGGTTCAAAACTGCAACACTTGTTAGGGATCGGTGGGAGTACCATTTCTGTTAGGGATTGGCCGGAGTACATGTTTAAGAAATGTATTGTTCAGATAATGTCTCTGTTATTATATATCAGTTATAGTGTTTTACAAATGGTACTATCCTGCTTTGTAGTTCTTTCTACATGTTTAACCAAGGTATTGTTAAGATAATGTCTCTGTTAAAATGAATCAGTCGTATTTTTTTGGGAATGATACTTTTCTCCTTTGTCGTTCTTTATACATGTTGAAACAAGGCATTGTTAAGATAATGTCTCAGTTAATATGAACGAATCACACTGATTGAGAATTGCTACTCTCCTGCTTTGTTTCCCATTAAGATAAGGTAGATCGGTAGATGTTTTTCTTCTGGGAGTACAAGTCATCAACCGTTATTTCTCAGTAATTGTTTCCCTTATATCTTTTGTTGCTTATAGGGATATCAAAATTAAAGCTCAGTTTTATTCCGACTTTGATTTTAGTTGAACTACACAAAAGGAGCCAATGTGTCTAAGGCAAACTGCTGCATTAGTGGGTCCAGTTTGTCTTACCACTTTGCAGAAAGAAGCAGTCACTGTTTGCGCTACATTACACAAGGAATGATCGAGGAGATTTATAGAGTATTAGTAGACGTTGGTGACATGACTAGTCTGCAGAGAGCATAGGAAACTCTACAACACGTGGAGTGCACTGGGCAAAAAGTGCCCAAACAAGTACAGGAAGCCAGGACAGGACTCCAAATCTGTCAATGTCATTCTAAGCAACAATGATGGGGCATTTGGGTATGGTAATCTGTTTACCGTACTTTCAGTTTGTTAGTCCATCGATTGGTGGGTTGACCTAGGGCCAATATTCATGTGTGTGCTGATGTGTCTTTGTTTTCTGGCAGCATATAAATACGAAATCCACATGGATGCTCCATAATAATACTTCATCATGCACAATACATCGAATGGTTCTCTAATCATTCGTCGTCACCTTGAGCCACTGGACGATCAAATGACAAACTGATGACAAACCCTGCCCGTTCAACAATCATAGGCATTACATATTTTGAATGGGAAAACCTTGTCAAAGTTGACATTAGTTTAATATATTGGGATTGGAAAACGTTGTCAATTTTTGCTCATTGATGTTAGCCAAAAGACATGCATTTGATATTTTAGGGTGGGACGCCCTTTGCTGTGAGCAACGTCGATCGTTTTTTCCTATTCCTTTCTTTAGTTCAGAAGTAAATATTTATTCTGCTGAGATGCATAGTCACATGAATGTTGACTTATCTAAGATATTTTAAGAGTTTGTTCTGAATATTGTCTATGTAATGCTAGGCCTTGTGTTTGATTGCAAAGTCGAGCTTGGGTTGTTGTGGCATGCGGCATCACGAGCTGTTCACCGTGCCTCCTGAGAATAATGCTTCGTATTGTTTTGCATGTCGATCTAATGCTAGTGATTTGCTTGTTAGGAAGATCATCCTCTTCTGTTGTTTCCGTGCTTCAGAAGTTCATCATCTTATGTTTCATTCATAGCCTATACGACAAGTCGGGTAGGTTAGATGTGTAACCATATGATCTTCTGACCAACTTATCATCTTAGGCCGTGATTGGATCGTTGTTTTCCAACCAAAACCGCTTGTAAAACTGACACTTGTAAATAAAAGCAGATGGTCTCGGGCGAAGAGCTTGGTTGGTCGATTTCGAGTAGTAAAATATACACCGGTCTCTCAAATTACACGCGTAACCCGCTTGTTTGACTTACAGACCTCGGGCCCTCGGTTTCATTACGCCTGTATTTTATGCGTTGTTTACGATGACGAGTATATTACACTTGTATCTTAATACAGGTGTGAAATAAACTAGAGCTCCCAAGCGTGGACTTACCGTTTCGTGCCGTCTCAGTCTCTCGAAGGTGCTCCTAGGTGTCCGATGATCTTGGCTTCCTGAATGAGCAGCGAGCGTTGTTTCAGACCATCCGTAGGGCCCACGAGGCCCTCTCCGTCGTCCTTCGAGTTGTTGCGCTCGTCGTGGCGCCGAGCATTGTTAACATGGTCAATGAACATGAGGGTTCAGGAGATGACTTTATTTTGACTGGTTGACAGTAGGGACCCACTAGGGCCATAGCCGTACGTATGCAAGTGCCTCCTTATTATGTACAACTATATTTTTTTTGCTTCCTCCTGGTTTCCTGACATCACGGTCCCACACCATTGTCAACCTATGAAGTCAATATAAACGAGAGAAATGCACAAGGTGCGGCCGACAGCTGGGACCAAGCAGCTCGAGCAGTATTTGTGTTTTTGAGGCGTGAGCACTGCAGAGTTTTTCTTGACGATGTTTTTGTTGTTGTTCAGAGGAGAGCAGGGTATTAACTGGGAGGGCTGTGGCCCGTCTAGCCCAGGACAGATATCCAGCCCAGATATTAATTTTTTTTCAAGATGAAAATGGCTAGCCCAGCTATACGTTTTTTGAGGAATACCCAGGCAAGGTCAACTTGTTATTCTACGCCCCGCTGGGTTGCAAATCTTTCCTAGGAGGGATGCATTAGCTTAACAGGAAAATAGGCTTTAAAAATTATAAATGGGATGTAATTATAAAAATTGGGCAGTAACTATAAAAAAATGCACCAAGCACGAAATTAGTTTATAAAATATTATTTATGCATTTTGAAAATCTTAACTTTTAATTGTTGCGCACGCAATGTTTCGTGAGATTTTTACGTAATACAAATTTATATTTAATCTGACTAGAAATTTCGGGATAAAAATATTTCGGATCCCATCAAAATGTGGGAAATTTTATTGAATTCTATCTCGAACGGTTGGTTCAAATTATTAATCGTTGTCCTACCTAGAAAATGGGATGTACTTTTAACAAACTGTAAAATGAGCCCAGTTTAATTTTTCTGAAGAATACCCAATCTAGGCCTATTTATTTTTCTACGCCCCGATGAGCTGCAACTCTTTCAAGACGCCTGCAAATCTTAAAAGTAATATGAAATTGGTTGTAAATATAAAAACAGATGACAAATTGGTAATTACTTTATAATTTCTGAATTTTTTCACATTTTTAGATTCCTATTTCACTGGGCATTAACCTAATTTAAATATTTCTTCAAAGTACTTTAAATCTGGCTCGACATTTCGGTATTAAATATAGTTTGGAACCCACATAAATATGCGAAATTGGCCCTAGCCAACCAAAAAAACGAACTGCAATAAATTGCATAAGAAGTCGCAATGAGCTATATATAAATGATTAAAAAAAGAGGGAATGGTCTGACTTATGGGCCTATTAAGTTGACGCGTATGCAAGATTTTTTTAGTTATTATGTATGTCAACAAACGATTCTAGCAGACGTAACCATTGGATGTCAATCCAACGTCCGTCGTGTTTCTTCAATCTCTGATCTTCTTGCTCCAGCCGCCAAATCCAGCGCCGGCGGGACCGCCTGCTACCGCCTCCCGTGCAGGCCTCACCGCCCCCTACTACTCCCACCACTGGCCAGGGCATCCCTCTACTCATGCACACCCCCTGTTATTCTGCGGCGACGGCAGCCTCACACCGCAGCCAAACCAGTAAACCCTCATACTCCTCTCCGCGTGGGCATCCACTGCCGCATCTTCCCCGGGTGCGCGTCATCCCCTTCCTAGGCATCATCGTCGTCCACCGCCCTGGTGCTCTCGCCGCGGCGTGGTCAACGTGGTCAAGGAACAACTACCATCGGAAGAGTACTGTCATGGAGAGGCTGACAGCTGGGTCCACAGCAGCCGCAAGTGCCTCCTTATTACGCGGAAAATAATTATTCCTCCACCTGACAGCAGGGACCCACCGGACGGGCCACCGTCTTTGATGATAAAAACATTTCACCCCTGACTGCTGGGACCCACCGGACGGGCCACCGTATTTCGCGAAAAACACGCCCCCC